>CM022303.1:326062661-326502710 GCA_011799875.1 Thinopyrum elongatum | reverse complement strand
TTGCTGGCCGAGGCCCAGTCGGGGGGGGGGGGGGTTCCTTTTATCCTTTTCTGTTTTTTTTTTTCCTTTTCTTTATTCTCTTTTCTCTACTGTTAAATGTCTTGCCCCAAATGGCTTTTGTAAAAGTGTGACCTATTTCATAAATACCAGTGCATTATACCTTAACACCTAAATTAGTTTGGACAAAACATATTCCATATTTATTTCAGATTTAATAAATGGTTATTAAAATTATCTTTATCCACTGTTTGAGGTTGTTCGAGTCACTTATCCATTCCAATGATGTTGTTTTTCAATTTTAGAATAGCCTCTGGAATATTTGTTACTTATCTGACATTTTAGTTTCTAGTTGGACAACTTTTATATTCCACTTTCATTTAAATTTGATTTGACTTAGGAGTGAAATGCAATATGATGCTATGATGATTGTGCACTATTAATCATGATGACATGGCCTCATCAAAAGGGTGATCACTGTAGCTTAATACAGGGGTTGTTACATGTACCCAGGACTGTCTAGCTTGGTCTTATGAATATATCCACCATTGCCATCATCCAGGAAAGAGATTATTTTGCTCAAATTGGGTTTTGAAAAAGCTTTTGACATGATCAATCATGATACAATAATTGAGATTCCGCAAGCAAAGGATTTGGTACCAGTGGATTAATTGGATCAAAATGATTTATGGAACTGGTTTCTCTCCTCAATTCCTTCTAAATGGCATTCTAGGAAAAAATTTTCTCTGCAAGAAGGGGTCAGACAAGCTGATCCACTTTCACCCCTCATTTTTGTCCTGGCAGCAGTCTTCTCCAAAACCATGTCCAATGAGGCCATGCAACCCATCCTTGATCGATCTCCCCTATCCTTCATAACATCTTTGCCCAGATTTACCCAATCATTCAGTATGCAAATGATACAATCCTTGTGGCCTAATGCTGATCTTGGGCAGTTTGAACCATATTAAGAATCGCTCCTGCACTATGCTGCCTATTACTGGACTTTAGTTTAACTATGCTAAATCCACCATGATTTCCATCAACACTCCACCTGATAAAGATGCATGCTCTCTCTGCCATCCTTGGATGTAAAATTGTACTCTCTGCCTCATACCTATCTGGTTTGCCATTATGCATCAACAAGCCAAAAATTGTGGACTTTGTGCCCATGATGAAGAGAATTGAAAGTAGACTGTTAGCTGCCCACCTTATTATCCACTGGAGACAACCTTACTTTGATCAAATCAGTCTCTCTTCATTCCTATTTATTTTCTGGTTCATTGGTGGGTTGTTCCCAAAGCTGTGGTAAATCAGATTGGTGTGATACTTGAGGAATTGTTTTTTGGAGGAAATATGGCACCCTAGAAGCGGTACAGCCTTGATTGCATGGGATACAGTCTGCAGGCCCAAATCACAAGAGGATTAGGCATATTGGATATCACAGTTCACAATAAGGCTCTACTAATAAATTCCTCCACAAGTTCCCTTAATAAAACAGACACTCCATGGTTCACATATCTGGGAAACCTACTATCAAGGATCCCTTCCTGGAGATAAATGGTTGTTTCTTTCTGGTGGAAGCCTTACTGAAACTACTACCATTGTACAAGACCATGCTATCTGTCAAGTTGGAAAAGGAGACACAACTCTCTTTGGTCAATAATTGGGCTGGACAACCTCTGCAAGAAGATATCCAGAACTTTTCTCATTTGTCATCAACAATGAGATGACTCTGAGGAACATTATTAACCAGAGATTTTCACAAGCACACATTTCAGAGACCCTTTCACAACAGCTTTCCAGCAATTCAACAGGGTGTAAGAGATGATTGCCCGGCATGAGATAGCTCTGACTAATGACTTTGGAAATATCATTGCCCTCCAGGTAATACTCTTCAATGAAAATGTATAATGCATCATGGGAACCAACTCAGCTCATGTAATATCTTCAAAACCTCTGGAGTACTCCTGCAGGCTGAAACATAGACTTTCTGCGGCTTTTGCTCTGATAGACTCCAACCAGAAACATGCTGCACAGAAGGAGTATGCATCTCCAGATTACCACTGTGCTTTATGCTCTGATGCGTGGATGAAACATTGATCCATCTGTTCTGGAACTTCCCTTTTGCACTGTCATGTTGGGATATCATCTCCCCCAGGAAGGACTAGAGCAATCAACATTTGATGAATTCCTTCTCATTGCCAATCAGTTACCAAAGGACTTTGCACTGGACATCATCATTATGAGCTATTTGGATCATTTGGTCAGTAAGAAACGATATGATCTTCAGATCAAGCACCTCCTCATCTAGATACATGGAATTCTACTTGAAGAAGGGCTATGGGTTTTTTCAACTTCAGGGTGAAAGAAGGGAAAGCGATAAGATAAAAACTGGTCCTGAACAATACTTGTAATGGTCACACTTATGTGTAACACCCCCAGTGGTTAACTGCAGTATCACCCTTTTGATTATGCCATGTCATCTGATCACACAGTGCTTAAATCATCATTAGCAACATATCCCTTTTAAAATTCAAATTCAATTGAAAATTCAAACTGAAAGTGCAAATAAAAGTTGTCCAAACCCAGAAACTAAAATGTTCATTACATAACAAATATTTCCAGAGGCATTCTAAAATTGTAACCAACATTATTAACAAATTAATGACTTCTAACAGTAGCCAAACAACACTATTTACTACCTTCTTAATTAAATAAATCCAATGAAAACCTTTGGACTCAAAACCACTTTATTGCAGTGGCATAAAATGCATCATATTTATTTGGGCCAGTCCCATTTTTACAAAAGTCTTTTGGAATGAAATTAAAAGGTCAAAACAAAAGTTAAATAAAAAGCAGAAAAGCCCCTCCCCCCCCTGTTCCCCTGGGCCTTGGCCCCCCATGCCCGTGGGGATAAGACCGATTTCCCCCCCCTCTCCTCGTCAGCTCCCTGAGATATTTCCCCTCCTCTCTCTTCCTCCTCGTTTCCTCCCCCCGACCTCGACCCATCCCACCATGCCCTCTCTCCTTTAGAACTCGCGGCAACCGTCCCCCTCTCATCAGCGAACCAAGGCCGCCCAGCCGCGCAGGCGAGCGCTCCTTCCTCGGCGATGGATCGGAGCTGAGGAATGCCACAACCGTCGCCGTCATCGACCCGCATATGCCACGGCCCACGACCTCGATCTCACCACAAACATCACCCCGGCCTCCCCGAGCACGACACTGACCTCCGCCGTGAGCCTCGTGCTGATTCCCCTCTTTTCCCCCCCGTCGATCTTCTGTGTGTTCGTAGCCGGCCTTGCCGCCGCCCCTGCCGCTAGCTACTCGCACCGTGCCTACGCGTGCTGCTGGCGTCGCCCCGCGTCCCCCGCTTTGGCTGCTCACCTACGCCCCCGGGGCTGCTACTACGTGTTGCCGGCCGCCGAGCGTCGTCCGCTGCCCTTGCGCCTTTGGCCGCTCCCTGCGTCCTACTCACGCCGCCCGCGCACTCCTACTCCGCCCGGCGCTCTTCTACTGTCTACTACTTCTAACGGCTGTCTACCGCGTCCGCCGCACCCGTCGCGAGCCCAATCCAAGCCGGCCCCCTCCGCCCGCCGCCACTGACTCCGCCGGCTCCGTCCCTTCTCCGCTCATCCCCCAGCGTGCTCGGCGGCGCCCCTGCTCCTCTGGCTCCCCCGCTCTGCGCCGCGCCCCGCCGCGCCTCGACCCCCCCTGAGCCCCCCGTCTACAGCTTAGCTCAATGATCATTTATGTATATTTTCATAAGTATTCCATTCAAATCCAGTACTCCACCAGGAAACTTCGGGGTGAGTGTTAGCAATTGTGGACAAAGACAAATCATCTAGATGATGATCAGACATATATTGATTTTTCAAGGAAATATCGGTATGACTGGAAATTTATAATCGTGGTATCAAACAAGTTATTTTTTTGGATGGAGTTAACAATAGAATCGATTCAAGTTGAAAGGCCTTTTTCAGGGTAGCATTTTGAAAGTGCAATCATGCCCTTAATCATATTTTTGATGTTGATGAAAAATACAATACATGGACTAATTATGTTTGCTGAGTTGAATACACAGGTTATTAGGGGCTGTTTGGCTTATGCCCCCAACTCACCCTACCAAAATTTGGTCACGCCAATCCCTTATATGTTGTTTCCTTTGTTGCCAATAGTTTGTCTATCACGAGTCCTGTATTCCTTCCTTAACAATTCTTGCCATTTTTTGGCCAACCATGGCGGGGAACCCCACGCCAATAATTGGCAAGTCATATCATGATGTCGGCGGACGGGCAGCTACCGGCAAGAACCAAACCAACCCTTTAGTCTCTGTGGGATCATTGTGTAGGGATCATGGACACATTCAAACGTGATATGACCCAAGAGATATACAAGAGCAGATGCATATACTCTTTTTTATAAATCTTGAGTTATAGGGATCCCACACTATTAAGAGGGGATTCATGCGTGGTATGTTCAAGATTTGCTCAACACAACCTTCATGTGCAACATCTATCTACACGCACACGCTGCACCAACTAGGTTTTAGGACACTACACATTGTCCAAAAACTCCTTAGCCAAAACCTATTATCAAAACAATGTCCTGTGTGTGCCTTGCCGATCATCAGACCAGGTCCCGGCTCGTCCGGGCCGTTGTCCCGGATCATACAACTAGAGCACCAGAAACCAACAAAAACATATCCCCCAGAGTCGGATCAACCAACCAGGTTCCGGATCTTCCGGGCATTGCCGAGATCATCCGAGCAGTCCGGATGATCCGGCTAGGGTGTCCAGGAACCAAAAGAACTTGCGGCTGGAGCCGAATCTAACGGATGCTTCCAGATCATGTCCGGATCGTCCGTACGAAGTCGCCGGATCATCTGGCTGTCTCTCAACACTTCTCCACAACTACACAAAATTTATCCGTTTTCCCCTCTGGACAGTCCGGACTCCCTGCTGCTGCATTCTGTTTTCAACCTATCTGGATCATCTGGTTCCCCAGCCAGATCATCCAGGCATTGCCTTGGATCATTGGGGGCATCCGGATCATCCGGGTAGGTCAACAAGTGCCGAAAAATGGCTAGAGTCCTCTGGGATATAAATAGTTGACCCACTACATTCATATCATCCCCAAGAATAACACAAGTGCTCCCTCTCATCACTCTCCCCACACTAAATCCTAGATCACACAAGAAGATTTGTGCAAGTTCTTGAGAGGTTGTTCCAATCAAAAGAAGATCTACTCCCTCTCCTTCTTGTGACCCTAAGCAAATTGTGATTTGAGCAAGTCTTGAGATGTTTTTCCCTTGGATCTATTCTCTTGAGTAAGACTCTTAGGTGTAGGGGTTCCTTTGGTGAGGAATCAAGCATTGTGATTGCCCTCGAAAAGTTTTTGTGAGGTTTGGAGATCACCTCAAGGTTTGACCACTAGTGGTTGAGAAACGCCCTTCTTGGTGCCGTCTCAAGGGTATAATAGGTGAGCCTTCATGGTAACATTCACCTCTCTAACGGGACTAGTTTTCCTCCAAGGAAGTGATCATTTGCATACATCCTCGTCTCTCTCTTGTTGCGGTTATCCCTAACCCTAGCTCCCTACGTGGTATCTATCTCTTAGTCTTTAACTTTCAATTTATTGTGTGTTTCTTATCGTGTTTGTTGTTGTCCTTGGCTTAGCATTGCTCACCTTTGCAATTGTTATGCTCACTTTCCTATTCTGCAATATTGCCTAAAACTGGTAAGTAACAATTAATTTTAATTGTACATATTCACCCCCCTCTAGGTCCATCCCTATCCTTTCACATGTGTTATAGTTTATTTTGGGGCACTGATAACCCCATCATCAAAACCGGACTACACAACTATTGACTATTGGACAACTCTTTGTAGGGTGAGTACATAGCTGATTATAATTGGCATGAGTATGCAACAAACTTTCTTGTTGATGCTATTAGCGATGTGAAGCAAAAATGGAGTCAAATAGTTATGTTTAAATGTTTTGGCTGTCATCTGTTTCTGCAAGTAAGTATCTTGTGATTCATAGTATTTGAAATGACATATTGCAGATATAAGTTTTATCTTTGTGGAGATCTTTTTATTGACAATCAAGTTCTTATTGGTTCGGAGGACATATAATAACTTCGGAGATTGCCGATTATGATAATCTTTAGTTGCAGTGTCTTGTGCAATGATCTTGATCAGAAGGTTTTCATGCATTAGGTTCCCACAGTTTTGACTGCTTGCTTGCATTTGTTTTACTTAGCATGTGAAAATCTTGTTATCTCTTAAAAACATTGACATGTTCTTTTTATTCAAAAACCCAATAAAAGTCCTTTGAACAATTGCCTTTCTTTCACCTAATTACATAATTTGGGGGATTCTAGTGGTGGTTTTGATTAGCGATAAATGATTGTAGAGGCCTTTCTGCCAACAAACCCGATATCTTTGGTTGATCCGGATGTGCCCAGCGGGGTTTAATTCCCACCAAACTATCTCCTTGGGGTACTTAGCTTTGAGTCTTATCAACTGAATCACGATACTCTTGTGTAGGTTGTTGAGTTCTTTAATGACTAAACGCAACTTTCGATATAGCCTTTGCACTCGTTCATCTTTTATTGCTAGGCCTGCTACTGGTACCCAGGTGCATTGCCCACTTCTCACATGAGACTTGGCGCATACTTTGCAGGTACAACTCCAAACCCGTGCGGAGGACTTTCTTTTCTTGTTCTCCTACACATAAACACCTCATCTCCAGAAAACCAAGTCACCATACACACCCACATGTATTGTCATACCACTTCAGCATATCCAACCATGGCACTACCATTCATATTACATTACTGATATGAGACATGTTTTCCATTTTCCTTGCATGATCATAGTAGGTGCTAGCTTTATATTTTCATGGCTTGTCCGTTTTGATGTCTATGCTAACGCCAATCATTGCACTACTGGTACAACCTGCTAGAGGCTCATCCGTATAGAGTTTTTCTCATGTTTTTAAGTTTTGAGTTATGATCAACATTCAAATTGAAGTGAGTCAGTTTAAGTTATTAGTTCATCATGTAGGTGTTTTGCTTCTACCCAAAAAAAGAGAGAGACAAAATAAAAGATGCACCATGGAGGTGCCCACAAAAAAAAGAGATAGAGAAAAGGTGAGGAGAGAGAGAGGAGCAACATCCATTATCCTTTTTTATACACTTGTGCTTCAAAGTAAGCACCACTTCCTACATTGTAAATTAGAAAGTTATGAGCTTCATGTTTTCATACATGGGGAACCTACATTATAGAAACATTGGCTTGTATATTTCCGATGACGAGCTCCCTCAAAGCTTGAATCTTCATGAGCAGCAAGTTGGATGCCACCCCACTTTAGTCCATAGGAGAGCTTTCACATATTCTAGCCCTGTTTTGCAGAGCTAGTCGCATGGCGACCCCCTACTCCTTGTGTTAAACACAATCATAAGGCCTTCTTCATAGCTCAATAGTTGCTGCGTTGATGCAAGACTTTTTTCTTTGTTTTTGACTTCTAACACCCCAACCGATTTCTTATTTTTGCCTGTAAGTGTGAGGCTAGGCTTGCTCTACAGCGCATAGGTAGTTGAGCGGTTGAATGAACACAGACAGAAGATCTTGCTATTGTACCTGGTATGCCCCGGGTTGGGGTTTTGAAGCGGTTCACTGAATGCATTGACTTCTTTTGCCTATGATGGCATTTATTGTTTCTAACATAATTTTGTCCTTCTCGCTAAAACCTTTGCAATGGAATTTGGGCTCCCCAAAAATATTTTTCTCTTTATTATTGACCTCCTGTCAATGGAACCTAAGGGATTGCATGTATTACTTACCCTTGTTGGTTTAAACTTTTGCAAGCTTGCACGAGCGAACATTGATAATCACTTTTGGGTTTGTTCAAGTAAGATTCAAGTTGTAGCAGTGGAGCTTTTGGTAGTCAACCTTCCTTTACCCAAGGATGAGCAAGGTTTTAAGCATGGGAAGGTTGATGGCTCTTATATTTTACGCATTTTTAAGCTCATTTGTTGCATGTTCTCTTCTTTCATATCTTATGTCCCATTGAACAAATAGTTGTGCCATTATGCATATATTACAACGTTTCTTTTTGCACTATTCCTTGTGAGCATTGCACATTTATTCTTTATTTGTTTTTATATTGTCGTTTAATTTGGTTTTCTTGTGTCTACTATGGTGTTGTTTTGGAGCAACATAGACCAATCACGATGAAAGGACATGCCGTCCTGAGATTTCGGGGCTTCGGGGGGAAAGTTATATATAGGCCCTTACATACCGTTCTCTAAATTGCATCATCAAGGTGGTTGTTGGCACGTGTGGTCTCCTATTGGCAAGTAGCTTTCCCAGTGTGGCATCTCAGGGCTCGTTGCACGAGGTGATCCGCCTAGGGCACATGGTAGTGTAAGCTTTTGGTCACATGATTGCGGTGCCAGACATTGTGGCAATCACTTGGAAGATCACGCACAAATATGCTATGGTCTAGGGATGAATGGGAGGAGGACCTCACAATTTTTTTCTATGACAAACGATAGCATGAATAAAAATTTGTCATCTAAAATGTCCTAATTACGCAGATAACAACTACAATCAGCCGCATGCAAACGATATTAAAACAACAGTAGAGGTATAAAAATGTTCATCGCTAAACAAACTGAAGCACTAATGAACATCTCAATTAATCATGAAATCAACACCTTTAAAAACACATATTAAATAGTGATTCGAGCACAGCGAAGGCAAGAGTTGGTTGCCTGCTTTTTATCGCTTGGGTGTCAGTTGCCTGCAGCCATGGAGTGCTACTACTGACTCGGCTGGGTTTTTGTGAGTTACTAGTTTGCTAAGGGGGTTGAGCCACCACAAATGTTAACCACCAAGTAATACAGTTGATGCGTTAGTTCTATCTTCCAAACAATAACCCCCAATTCATAATATAAGAAATACATATAAATTTTTATTTTACTTTTTTTAAGTGAAGCTAATCCCTTAATGTTTAGGGAACATATATTTGTGCTTTTTTTGGCAGTACGCTAATTGTGGCCCTTTTGTTTGAGGGCTCGCTAATTTTGTGTTTTTTTAAGGCTTGCTAATTTGTGTGTTTTTTTTGAAACACACCAATTTTTATGCTAAACCTAGATGCTGTCCTCTCCTCCTAATCTACTATGGCCCATAATCACTTGGAAACCATCAAACCTTTAGAAGAAGACCCAGGTCCAGACCGCAAAAGAATCAATGATTCAGTCATCTCGTCCTGAAGTACACACGCAGCTTTCACAGATCTTCTAATTGCATCCTCAATCTAAAAATGGCATCTCGATAGGGCTGCTCCATGCTCGAATACACCTGGACCGCGGGGCCTGGGGCATCCGCCCTCTCGCCCCGCCCCCTAGTGAACGGGCTGTGAAAGGACCAAGGATAACTCAACATGAAGACTTACAACACGAAGACTTTTGGCCGTTTCTGATGAGTGAAAAAAGATCATTTTTCTAAAAGTGCTCAAACCAAGATCTAATACCAGAAATGGATCTTGTTGTCGTTTCATATGACATCCAACAAGCCCAAGAAATGTTAATTCCGAGTTCGTCATGGAAGAAATGGCGGCCGATTTAACGAAGGGACCCAAGCAAAAGATGGCATACCATACGACTGTGGCTCATCCTATTGATTGGTTGTATGGATAGAATCAAGCCCAAAAAATCTGCCTCGCAGACCAGGTCCGATTCTTCACTAATTTCATCGTCTGTGTTTGTTCCCACGAGATCTAGTGGACTATAAGAAGCCTTTGGGAGAGGATAAGGATCTCTTAGAGCCTTGGAATGCATCTCATCCATGGAGAAGACCGAGGAGGTACCCTATATACACCTCCACCCTAACCGTCGTCTCGCATCATCTCATCATCATCATCAACACATCCAAGTCCCCATCTCCACTGCTGCTCCCATCCACCACCATAGAGGAAGGGCTACTAAGGGAACGAAGAGAAGGCTCCACCCACCCATGAGCACTGGCCCACCCCGTCCACTCAGCTCGGCGCCATTATCACACACCACACCATCGCCATTCGCCGCGGCCATCCACCATCACCCCCCCCTCTTCACCTGCCTTCCCCTCATCGTCTTGATCCTGGCTTTGTAAGTTGACCCTCTCCTTTATGTTTGAGTGTTGTATATTTGTTCTCGAGGTATACAAAAACTCTTTTAATGATTAGACATGATTTATTTCCCAAGCGATCCAATCTGGGCTTTATATTCATGTTCCGAGTTAGTTACCTCATGAGTGTTGGAGATGAGGCCCTTGCTTGTCACCTACGTCGTGATTGGTCGTTGAGCCCTCTCTGTCTGTAGGGTTTAGGATGTCTGAGATATTGGGGTGATAAGTAAAAAGCTCTCATTCCTTGTAGCTGCAATTGATAGGGGGAGCACATGCAAAACCCACATCCTGGTTGCGTCCAGGGGAAACCCTTAATACCATATGGATGATAACGAGCGTGGGAAGCGACAGTTTGGTGGCGTATGTGGCATGAAGTGTGCGTTAGAGTAGAACAATGTTTGTACCGGGAACCGCCCACTTATGCATAAGAAGATGGATAGAGGATACGATAGAGAGCTTTTGTCTGTCACTTATGCGCATGTCATATTTGTGACAATTGACTTAAGTCAGAGAAACACTTACCCACGCTTAGCACCGTCCTACTAACTTATATCTTTTATTCCTATTTTTACCTTCTTTTCGTTGTGTATTGATCCTTTATCTAGTTTTCCTAGAACTTATAGAGTACTATTTTCAAAAATCGGTTTGTGGGTTGTATGTAGACTGTGCGTCGAATAACATTGTAATTGCCAGGTTTGGTTGTGTATGTGACTGGCGTCAAGTAACACCACGTAGTTGCGGGGTTTTCGTGTGTGCCTTCCTATAGCTTCCTGTGGGTTTTCGACACTTTACTTTATCACGAAAGTGCGTACAAACCCTGTTGCACTTGCAAGTCATGAGTCACCCTGACCACAAATTGGTGAATTTGGAGATCGTCGATTGGTGGATGAGCATTTCGTACTCACGTGGCCTGAGCGAGCTAGCTTACCTTCGAGACACAACACTCATAACGTTGCAGTTGGCCCACTGGTACAAACACAATCAAGACCATGGACATGAACAAGTCTATGTCTCGTTTGGACCAGCAGGAGGATCACTGAGTTGCGCTCACTTAAATTGAAGCACATGTGGTTTGGAACCATTTTAAAATCAACATATGAAATAGGTATACAAACCATAATATACAGGAGGTCGCACTGAACCTGCATGCAAGTCTCAGCTCTAAGATTTGTAGAGCTCTGGACCTCGATAGCTGAACGGTTTTGCCAATTGAAAATCAATTATTCTATTTAAGATCATACTAATGTATTGGTTCAACTTAGTTGGTCTAATGTTACACCATGAATAATAGACTTTGCATTGTAGGCTTCAGAGGAGAATGAAACAGTATGCATCACTGTTAAATTTGATAAATGTGAAACCAGTAATTTGCTGGAATTGAATTGTTGTGTGCACTGTGATGTAGCTTTTCAAGTAGCTGAGATTAAACACCTGATTGTTCGGTGTAACTAAGTATTGGCCATTAGTACCGGCCGCCCGTACTTTACTAGCACAGGCAGTTCTATGTAGCCATACTCGCGGGCAAGCTTGTCGCGGGTACATTCTCAAGGTTGACTCTGCCATCAGGGATTCTTAATTCCTCAAGTCAAGATATGAGGTATTAGCAGATAAGAAGAGCTGGTGAATCGAGGCCAACTATCCCGCGGCAAGATCTTGCCGGGGGTGGCCTGCAACGCCCGGCAAGGGTTCGGCAGCCCGGCAGGTTCTCGGCGCCCGCAAGGCTTGACACCGGCAAGATTTTGTGCTGCGATGCCGCGGCCGCGCTCTGGCACAGCAACAAACCTGACATTCTGGGTCCCTTCTTTGGATGCGTGGCGACGCGCCAATGGAGAAAGCTTAGCGGTCTGATGGGATGGCCCCCTTTTTTTCCATCCCCGAAAGAAGTGAGGACACCTAAATGGACACCTCACGGTGCATAAATGCGTTCGTCCATCCGTCAGGGGTTAGTAATGAATGACCCTGTACTACTTTACACCTCAATGTAAATGTCATTTTGCCACTTTGTGGGCCCTTTTGTGGTATAAAGAGGCCCAAGCACTGCTACCAGGGGAGGCCAATCTTCCTCGGCCCATTCGCATGCGTAGCTGCTCTTTGAATGTACTGTTCACTATAGTGCGCTTCCTGCGAAACCTGGCTCAAGACACTATAATAACACAAAGGCAAGGAGTAGGGTTTTATAACGCTGATCAATGCGGCCTCGAACCTGGGTAAAATCGCCCCGCCGTCGAATCGTTGGTTCTCTGCTCTTGCGCATACCTCTCCCCCCGCCGAACGTAAAGGGGTCTCTTAGGATCCCTAGGTGCGCACACGACATCTTTGGCGGGCGCCACTGTAGGGGCGCTCGAAGGTTGTGTGAACCTGATCTAGTGGTCGGCGCCTTAGTTTCTTCATCTCTTCTCATATGCCACCCAAGAAGAAGAGCGCTGGCGACGGCACAACATCCACGCCCGTTTTTCCTGCGCCTTCGCAATACGGGCGATGCGTTGGGTGGCAGAAGGAGAGGACTATTAACCTTCCACGCGTTTTGGTGATCCCAAGCCTGCGAGTGGCATCGTTCGCACTAGCCGGCATCGGCACCACACGCCGCGGATCCAGAGACGGAGCTGTGTTGCCTACGGTGGCACCAACGAATTCCAGAGATCCGGAGGACGCCTGCTGGAGTTCCGGCCAGTCAGCAAGCGTCACGCCATACCCAGGTCGTGCACGACGAGCGACTCGTCATGGCGCTTGCGTAGTCCACCGAGGCGGCGTCCCATGAAACGATTTCTGCGGCATCGATCCCGAGATGCACGGGACCGCATGCACACCGACTGCCGGCGGAGGTGGCGCGCGGTCCCGCGTGACCGTGATGGTGCTCCTTTATCAATTATTCAATGGAGTCAGAGCCACCTTCACAGTACCTCGCAAACCCTGTCGCCGCCCCAGACCTACGCCAGCTGGAAGCCTTGGCACGTGTGCACTGCAATCCGATTTCCCTCCTGCCCCAGGAGAAGATGGAGGAGTGCGAGCTACGTATTCCCAGAGCCTTATCTGCTTCGCCAAAAAAAGATGTGCCCGAAGAGGCAGGGCCCCTCACAAGCGAAGGCCCATCGATCCATCGCAGACCTGATGTGGAGAAAATCGGAGGTGGGTGCAACCATGGTGCACTCCCCCTCCGCGAACCACGGCGGCCGCAACCCAGCAGGTCGAACCGCCGTGAGAGAGTTTCCACGGCGTCGTCCGATCCATGGATGCGCTCGACCGAGCTCAAGTTCTCCAGGAACGAGGCCATAGGAGGATGCTCGACTACCATCAGCGCGACGGGAAGCGTGCTATCAGTCTGATAACGTGCGGCCGGCTGTCGACGAGACCTGAGCCAGGGACGTAGGAGGACTTGCCCTACTAGGTAGGACCCCAGCGTTTACCCCGTGGCTGCGCAATCCTAGTGGCCCATTCCCCCGAACCTTCACCAGAGTCCCAGGAGAAATATGATGGTGTAACCCATCCGCGGTATCCTGAGCATCTACAATCCAAATCACCTCCATGCGGTGCCAGGCTGGCCGGGCCGAGATGAACAAGATACGTGCCACTACTTCCCTGTTGGTGCTCAGCCCCAACGTCAGGTCATGGTTGATGCATCTGCCAAGAATCTATTTCTCTTGGTCAGATCTGGCCATCAGTTGTTGCGCGCCTTGTTTGTTGGAGGCCACCAAGCTCCTGGCCAAGAGAGTGATTTGCATATCATCCCCTCATGAAGGAGGCGAATCTCTACGCAAGTTAATTCAAGAGGTTTAGCCGGGTGCAACTACAATTATTCCTGCCGTTCACCGCTGGCCTGCTGTCATTAGCGCGCGTTCCTCGAACTGCGTAACCCGCAGATGCTGGAGGAGCTGCGATGCCAACAAGTCAGGAGTAATTGCCGAGCCTTTATACGCTTTGGCCGTAATAGCGCTCGAGCTGAGAAGGGAGGAACTCCCTGGGCAGGCTGTTGGCGCGGCCAGGCGAATCCGAAATTAAGACACCGTGACCACCGTCAAGGAAAGGCCGCGGCGGAATATGAAACGCGGAGGCAAGGCCGTGCTTCGCTGTCGAGGAATCCGACAAACCCCGGCCGCCGCCAAGACAGGCCAAGTTGTGACTGCCGACAAGTCGGAAAGCTCCGGCAACATATGCCAGATCCATCGCACCAAGTGTCACGAGTCTCCATCCAAACTGGCCGGTCAAGTTAACAGCTTGCCGAGAAACAGAGGCTAAGTATGAACATGGCGGGAAGGAGAATGCCCATGACGGTGCTGAGGGTTCGCGCGAAGCACGGTGGCCGAGGGGGGGTCGCCGCGGCAAGGCCAACAACAAGGGAGAGGCCCGCTCAAGGCCGAGACACAAGAAGAAGATATGATGAAGAAGACGATGAGTCCAGTGAGCACAGAATTCTCCAGAAACGCTACAGGAGGCCATGTGTATCGTATGGGGGTGCCTCGCTGCATTCTTCCCACCGTCGCCTCAAACAGTGGGTGCGGGAAGTCAATGCCGCGTAGGCCGATCGCCAGATGCATGTAGGCCCCTGAGTGTCCAACACCCTATCATTGTTCCGTACGCCAGAGTAATCACCCCTGACTCGCACAACTGCGGTCGGTGTCTTGCCATTGTTTGTCTCATCCAACATTTCGCAACTCAGGTGAACGAAAATGCTAGTTGACGGTGCGGCCGGGCTAACCTAATCTCACACACCGGATAGTGCTCAAGAGCTCCACATTCGCTGTGAGATTACCTCGAAGACTAACGGGTATGTTTCAAGGGGTCAATCCGGGAAGAACCCGCCCAGGGCCCCCAAGATTACGCTGCCGGTGACATTTGGTAGCGAGCTCCAACTACTGACCGAGGAAGGTAGTGTTTATGTCGCCAAGTATTCCCCATTGTCGTACATGGGATCCTTGGTCGGCCGAGCGCTGGCTAGTTTATGGCGGCATCACGACTACCATACAATTTTTTTGAAGATGCGCCGTGCGTTGACGTATCACTAATTCATTGCCGATAAGAAGGATGCGCTCATCTTGTGCCGACCAACTTTACTGGAACATTGTCAAATGCACGCCGTCAAGGCATCTGCTTACCTGCCGCTGGAACTCCTGTGGGGAAGAAAAAAGAAGCGTGGATATCTTGGCGCGAACTCCGTGTATAGCCGCTGCCTCCTCGGAGTGCTGCATCTTCCGTCGAGGATGCACTGCAAGAGAGTTCCACCACCGGCAAGAACAATGGATCCAATGGCTGCTCACATACGGTGAGAACCAAGAGGTGCCCCGCTTAGAGAGGACAGAACGGAGGTAACTTTCAACCATAAGTTTCCAATCCATATGATGATAAATAGGAAAGGCGCAGCTCATTGCGCTTCTTAGCGGGCAAGTCGACGTGTTTGCATGTGGGTGCAATCCGTCTGAACAATCCGCTGGTGTTCCCAAGGGAGGGTAATGAAGGCACTCAACCTTGCTGTCCTGTCCTCACTCGTATGCTCCGTTAAGCTGAGGGTCAGGAAGCAAGCCTTGGAGCGTCAAGATTCATTGCCAAGAATCAGAAAGCTGGGCGGTGGGCAGGATTGGTTAGAGGACGTGCTTCATCAACTGTTGGCTCATATCCGTTGTGGTGCGCAAAGCAATGGGGAAATGTAGGCTTGTTATCAATTATACAGATATCAATAAGCTTCCAATAAGTAATCCCTTTCCTTGCATTGCCGCGGCATGCGAGCGCAATTGGTGGACTCCTACTCTCTGGTTGGGATCTCCTATCCTTCCTTGATGCCTATTCAGGGTATCATCAGATTCTTCATGGCGATAACAAAGAGGAAGAGAAGACCCGCATTTATCACCCCCATGTGGTACGTATTTGTTTAATAACAACTGCCTTCGTGTGAAAAGTAGCTGTTTTCTACGCATCATTGCGAGAGCTGGTCGCTAATCGTTTTGAGCCTCAACTCGCAAGAAAGATGGAGCTACATGGATGATAAAGTGGTCAAGCAAACCAATGACGTGACGCTTCATTACAAGATTTTAGAAGAAAACATTTGCAAATCTGCGCAAGTATCAACTTAGACGCTCTAATCCTGAGAGTGCGTGTTCGGTGTTCCTCCTGCGCATCTCCTCGGATTCTTTGTATCTTGCCGGGGAATCGACGCGACACCCCGCGCAAGATCAAAGCTATTGACAGATTGAAGCGCCAAGACGCGTCAAGGATGTGCGTTCCGTCTTGTCGGCTGTGTTGCTCTTCATAAGCGGTTTTTTTCCAATCTCCTGAGTGCGCCCTGCCCTTTTTTCAAAAATTTGAAGGAGTAGGCGGCATCATGGACTGCCATCTCAATCGTCACGCCTAATCCGTGAAAAAGGTGTAGCTCGGTGTCTGAGTTGTTCTGCTGATCATAAATCCGAACTTCAGCATAGTACTGTTCCTGGTTGAACTCGCGGTAATCCTCATAAACCAAGTACTCAGGGTACCAACGGTAGCCAAGTCTGGTCATGAGAGCGATCAGGACAGCTGGAAACCCAGGGGTATTACGAGCCCAAGTGCGAAGCACAAGCTGTGTCGTAGGACGCGGTGGAAACAAACGGTCCATCTGAAAATAGAGGAAATTCAGGTTTGTCAAACGACAATAAGAGGTTTAACACAACTCGGAGAGAAAGGTTAAACAAAACAATGGAAAGGAAAATGATTATCAGACTAATCAGATCACGACAGGGAAATCGCACAGATATCCAGCTCTCCGGGTAGACAGAATTTACGAGATCCTAAGTGTCGGCGTTAGTAAACTTTATTTAACCCGAGTAGAAGAGAGATCAGAGTCCCAGAGTATAGACAAGGAATAAAAGATCCTAATACCACCCAGTTGGCAACGTGGGCCCGTAAGCCACACAGCTAAGTTAGTAAAACAATTTTCTTTGTCTAGACTCAACTTCGGCCAAGGAGTTGGAAAGGGGAATTCCTACAGGCAGTCGGCTTTGATACCAACTTGTGGCGCCCCCGGCTCAATCGTACACTAATCATGCACGCAAACGTGTACGATCAAGATCAGGGACTCACGGGAAGATATCACAACACAACTCTAAAACATAAATAAGTCATACAAGCATAATAATACAAGCCAGGGGCCACGAGGGCTCGAATACAAATGCTCGATCATAGACGAGTCAGCGGAAGCAACAATATCTGAGTACAGACATAGGTTAAACAAGGTGCCATAAGATGGCTAGCACAAACAGGGATACAACAGATCGAACAGGCACAGGGCCTCCTGCCTGGGATCCTCCTAACTACTCCTGGTCGTCGGCGTCCTGGACGTAGTAGTAGGCTCCGCCCTGGTGGTAGTAGTCATCGTAGGTGGCGTCTGGCTCCTGGGCTCCAACATCTGGTTGCGACAACCAGCAAGAAGGGAAAGGGGGAAAGGAGGGGGAAAGCAACCGTGAGTACTCATCCAAAGTACTCGCAAGCAAGGATCTATACTACATATGCATGGTATATGTGTAAAGAGGCAATATCGGTGGACTGAACTGCAGAATGCCAGAATAAGAGGGGGATAGCTAGTCCTGTCGAAGACTACGCTTCTGGCAGCCTCCATCTTGAAGCAATAGAAGAGATTAGTTGGAAGTTAACCAAACAACAACGCATAGCATAATCCTACCCGTCGATCCTCTCGTCGCCACCATGCGAGAGAGCGACCACCGGGTTATATCTGTCACTTGTAAGGGTGTGTTTTATTAAGTATCCATTTCTAGTTGTCATGAGGTCGGAATACAACTCCGGGTCGTCCTTTTACCGAGGGACACGGCTATTCGAATAGATAAACTTCCCTGCAGGGGTGCACCACATATTCCCCAACACGCTCGCTCCCCTTTGGCCGGACACACTTTCCTGGGTCATGCCCGGCCTCGGAAGATCCACACGTCGCAGCCCCACCTAGGCTCAACAGAGAGGTCAGCACGCCGGACTAATCCTAGGCACTCTGGGGTCTGGGCCCATCGCCCAGTGCGCTCCTGCACGTTGCGTACGCGGCCGCGAGCAGACCTAGCAACCCACACGATCACGGCGGTTACGTTAGTGCGGTCCAACACGGCGCGCGCCGCTCAGTCGCTGACGTCAAGAAGGCTTCAGCTGATACCACGACGCCGGGATACCCATAACTACTCCCGCGTAGTTGGTTAGTGCGTATAGGCCAGTGGCCAGACTCAGATCAAATATCCAATCTCGTTAAACGTGTTATTATGAAGTAAACGCGAACGCCGACCAGGGCCTGGCCCACCTGTCTCCTAGGTGGTCTCAACCTGCCCTGTCGCTCCGCCACAAAGATCCACACAAAGGGCCGTGGGGACAAAGGTCCTTTCAGCCCCCAATCCGTGAATCACTCGCGGGTACTCTTCGAGCCGACCCGACTTTAGTCACCATTTGTATAGTATGTATATATGTATAGTATACACCCGTGATCACCTCCCGAGTGATCACGGCCCGATAGTATAGCAAGGCAGACTGACAAGAATGCAGGGCCAATGATGATAAACTAGCATCCTACACTAGGCATTTAGGATTGCAGGTAAGGTATCAACAACAGTAGCAACAATGACTGGCTATGCAGCAGAATAGGATTAACCGAAAGCAGTAACAGGCTACACTACTCTAATGCAAGCAGTATAGAGAAGAATAGGCGATATCTGGTGATCAAGGGGGGGGCTTGCCTGGTTGCTCTGGCAAGTAGGGGTCGTCAACAACGTAGTCGGTCGGGGCACCAGCAGCTGCGTCGGTCTCGTAGTCTACCGAAGAGAAGAGGGGGAAGAAACAGTAAACACACGGCAATAACGCAACAGGGATGCATGACATGTCTAAATGATATGCCGGGGTGATATACAGCCTAACTAAGCGATTTAGTTAATTTAGGAATTTATTCGGATTTATTTAATTAGGGTTGGACACTATTCATTTATCGAAATCGGTCTAATTGTTCAACGTTCTCATAGCTGCGGGCATCTGACGGGAATACGGAGGATGTATTCGGGTTCGTATCGTCGTTCTGAGCAAGTTTCATGTACAAAGTATTTTCATCGGAGTTACGGTTTATTTAATATGATTTTCTAAAGTTTTTATTAATTTCTGAAATTTAATTAATTATTTAATTCAACATTATCCGAAACAGTGATTGATGACGTCAGCATGACATCATGCTGACGTCAGCAGCCACCTGACAGGGTGGGTCCCACCTGTCATAGGCTGTTAGGTTAATTAGGTTTAATTAATTTAATTACTGATTAATTAACACTTAACTAGTTAATTAAATTAACCTAATCAGGATTAATTAACTAATTAATTAATTTTTTTTTATCTTTTATTTTTATTTGGGTCATGGGCCCCACTGGTCAGTGGACCAGGGGCGGACACGTCCGGGGCGTGCCCCTTGGGTGGCGGATTGAGGAATGTCTAGCTTGCCCTTGATCCCAATCGGTGTGGTACCTTTCTCGGTGTGACTCGAAGATAAGCCTTTTCGCCAGGTTGATAGACCATATCTTTGTGTTTGCGGTCATACTGACTCTTTTGACGTGACTGAGCAGTCTTCAAATGCTCGCACAACGCGAACTTGATCTCGCAAGTTGGATAATATCGGACCGAAGAGTGGACGTTCCCAGTTTCTGACCAATTTAGAGGGGTTCGGCACTTTCTTCCTTACAACACTTCGAGGGCCATCTTCAGACTGGCTTGATAGCTGTTATGTAAGAGAATTCGCATATGGAGAGAGATTCTTCCCATTTCCGGTGCTTACGGTCATAGTTGCTCTTCTGATGCGGAAACTGAGCCTGATTCCAACCATGAGCTGGCGGTTTGAGCTCGAACTGTTGCATCATAGCTGCCATATAGTCTGGCGGTGGTGGACGTTCGGGGCAACGACCACGACCACGCCCACCTGTCTAACCATCCTGCTAAGTATCAACAGGGGGAGTTTGTATTAAAAGCAATTGCAGTGTTTAGCGACAATTATGATGTAACACGACATACTCCAAGCAGTGTTATAGATACATAACAAAGTGTCGATTAAGACATACAGATCCATACACAACGTCGGGTACAAGCGGACAGCATAACGGCGCAAATAAAAAGCTAGACATACTAGGCGGCGCGCAGGCACGCGTAAGAAAGTACCACACAAAGATAGCAAAGGCACATCAACGTCAGAGAGAACCACTGTAACGGGGTAGCTGCGAGTGCGGACGACGAATGTTCGTCGGAAAGATCCTGTGCTCCATGTGCACTCTGATGCAGAACCGGTCTCGAGCTGTAAAAGAGGTCCACCGTGTCGGTTGTGACCTCCAACAGCAGGCCATCAATACCACATACATCTGAGTCCTGCGCAATAAAGGATGTGCTCCGGATGTAATCCCTGCACAACACGGGCAGCAAACTGCGTCATAGCATCGTGAGACGTGCTCGAGTGCAACCAACTCGACGGCAAGAGCCCGACAGTGCGATCCAGAGCCTGATGCACTGAATCAGAACAGCGCGGTCGTAGCGACGAGGCTCGACGGGGCACATATAGCTGTGTAGTTCCGGTAGCATCTCCAGCAGGGGCATACGGAATGTATCGAACTCAGAGTCATCCAGATAGCATTGTGCTCCCCTCGTAGACGTACGACAGCAGTAGTAGTCGGCATCATGGACTGCCATCTCAATCGTCACGCCTAATCCGTAAAAGGTGTAGCTCGTTGTCTGAGTTGTCTCTGACTCATAAATCCGAACTTCACATAGTACTTGTTCCTGGTTGAACTCGCGGTAATCCTCATAAACCAAGTACTCAGGGTACCAACGGTAGCCAAGTCTGGTCATGAGAGCGATCAGGACAGCTGGAAAACCCAGGGGTATTACGAGCCCAAGTGCGAAGCACAAGCTGTGTCGTAGGACGCGGTGGAAAACAACGGTCCATCTGAAAATAGAGGAAATTCAGGTTTGTCAAACGACAATAAGAGGTTTAACACAACTCGGAGAGAAGGTTAAACAAAACAATGGAGGAAAATATTATCAGACTAATCAGATCACGACGGGAAATCGCACAGATATCCGCTCTCCGGGTAGACAGAATTTACGAGATCCTAAGTGTCGGCGTTATAAAACTTATTAACCCGAGTAGAAGAGAGATCAGAGTCCCAGAGTATAGACAAGGAATAAAAGATCCTAATACCACCCAGTTGGCAACGTGGGCCCGTAAGCCACAGCTAAGTTAGTAAAAACAATTTTCTTTGGTTGATCCAAGGGGGGGCTTGCCTGGTTGCTCTGGCAAGTAGGGGTCCGTCAACAACGTAGTCGGTCGGGGCACAGCAGCTGCGTCGGTCTCGTAGTCTAACCGAAGAAAGAAGGGGGAAGAAACAGTAAACACACGGCAATATGCAACAGGGTGCATGACATGTCTAAAACGCAGGGTTGCAGGTGGATATACAGCCTAACTAAGCGATTGTTACTTTAGGAATTTATTCGGATTTATTTAATTAGGGTTGGAACTATTCATTTATTACTAATCGGTCCTAATTGTTCAAAACGTTCTCATAGCTGCTGCATCTGACGGAATCGGAGGATGTATTCGGGTTCGTATCGTCGTTCTGAGCAAGTTTCATGTACAAGTATTTTCATCGAGTTACGTTTATTTAATATGATTTTCTAAAGTTTTTATAATTTCTGAAATTTAATTAATTATTTAAATTCAACATTAATCCGAAACATGATTGATGACGTCAGCATACATCATGCTGACGTCAGCAGCCACCTGACAGTGGGTCCCACCTGTCATAGGCTGTTAGGTTAATTAGGTTTAATTAATTTAATTACTGATTAATTAACACTTAACTAGTTTAATTAAATTAACCTAATCAGGGATTAATTAACTAATTAATTATTTTTTTTATCTTTATTTTATTTGTGGTCATGGGCCCCACTGGTCAGTGGACCGGGGCGGACACGTCCGGCGTGCCCCTTTTGGGACCGGGACTGTCCTGTTCCCAAAGGGGACCACGGGCGGGCGCGGCGGTCGGGGGCGCGCGAGCGTGGGCGCAGGCGAGCGCACGCGGCGCCGGAGGCGGGGCGCGGCGCGGCGGCTGGATCGGCCGCGGCGGCAGCGCTCGGCTGGAGCGGCACTGCGGTGGGCCGGCAGCGCGTGGCTGAGCGGGGGGCGCGGAGCGGGTCGAGGCGACCGTCGCGGGACTGTGCGCGGGGATCACGGCGTCAGGCGCGGGGCGCGAGGACGGGGAGCCACGTGGGTGGTCGCGGCAGTGGCCGGCGCGGATGCGTGCGCCGAGGTGTCGGAGCAGAGAGGGGGGAGAGGCCCGAGGCCTCACCGTGATCCGTAGGGACGGGCGCGGGGGTCGGGGTGGTCCGACGGGGACGACGGCGATGGGGAGGCAGGCCGGCGGGACGAAGCGGCGACGTAGACGAGGCAGACCGGCAGGGAGCGCTCCGGGCGGTGGCGTCGTGCGGCGAGGGCGAGGCGACGCGGTCGGGCGCGTCGGGTCGAGCGGCGTCGAGGAGGCAGGCCGGCGAGGAGAGCCGTCTCGGCGGCGGCGTCAACGCGACGGCGAGGCGCGTCGGTCGTCGCAGCGACCGAGGGCGACGGTCGTTCGTCTCCCCGACCCGCGATCCCGATTCCGATCTGGATCGGGGGGGGGGGCTGACGAGGGGGGGCGGCGACGGGGCGGCGTCGCGAGCGCGTCGGCGACGGGGCGGCGGATCGGGGATCCCGATCCAGATGGGGGGGGGAGGAGAAAGCGAGGGGGAGGGGGGATCGGGGGTAGGGCTAGGGTTTCGGGTGGGGGGTGGCCGGCTATGTAGGCGCCGGCTGGGCCGGCCTGGCGGCCCGGTGGCTTGCTGGGCCGAGGCCCCAGTCGGGGGGGGAGTGGGGGGGTCCTTTATCCTTTTTTTTTTTTCTGTTTTTTTTTCCTTTTCTTTATTCTCTTCTCTACTTTTAAATGTCTAGGCCCCAAATGGCTTGTGTAAAGTGTGACCTATTTCAAATAATACCAGTGCATTATACCTTAACACCTAAAATTAGTTTGGACAAAACATAATTCCATATTTATTCAGATTTAATAAATGGTTATTAAATATTATCTTTATCACTGTTTGAGGTTGTTCGAGTCACTTATCCAATTCCAATGATGTTGGTTTCAATTTAATAGCCTCTGGAATATTTGTTACTTATCTGACATTTTAGTTTCTATGTTGGACAACTTTTATATTCCACTTTCATTTAAATTTGAATTTGACTTAGGAGTTGAAATGCAATATGATGCAAGATGATTGTGCACTATTAATCATGATGACATGGCCTCATCAAAGGGTGATCACTGTATGTTAATACAGGGGTGTTACAAATCTCCTCCACTACAAGAAATCTCGTCCGAGATTTAGGGGTAAAAGAACAAATGGGGTATTCATCGCGAAGACGATCCTCGCGTTCCCAAGTGGCTTCATCTCAGAATGGTTTTTTGACACTGAACCTTAAGGAACTTGATAAACCTTCTGGCGTGTGCGACGCTCGGACGTTGATCGAAATGCGGACCGGATGCGTCTTTATAAGAGAGGTCTTGGTTGAGTTCAACCAATTCGTGATCTACTCCGCGGATAGGGTCTTGAAGCAGCGGCGGAGTTGTGAGACGTGGAACACATCGTGAACCTGGAAAGGTTCGGTGAGAAAGTTCCAACTGTTCACTCCATCTACACCAGCCTTTCAAAACAAGTGAAAGGACCAATATAGCGAGGGAGCTAGCTTGCCCTTGGATCCCGAATCGGTGGGTACGCTTTCTCGGTGTGACCGAAGATAAGCCTTTTTTCGCCAGGTTGATAGACCATATCTTTGTGTTTGCGGTCATACTGACTCTTTTGACGTGACTGAGCATCTTCAAATGCTCGCGACAACGCGAACTTGATCTCGGCAATGTTGGATAATATCGGACCGAAGAGTGGACGTTCCCCAGTTTCTGACCAATTTAGAGGGGGTTCGGCACTTTTCTCCTACAACACTTCGAAGGGGGCCATCTTCAGACTGGCTTGATAGCTGTATTGTAAGAGAATTCGATATGGAGAGGATTCTTCCCATTTCCTGGGTGCTTACGGTCATAGTTGCTCTTCTGATGCGGAAAGAGTCCATATTCCAACCATGAGCTGGCGGTTTGAGCTCGAACTGTTGCATCAACTAGCTGCCATATAGTCTGGCGGTGGTGGACGTTCGGGGCACGACCACGACCACGCCACCTGTCTAACCACCTGCTAAGTATCAACAGGGGGAGTTTAGTAAAAGCAATTGCAGTGTTTAGCGACAATTATGATGTAACACGACATACTCCAAGCAGTGTTATAGATACATAACATAGTCGATTAAGACATACAGATCCATACACACGTCGGGTACAAGCGGACAGCATAACGGCGCAAATAAAAAGCTAGACATACTAGGCGGCGCGCAGGCACGCGTAAGAAAGTACCACACAAGAGATAGCAAAGGCTACATCAACGTCAGAGAGAACCACTGTAACGGGGTAGCTGCGAGTGCGGACGACGAATGTTCGTCGGAAAGATCCTGTGCTCCATGTGCACTCTGATGCAGAACCGGTCCTCGAGCTGTAAAAGAGGTCCACGTGTCGGTGTGGACCTCCAACAGCAGGCCATCAATACCACATACATCTGAGTCCTGCGCAATAAAGGATGTGCTCCGGATGTATCCCTGCACAACAGCGGGCAGCAACTGCGTTCATAGCATCGTGAGACGTGCTCGAGTGGCAACCAACTCGACGGCAAGAGCCGAACAGTGCGATCCAGAGCCTGATTGCACTGAATCAGAACGCGCGGGTCGTAGCGACGAGGCTCGACGGGGCACAATAGCTGTGTAGTTCCGGTAGCATCCTCCAGCAGGGGCATACGGAATGTATCGGAACTCAGAGTCATCCAGATAGCATTGTGCTCCCCTCGTAGACGTACGACAGCAGAGTAGCGGCATCATGGACTGCCATCTCAATCGTCACGCCTAATCCGTGAAAAAGGTGTAGCTCGTTTCTGAGTTGTTCTGCTATAAATCCGAACTTCACATAGTACTTGTTCCTGGTTGAACTCGCGGTAATCCTCATAAACCAAGTACTCAGGGTACCAACGGTAGCCAAGTCTGTCATGAAGCGATCAGGACAGCTGTGAAACCCAGGGGTATTACAGCCCAAGTGCGAAGCACAAGCTGTGTCGTAGGACGCGGTGGAAAACAACGTGTCCATCTGAAAATAGAGGAAATTCAGTTTGTCAAACGACAATAAGAGGTTTAACACAACTCGGAGAGAAAGGTTAAACAAAACAATGGAAAGGAAAATGATTATCAGACTAATCAGATCACGACGGGAAATCGCACAGATATCCAGCTCTCCGGGTAGACAGAATTTACGAGATCCTAAGTGTCGGCGTTATATAACTTTATTTAACCCGAGTAGAAGAGAGATCAGAGTCCCAGAGTATAGACAAGGAATAAAAGATCCTAATACCACCCAGTTGGCAACGTGGGCCCGTAAGCCCACAGCTAGTTAGTAAAACAATTTTCTTTGTCTAGACTCACTTCGGCCAAGGAGTTGGAAAGGGAATTCCTACAGGCAGTCGGCTTTGATACCAAATTGTGGCGCCCCCCTCCAATCGTACACTAATCATGCACCACAAACGTGTACGATCAAGATCAGGGACTCACGGGAAGATTCACAACAACACTCTAAAACATAAATAGTCATACAACATAATATACAAGCCAGGGGCACGAGGGCTCGAATACAAATGCTCGATCATAGACGATCCGGAGCAAATATCTGAGTACAGACATAGGTTAAACAAGGTGCCATAAGATGGCTAGCACAAACAGGGATACAACGAATCGAACAGGCACGGGCCTCCTGCCTGGGATCCCTCTAACTACTCCTGGTCGTCGGCGTCCTGGACGTAGTAGTAGGCTCCGCCCTGGTGGTGTAGTCATCGTAGGTGGCGTCTGCCTCCTGGGCTCCAACATCTGGTTGCGACAACCAGCAAGAAGGAAAGGGGGAAGGAGGGAAAGCAACCGTGGTACTCATCCAAGTACTCCAAGCAAGGATCTATACTACATATGCATGGTATATGTGTAAAGAGGCATATCGGTGGACTGAACTGCAGAATGCCAGAATAAGGGGATACTAGTCCTGTCGAAGACTACGCTTCTGGCAGCCTCCATCTTAAAGCAATAGAAGAGATTAGTTGGAAGTTAACCAAACAACACCGCATAGCATAATCCTACCCCGTCGATCCTCTCGTCGCCACCATGCGAGAGAGCGACCACCGGTTTATATCTGTCACTTGTAAGGGTGTTTTTTATTAAGTATCCATTTCTAGTTGTCATGAGGTCGGAATACAACTCCGGGTCGTCCTTTTACCGAGGGACACGCTATTCGAATAGATAAACTTCCCTGCAGGGGTGCACCACATATTCCCCAACACGCTCGATCCCCTTTGGCCGGACACACTTTCCTGGGTCATTGCCCGGCCTCGGAAGATCCACACTTCGCAGCCCCACCTAGGCTCAAACAGAGAGGTCAGCACGCCGGACTAATCCTAGGCACTCTGGGGTCTGGGCCCATCCCCAGTGCGCTCCTGCACGTTGCTTACCGTCCGCGACAGACCTAGCAACCCACACGACACGGCGGTTAGTCATCGCGGTCCAACACGGCGCCGCCGCTCATTCGCTGACGTCAAGAAGGCTTCAGCTGATACCACGACACCGGGATACCCATAACTACTCCCCGTAGTTGGTTAGTGCGTATAGGCCAGTCCCAGACTCAGATCAATATCCAATCTCGTTAAACTGTTATTATGAGATCACCGCGACGACGACCAGGGCCAGGCCCACCTCTCTCCTAGTTGGTCACAACCTGCCCCGCCGCTCCACAACAAAGAGTCACTTAGGGGGCCGTCGAGGAGGCCAATCCTTTCAGCCCCCTTCGTGAATCACCTGCGGGTGCTCCTCGAGCCGACCCGACTTTAGTATCCATCTGATGTCACATGTAATAAGTAGTATTCATATCCCAATCGCCACCCTGGCGAGCACGGCCCAATAATTGACATAGCAGACAGACGAGAATGTAGGGCCACTGATGACAAACTAGCATCCTACACTAGGCATTTAGGATTGCAGTAAGGTATCAACAACAGAGCAACAATGACAGGCTATGCAGCAGAATAGGATAACCGAAAGCAGTAACAGGCTACACTACTCTAATGCAAGCAGTATAGAGAAAATAGGCGATATCTGGTGATCAAGGGGGGGGCTTGCCTGGTTGCTCTGGCAAGTAGGGGTCGTCAACAACGTTAGTCGGTCGGGCACCAGCAGCTGCGTCGGTCTCGTAGTCTACCGAAGAGAAGAGGGGGAAGAAACAGTAAACACACGGCATAATGCAACAGGAATGCATGACATGTCTAAAACGCAGGGCCAGGTGGATATACAGCCTAACTAGCGATTTAGTTAATTTAGGAATTTATTCGGATTTATTTATTAGGGTTACACTATCATTTATCGAAATCGTCTAATTGTTCATTCTCATAGCTTTGCGGCATCTGACGGGAATACGAGGATGTATTCGGGTTCGTATCGTCGTTCTGAGCAAGTTTCATGTACAAGTATTTTCCATCGGGTTACGGTTTATTAATATGATTTTCTAAAGTTTTTATTATTTTCTGAAATTTAATTAATTATTTAATTCAACATTATCCGAAACAGTGATTGATGACGTCAGCATGACATCATGCTGACGTCAGCAGCACACTGACAGGTGGGTCCCACCTGTCATAGGCGTTAGGTTAATTAGGTTTAATTAATTTAATTACTGATTAATTAACACTTAACTAGTTAATTAAATTAACCTAATCAGGATTAATAACTAATTAATTATTTTTTTTTTATCTTTTATTTTTATTTGGGTCTGGGCCCACTGGTCAGTGGACCAGGGGCGGACACGTCCGGGCGTGCCCCTTTTGGACCGGACATGTCCGGTGCCCCAAGGGGACGCACGGGGGGCGGCGCGGGCGTCGGGGGCGCGGGCGAAGCGTGGGGCGCACGGCGCACGCGCGGGCCAGAGGCGGGGCCGGCGCGTCTGCTGGAGGCGCCGCGGTCTGGCACAGCGGTGCTGGCTACTGCAGCGGCTCAGCGCTTGCTAGGGCCGGAGCGGGTCGAGGCGACCCGCGACGCGCAGCTCAACCTCCTCCGCGGAGCCATGACCACGGGTGGTCGCGGCAGTGGCTTCGCTCGCGTGCGCGGCAGGTGCGGGAGCAGAGAGGGGGGGAGAGGCCCGAGGCCTCACCGTGATCCGTAGGGACGGGGCAGCGGGGGTCGGGTGGTCGACGGGGACGACGGCGATGGGAGGCAGGCCGGCGGGACGAAGCGGCGACGTAGACGAGGCAGACCGGCGAGGGCGCTCCGGCGGTGGCGTCGTGCGGCGAGGGCGAGGCGGCGCTGGTCCGGGCGCGTCGGGGGTCGAGGGGCAGCCGTCTAGGGAGTCAGGCCGTCGAGGGAGATCTTCTCCGTCGTGCGTCGTCCCACAACGCTCCTTCGATTCTTCGCGTTCGTCTCATCCCTAATCGAACAGCGAACTCTCCCTCGTTTCTCCTTTTTTGCCTTTTGTATCACTTTCTATTATTCTCTCTCTCCCTTCTCTAAGCCTTCTTTCTCTTGTCTTTGTGTTTCCTTCCTCTTTTTCTTACTCTCCTTTTTCTTTCTGTCCTCTCTCTGTGCCTTTCTTCTACCTTTGGTCTTCCTGTATCTCTTTTTGCTCCCTCTCCCTCTTTTGTTCTTTTCTCTTCTCCCCTCTCTTTTTTTTCTTTTTTCTTCTTTTATCTCTTAAATCTCGGGTTTCGGGTGGGGGGTGCCGGCTATGTAGGCGCCGGCTGGGCCGTCCTGGCGGCCGGTGGCTTGCTGCGAGGCCCAGTCGGTGGGGGGGGGGGTGGGCGGGGGGGGTTTCCTTTTATCCTTTTTCTGTTTTTTTCCTTTTCTTTATTCTCTTTTCTCTACTGTTAAATGTCTAGGCCCCAAATGGCTTTTGTAAAAAGTGTGACCTATTTCATAAATACCAGTGCATTATACCTTAACACCTAAAATTAGTTTGGACAAAACATAATTCCATATTTATTTCAGATTTAATAAATGGTTATTAAATATTATCTTTATCCACTGTTTGAGGTTGTTCGAGTCACTTATCCAATTCCAATGATGTTGGTTTCAATTTTAGAATAGCCTCTGGAATATTTGTTACTTATCTGACATTTTAGTTTCTATGTTGGACAACTTTTATATTCCACTTTCATTTAAATTTGAATTTGACTTAGGAGTTGAAATGCAATATGATGCTAATGATGATTGTGCACTATTAATCATGATGACATGGCCTCATCAAAAGGGTGATCACTGTAGCTTAATACAGGGGGTGTTACATGTACCCAGGACTGTCTAGCTTGGTCTTATGAATATATCCACCATTGCCATCAATCCAGGAAAGAGATTATTTTGCTCAAATTGGATTTTGAAAAAGCTTTTGACATGATCAATCATGATACAATAATTGAGATTCTGCAAGCTAAGGATTTTGGTACCAAGTGGATTAATTGGATCAAAATGATTTATGGAACTGGTTTCTCCTCAATTCTTCTAAATGGCATTCTAGGAAAACAATTTCTCTGCAAGAAAGGGGTCAGACAAGCTGATCCACTTTCACCCCTCATTTTTGTCCTGGCAGCAGATCTTCTCCAAACCATGTCCAATGAGGCCATGCAACACTCCTTGATCATCTCCCCTATCCTTCATACATCTTGCCCAGATTACCCAATCATTCAGTATGCAAATGATACAATCCTTGTGGCTAATGCTGATCTTGGGCAGTTGAACCATATTAAGAATCTGCTCCTGCACTATGCTGCCTATACTGGACTTAAGGTTAACTATGCTAAATCCACCATGATTTCCATCAACACTCCACCTGATAAGATGCATGCTCTCTCTGCCATCCTTGGATGTAAAATTGGTACTCTGCCTCATACCTATCTGGGTTTGCCATTATGCATCAACAAGCCAAAAATTGTGGACTTTGTGCCCATGATGAAGAGAATTGAAAGTAGACTGTTAAGCTGCTCCACCTTATTATCCACTGGAGACAAACTTACTTTGATCAAATCAGTCTTCTCTAGCATGCCTATTTATTTTATGTGTTCATTGGTGTTACCCAAAGCTGTGGTAAATCAGATTGGTGGATACTTGAGGAATTGTTTTTGGAGGAAATATGGCACCCTAGAAGCTGGTACAGCCTTGATTGCATGGGATACAGTCTGCAGGCCCAAATCACAAGGAGGATTAGGCATATTGGATATCACAGTTCACAATAAGGCTCTACTAATGAAATTCCTCCACAAGTTCCTTAATAAAACAGACACTCCATGGGTTCACATAATCTGGGAAACCTACTATCAAGGAGCCCTTCCTGGAGATAAAATGGTTGGTTCTTTCTGGTGGAAAGCCTTACTGAAACTACTACCATTGTACAAGAACCATGCTATCTGTCAAGTTGGAAAAGGAGACACAACTCTCTTTTGGTCAGATAATTGGGCTGGACAACCTCTGCAAAGAAGATATCCAGAACTTTTCTCATTTGTCATCAACAAGGATATGACTCTGAGGAACATTATTAACCAGGAGGATTTCAGCACACAATTTCAGAGACCCATTTCACAACAAGCTTTCCAGCAATTCAACAGGGTGTAAGAGATGATTGCCGGCAGAGATAGCTCTGACAATAATGACATTTGGAAATATCATTGGCCCTCCAGGTAATACTCTTCAATGAAAATGTATAAATGCATCATGGGAACCAACTCAGCTCATGTAATCTTCAAAAACCTCTGGAGTACATCCTGCAGGCTGAGACATAAGACTTTCTGCTGGCTTTTGCTGCATGATAGACTCAACACCAGAAACATGCTGCACAGAAGGAGTATGCATCTCCCAGATTACCACTGTGCTTTATGCTCTGATGCTGTGGATGAAACATTGATCCATCTGTTCTGGAACTTCCCTTTTGCACTGTCATGTTGGGATATCATCTCCCCAGGAAGGACTAGAGGCATATCAACATTTGATGAATTCCTTCTCATTGCCAATCAGTTACCAAAGGACTTTGCACTGGACATCATCATTATGAGCTATTGGATCATTTGGTCAGTAAGAAACGATATGATCTTCAGATCAGCACCTCCTCATCTAGATACATGGAAATTCTACTTGAAAGAAGGGCTATGGGTTGTTCAACTCAGGGTGAAAGAAGGGAAAGCGATAAGATAAAAGACTGGTCTGAACAATACTTGTAATGGTCACACTTATGTGTAACACCCCCAGTGGTTAACTGCAGTAATCACCCTTTTGATTATGCCATGTCATCATGATCAACAGTGCTTAATCATCATTAGCAACATATCCCTTTTTAAATTCAAATTCAATTGAAAATTCAAACTGAAAGTGCAAATAAAAGTTGTCCAAACCCAGAAACTAAAATGTTCATTAAATAACAAATATTCCAGAGGCAATTCTAAAATTGTAACCAACATTTAATTAACAAATTAAGTGACTCTAACAGTAGCAAAACAACACTATTTACTACCTTCTTAATTAAATAAAATCCCAAATGAAAACCTTTGGACTCAAAACCACTTTATTGCAGTGGCATAAAATGCATCATATTTATTTGGGCCAGTCTCATATTTTACAAAAAGTCTTTTGGAATGAAATTAAAAGGCAAAACAAAAGTTAAAATAAAAAGCAGAAAAGCCCCTCCCCCCACTGTTCCCCTGGGCCTTGGCCCACCCATGCCGCCGTGGGGATAAGACCGAGTTCCCCCCCTCTCCTCGTCAGCTCCCTGAGATATTTCCCCCTCCTCTCTCTTCCTCGTTTCCTCCCCCCGACCTCGACCGATCCCACCATGGCCGCTCTCCGGTAGAACTCGCGGCCACCGTCCCCCTCTCAGCGAACCAAGGCGCCCAGGAGCCGCGCAGGCGAGCGCTCCTTCCTCGGCGATGGATCGGAGCTGAGGAATGCCACAACCGTCGCCGTCATCGACCGCATATGCCACGGCCACGACCTCGATCTGCACCACAACATCACCCCGGCCTCCCCGAGCACGACACTGACCTCCGCCGTGAGCCTCGTGCTGATTCCCCTCTTTTCCCCGTCGATCTTCTGTCGTGTCGTGGCCGCCGTTGCCGCCCCTGCCGCTAGCTACTCGCACGCGTGCTACGGCGTGCTGCTTTGCCGTCGCCCCGCGTCCCCGCTTTGGCTGCTCACACGCCCACGGGGCTGCTACTGTGTCCGGCCGCCGAGCGTCGCCGCTGCCCTTCGCCTGTGCGCCGCTCCCGCACCGACCGCACGCCGCCCGCGCAACTCTCCCGCGCCGTGCTGCTACTTCTACGGCTGGCTACCGCGGCCGCCGCACCCGGCCGCGCCCAACCAAGCCGGCCCGCGCCCGCCGCCAGCTGACCTCGCCGGCTCCGTCCCTTCCCTGCTCATCCCCGCGTGCTCGGCGGCGCCCTGCTCCTCTGCTCCCGCGCTCGCGCCGCGCCCGCCGCGCCTCGCACCCCCCTGAGCCCCGCTACAGCTTAGCATCAATGATCATGTTATGTATATTTTCATAAGTATTCCATTCAAATCCAGTACTCCACCAGGAACTTCGGGTGAGTGTTTAGCATTTGTGGACAAAGACAAATCAATCTAGATGATGATCAGACATATATTGATTTTTCAAGGATAATATCGGTATGACTGGAAATTATAATCGTGGTATCAAACAAGTTATTTTTTTGGGAATGGAGTTAACAATAGAATCGATTCAAGTTGAAAAGGCCTTGTTCAGGGTAGCATTTTGAAAGTGCAATCATGCCCTTAATCATATTTTGATGTTGATGAAAAAATACATACATGGGACTAATTATGTTTGCTGAGTGAATACACAGGTTATTAGGGGCTGTTTGGCTTATGCCCCCAACTCACCCTACCAAAATATTGGTCACGCCAAATCCCTTATATGTTGTTTCCTTTGTTGCCAAATATTTGGCTATCAGCGAGTCCTGTATTCCTTCCTTAACAGATTCTTGCCAATTTTTTTGGCCAACCATGGGCGGTGGAACCCCACGCCAAATAATTGGCAAGTCAATATTGGCAGGGCAGCTACAGGCAAGAACCAAACAACCCTTTAGTCTCTGTGGGATCATTGTGTAGGGATCATGGACACATTCAACGTGATATGACCCAAGAAGATGATAACAAGAGCAGATGCATATACTCTTTTTATATAAATCTTGAGTTATAGGGATCCCACACTATTAAGAGGGGATTCATGCGTGGTATGTTCAAGATTTGCTCAAACACAACTTCATGTCAACATCTATCTACACGCACACTGCCACAACTAGGTTTTAGGAACACTACACATTGTCAAAAACTCCTTAGCCAAAAACCTATTATCAAAACAATGTCTCTGTGTGTGCCTTGCCGGATCATCAGGACCAGGTCCCGGCTCGTCCGGGCGTTGCCCGGATCATACAACTAGAGCACCAGAAACCAACAAAAACATATCCCCCAGAGTCGGATCAACCGAACCAGGTTCCGGATCTTCCGGGCATTGCCCGGATCATCCGAACAGAGTCCCGGATGATCCGGCTAGGGGTCCAGGAACCAAAAGAAACTTGCGGCTGGAGCCGAATCTAACGGATGGGCTTCCAGATCATGTCCGGATCGTCCGGACGAAGTCCCGGATCATCTGGCTGTCTCTCAACACTTCTCCTACACAAAATTTATCCGGTGTTCCCTCTGGACATCCGGACTCCCTGCTGCTGCATTCTGTTTTCAACCTATCTGGATCATCTGGTTCCCCAGCCAGATCATCCAGGCATTGCCTGGATCATCTGGGGGGCATCCGGATCATCCGGGTAGGTCAACAAGTGCCGAAAAATGGCTAGAGTCTCTTGGGATATAAATAGTTGACCACTACATTCATATCATCCCCAAGAACACAAGTGCTCCCTCTCATACTCTCCCACACTAAATCCTAGATCACAAGAAGATTTGTGCAAGTTCTTGAGAGTTGTTCCAATCAAAAGAAAGATCTACTCCCTCTCCTTCTTGTGACCTAAGCAAATTGTGATTTGAGCAAGTCTTGAGTGTTTTCCCTTGGGATCTTATTACTCTTGGAGGTTGAAGACTCTTAGGTGGTAGGGGTTCCTTTGGTGAGGAATCAAGCATTGTGATTGCCCTCGAAAAGTTTGTGAAGGTTTGGAGATCACCTCAAGGTTTACCACTAGTGGTTGAGAAACGCCTTCGTGGTGCCGTCTCAAGGGTATAATAGGGTGAGCCTTCATGGTAACATTCACCTCTCTAACGGAGACTAGTTTTCCTCCAAGGAAGTGATCATTTGCATACATCCTCGTCTCTCGGGGTTGCGGTTATCCCTAACCCTAGCTCCCTACATGTGGTTATCTATCTCTTAGTCTTTACTTTCAATTTATTGTGTTTTCTTATCGTGTTTGTGTTGTCCTTGCTTAGCATTGCTCACCTTTGCAATTGTTAGGCTCACTTTCCTATTCTGCAATATTGCCTAAAACTGGTAAGTAACAATTAATTTTTTAATTGTACATATTCACCCCCCTCTAGGTCCATCCCTATCCTTTCACATGTGTTATATTTATTTTGGGGCACTTGATAACCCCATCATCAAAACCGGACTACACAACTATTGACTATTGGACAACTCTTTGTAGGGGTGAGTACATAGCTGATTATAATTGGCATGAGTATGCAACAAACTTTCTTGTTGATGCTATTAGCGATGTGAAGCAAAAATGGAGTCAAATAGTTATGTTATAAATTGTTATGGCTGTCATCTGTTTCTGCAAGTAAGTTATCTTGTGATTCATAGTATTTGAAATGACATATTGCAAGTATAAGTTTATCTTTGTGGAGATCTTTTTATTGACAATCAAGTTCTTATTGGTCGGAGGACATATAATCAACTTCGGAGGATTGCCGATTATGATAATCTTTAGTTGCAGTGTCTTGTGCAATGATCTTGATCAGAAGGTTTTCATGCATTAGTGTATCCCACAGTTTTGACATGCTTGCTTTGCATTTGTTTTACTTAGCATGTGAAAATCTTGTTATCTTCTTAAAAACATTGACATGTTCTTTTATGCAAAAACCCAATAAAGGAGTCCTTTGAACAATTGCCTTTCTTTCACCTAATTACATAAGTTGGGGATTCTAGTGGTGGTTTGATTAGCGATTAAATGATTGTAGAGGCTTTCTGCTAATAAACCCGATATCTTTGGTTGATCCGGGATGCGCAGCGGGGTTATTCCCACCAAACTATCTCCTTGGGGTACTTAGCTTTTGAGTCTTATGCAACATGACATCACGATACTCTTGTGTAGTGTTTGAGTTCTTTATGACTAAAGCAACTTCGAAGCCTTTGCACTTCGTTCATCTTTTATTGCTAGCCTCTACGGTACCATGCATTGCCCACTCTCACATTGAGACTTGGCGCATACTTCGCAGGTACATCCAAACCCGTGGGAGGACTTTCTTTTGTTCTCCTACACATAAAACACCTCATCTCCAGAAAACAGTCACCATACCTACCCACATGGTATTGTCATAGCCATTCCGAGCATATCACCATGCACTACCATCATATTACATTACATGATTAGAGACATGTTTTCATTTTCCTTGCATGATCATAGTATGGCTAGCTTTATATTTTCATGGCTTGTCCGTTTTGATGTCTATGCTACGCCAGATCATTGCACATACTGGTACACTGCTAGAGGCATTCATCCTATAGAGTTTTTCTCATGTTTTAAGTTTTGAGTTATGATCACATTCAATTGAAGTGAGTCATTGTAAAGTGTATTAGTCATCATTGTAAGGTGTTGCTTCTACCAAAAAAAGAGAGAGACAAAATAAAAGATGCACCATGGAGGTGCCACAAAAAAGAGAGAGAGAGAGAAAAAGGTGAGGAAGAGAGAAGGAGCAACACCATTATCCTTTTTAGTATACACTTGTGCTTCAAAGTAGCACCACTTCCTACATTGTAAATTAGAAAGTTTCATGAGCTTCATGTTTCATACTAGTGGGGAACCTACATTATAGAACTTGGCTTGTATATTCCGATGACGAGCATCCTCAAAAGCTTGAAGTCTTCATGAGCAAGCAAGTTGGATGCACCCCCACTTAGTCCATAGGAGAGCTTTCACATATTCATAGCCCTGTTTGCATGCTAGTCGCATGGCGACCCCTACTCCTTGTGTTAACATCAATCATAAGGCCTTCTTCATAGCCTAATAGTTAGCTGCGTTGATGCAAGACTTTCTTTGTTTTTGACTTCTTAACACCCCAACCATTTCTATTTTTGCCTTAAGTGTGAGGCATAGGCTTGCGCTTAATGCTGCATAGGTAGTTGAGCGGTTGAATAACACAGACAGAAGATCTTGCTATTGTACCTGGTATGCCCCGGGTTGGTGTTTTGAAGCGGTCACTGATGCATGATTTCTTTTGCCTATGATAGGCATTATTGTATTCCTAACATAATTTTGTCCTTCTCGCTAAACCTTTGGCAATGGGAATTTGGGCTCCACAAAAATATTTTTCTCTTTATTGACCTCCATGGCAATGGAACTAAGGGGATAGCATGTATTACTCCCTTGTTGGTTAACTTTTGCATGCTTGCACGACGAACATGGATATCACTTTTGGGGTTTGGTTCAATGTAAGATTCAGAGTTGGTAGCAGTGAGCTTTTGGTAGTCAACCTTCTTACCCAAGGATGAGCAAGGTTTAAGCATGGGAAGGTTGATGGCTCTATATTTTACGCATTTTTAGAGCTCATTTGTTGCATGTTCTCTTCATATATTATGTCCCATTGAACCAAATAGTTGTCCATTATGCATAATTACCGGTTTTTGCACTATTCCTTGTGAGCATTGCACATTTATTGCTTTATTTGTTTTTATTTGTTTAATTTGTTTTCTTGTGTCTACAGGTGTTTTGGAGCAACATAGGACCAATCACGATGAAAGGACATGCCCGATCCTGAGATTTCGGGGGCTCGGGGGGAAAGTTGAATATAGGCCCTTACATACCTTCTCTAAAATTGCATCATCAAGGTGGTTGTTGGGCACAGTGTGGTCTCCTATTGGCAAGTAGCTTCCCAGTGTGGCCATCTCAGGGCGTTGACGAGGTGATCCGCCTAGGGCACATGGTAGATTAAGCTTTGGTCACATGATTGCAGGTAGCCAGACATTGTGGCAATCACATTGGAGATCAAGCCAAATAAGCTATGGTCATGGGATGATGGAGGAGGAACTAAATTTTTTCTATGACAAAACGATAGCATGAATAAAAAGTTTGTCATCTAAAATGTCTAATTAGCCAGATAACAACTACAATCAGCCTATGCAAACATATTAAAACCAAAGTAGAGTATGAAAAATGTTCATCGCTAAACGAAACTGATAGCACTATGAACTATCAATTATATCATGAAATCAACCTTTAAAAACACATGATTAATATTGATTCGAAGCAGCGAAGGCAAGAGTTGGTTGCCTGCTTCGTTATCGCTTGGGTGTCAGTTGCTGTCAGCCATGGAGTGCTACTACTGACTCGGCTGGGTATTTTTGAGTTACTAGTTTGCTAGGGTTGAGCACCACCACAAATGTTAACCACACAAGTATACAAGTTGATCGTTAGTTCTATCTTCCAAAACAATAAACCCGCCAATTCATATATAAGGAAATACATTAAATTTTTATTTACTTTTTTTAGTGAAGCTAATCCCTTATTTTAGGGAACATATATTTGTGCTTTTTTGGAAGTACGCTAATTTGTGCCTTTTTTTGAGGGATCGCTAATTTGTGTTTTTTTAGGCTCGCTAATTTGTGTTTTTTTTGAAACAACACCAATTTATGCTAAACCTAGATGCTTCCTCCCAATCTACTATGGCCCATAATCACTTGGAAACCATCCAAACCTTTAGAAAGAAAGACCCAAGGTCCAGACCGCAAAAGAAAAATGATTCAGTCATCTCTTCCTGAAGACACACGCAGCTTTCAGAGCTCTTCTAATGGCATCTCAATCTAAAACAAATGGCATCTCGGATAGGGCTCTCCATGCTCGAATACACCTGGACCGGGGGCCTGGGGCATCCGCCCCTCTCGCCCCCCTCAGGGACGGGCCTGTGAAAGGACCAAGGATAAGCTCAACATGGAGGACTTACAACACGAGACTTGGCCGTTTCGGAGAGTGAAAAAAGTCATTTTTCTAAAGTGCTCAAAACCAAGATCTAATACCAGAAATGGATCTGTGTCGTTCATATGAATCCAACAAGCCCAAGAATGTTAAATTCCGAGTTCGTATGAAGAAATGGCGGCCGATTTAACGAAGAGGACCACAGCAAAAGATGGCATACCATACGACTGTGGCTCATCCTATGGATGGTTGTATGGAAGGAAATCAAGCCCAAAAAATCTGCCTCTGCAGACACGATTCTTCACTAATTTCATCCGCGGTTGTTCCCACGAGATCCTTGGATAATAAGGAAGCCTTTGGGAGAGGATAAGGATCATCTAGAGCCCTTGGATGCATCTCATCAATGGAGAAGACCGAGGAGGTACCCTATATATCACCTCCAACCCTAACCGTCGTCTCCATCATCCTCATTCATCATCAACACATCCAAGTCCATCTCCACTGCTGCTCCATCCACCACCATAGAGGAAGGGATACTAAGGGGAAGAAGAGAAGGCTCCACCACCATGAGCACTGGCCCACCCGCTCCACCGAGTCGGCGCCATTATCACCACACCATCGCCATGCCGCCGCCGCCATCACCATCACCACCCTCGCCTTCTCCCTTCATCGGCTTGATGCCGGCTTGTAAGTTGACCCTCTCCTTTATGTTTGAGTGTTGTATTTGTTCTCGAGGATACAAATAAACTCTTTTATGATTAGAATGATTATTTCCCAAGCGATCCAATATGCTTTATTCATGTTCGAGTTAGTACCCTTCATGAGTGTTGAGAGGAGGCCTTGCTTGCACTACCGTCGTGATTGGTCGTGGAGCCACTACTGTCGTTGTAGGGTTTAGGATGTTGAGATAATTGGAGGTGATAGTAAAAGCCTCAATTCCTTGCAGCTGCAATTGATAGGGGGAGCACATGCAAACCCACATCTGGTTGCGTCCATGGGGAAACCCTTAATTGACCATATGTGATAACGAGCGTGGGGAAGCTACAGTTGGTGGCGTATGTGGCATGAAGTGTGCGTTAGAGTAGAACATGTTCTGTACCGGGAACCGCCCACTTATGCATAAGAAGGATGGATAGAGGATACGATAGAGAGCTTTTGCTCTGCACTTGATGCGCATGTCATATTTGTGACAATGACTTTGAAGTCAAGAGAACACTTTACCGCTTAAGCACCGTCCTACTAACTTAGTATCTTTTATTCCTATTTTTACCTTCTTGTTCTTAGTGTAGTGAAATCCTTTATCTAGTTTTCCTAGGAACTTATAGAGTAAACTATTTCAAAAATCCGGTTTGGGTGTGTATGTGACTGCGTCAAGTAACATTGTAATTGCAAGGTTTGGGTGTGTATGTGACTGCGTCAAGTAACAACGTAGTTGCGGGGTTTGTGGTGCCTTCCTATTAGCTTCCTGTGGGTTCGACACTTTACTTATCACGAAAGTGCTACAACAACCCTGTGCACTTGCAAGTCATGAGTCACCCTGACCACAAATTGTGAATATTGGAGATCGTCATTGGTGGATGAGAATTTAGTACTCACGTGGCCTGAGCGAGCTAGCTTACTCGAGACACCAACGACTCATAACGTTGCAGTTAGGCCCACATGGTACAACACATCAAGAACCATGACATGACAAGTCATGTTCGTTTGGACCAGCAGGAGGATACTGAGTTGCGCTCATTAAATGTGAAGCAAATGTGGGGTTGGAACCATTTTAAAATCAACATATGATAGGTAATACAAACCATAATACATGAGGTCGCACGAATCTGCATGCCAAGTCTCAGTCTAGATTTGTAGAGCATCTGGACCGGATAGCTGGAACGGATTTGCAATATTGAAGCAAATATTAATTCTATTTAAGATAATACTAGATGTATTGGTTCAACTTAGTTGGTTAATGTTACACATGAAATAATATGTTTGCATTGTAGGCTCAGAGGAGATGACAGTATGCCAGCTGTTAAATTTGATAAATGTGAACCAGTAATTTGCTGAATGAATTGTTGTGTGCATGTGATGTAGCTTTTCAAGGTAGCTTGAGATTAAACAGCCTGATTGTCGGTGTACTAAGTATTGGGCCATTAGTACCCCGTACTTGTGCACAGGCAGTTGTAGCCATACTCGCGGCAAGGCTTGTCGGGGTACAGTTCAAGGTTGACTCAGGCCATCAGGGAAATTCTCAAGTCAAAGATATGAGGATTAGCAGATAAGAAGAGCTGGAATCCGAAGGCCAACTTCCCCGGCAAGATCTTGCCGGGGTGGCCTGCAACGCCCGGCAAGGTTCGGCGCCCGGCAAGGTTCGGCGCCCGGCAAGGCTTGACGCCCGGCAAGATTTTGTTGCTGCGCCGCCGCTCTGGCACAGCAACAAACCTGACATTCTGGGTCCTTCTTTGGATGCGTGGCGACGCGCCAATGGAGGAAAGCTTAAGCGGTGCTGATGGGATGGCCCCTTTTTCCATCCCCGAGAAAGTGAGGACACCTAAATGGACACCTCACGGTGCATTAAATGCGTTCGTCCTAATCCGTCAGGGGTTAGGTATGATGACCCTGTAGCTACTTTACACCTCAATGTATGTACATTTTGCCACTGTGGTGACCCTTTTGTGGTATAAAAGGAGGCCCAAGGCAACTGCTACAGGGGAGGACAATCTTCTGGCCCATTCTGCATGCGTAGCTGCTCTTTGAATGTACTGTTCACTATGAGCGCTTCTGGAACCTGGGCTCAAGAACACTAATAATAACACAAGGCAGGAGTAGGGTTTTACGCTGATCAGCGGCCCGAACCTGGGTAAAATCGCCCCGCGTCGATCGTTGGTTCTGCTCTTTGCGCATACCTCTCCCCCCGCCGAATCGTAAAGGGGTCTCTTAGGATCCCATAGGTGTCGCACACCGACATCTTTGGCGCGCCAGGTAGGGGCGCTCGAAGGTTGTGTGAACCTGATCTAGTGGTCGGCGCCTTAGTTTCTTCATCATCTTCGTCATCATGCCACCCAAGAAGAAGAGCGCTGCGACGGCACAACCATCCACGCCCGTTTTTCCTGCGCCTTCGCATACGGGCGATGGCGTGGGTGCAGAAGGAAGAGGACTAGAACCTCCACGGCGTTTTGGTGATCCAAGCCAGGCGAGTGGCATCGTTCGCAGCGGCAGCGGCAACCCACACGCCGCTGGATCCAGAGACGGAGCTGTGTTGCCTACGGGTGGCACAACGAATTCCAGAGATCGGAGGACGCCTGCTGGAGCTTCCGCGCCAGCGCAAGCGTCACGGCCTACCCAGGTCGTGCACGACGAGCGACGTCATGGCGCTGGTGGTTCAGGGCGTCCCCATGAAAAGATTTCTGCGCATCGATCCCGAGATGCACGGGACCAGCATGCACACCGAGCTGCCGGCGGAGGTGGCGCGCGGTCGCGTGACCGTGATGGTGCTCCTTCTAACATGGTTAGGAGTCAGAGCACCTCACGTACCTCGCACCTGTCGCCGCCGCCTACGCCAGCGGAAGCCTTGGCACGTGTGCAGCTGCTCCTCGATTTCCCTCCTGCCCCGGAGAAGATGGAGGAGTGGCGAGCTACTATCCAGAGCCTTATCGGCTTCGCCAAAAAAGATGGGCCGCAAGAGGCAGGGCCCTCACAGCGAAGGCCCATCGATCCAGCGCGAGCCGATGTGGAGAAAATCGGAGGTGGTGCAACCATGGTGCACTCCCCTCCGCGACACCAGCGGCGGCCGACAACCCAGCAGGTCGACCGCCGTGAAGAAGTTTCCACGGCGTCGTCCGATCCATGGATGCGCTGCGACCAGCGTCAAGTTCTCCAGGAACGAGGCAAGGAGGATGCTCGAACTACCATCGAGCGGCGACGGGAAGCGTGCTATCAGTCTGATAAGCGTGCAGGGCCGGCTGTCGACGAGCCTGCGCCAGGGGACGTAGGAGACTTGCCCTACGAGGTAGGGACTCCAGCGTTTACCCGTGAGCTGCGGCAAGTCCAGTGGCCCAATTCCCGAACCTTCAAGCCAGAGGTCCCGGAGAAATATGATGGTAAGACCCATCCGTCGGAGTTCCTGAGCATCTACACCATTGCGGTGCAGGCTGCCGGGGGCCGAGATGACAAGATACTTGCCAACTACTTCCCGTTGGTGCTCAAGCCCAACGTCAGGTCATGGTTGATGCATCTGCCAAAGAATTCTATTTCTTCTTGGTCAGATCTGGGCCATCAGTTTGTTGGCGCCTTTGTTGGAGGCCACCAAGCTCCTGGCCAAGAGAGTGATTTGCATATCATCCCTCAGAAGGAGGGCGAATCTCTACGCAAGTTTATGCAGAGGTTTAGCCGGGTGCAGTACAATATTCCTGACGTTCACCCTGCCGCTGTCATTAGCGCGTTTCATCAGAACGTGCGTAACCGCAGAATGCGGGAGGAGCTGGCGATGAACAAAGTCAGGAGTATTGCCGAGCTTTACGCTTTGGCCGATAAATGCGCTCGAGCTGAAGAAGGGAGGAAACTCCCTGGCGAGGCTGTTGGCGCGGCAGGCGAATCCGAAGATGAAGACACCGTGACCCCGTCAAGGAAAGGCCGGCGGCGGAATAGGAAACGCGGAGGCAAGGCCGTGCTTGCTGTCGAGGAATCCGACAACCCCGGCGCCGCCAAGAAGGCCAAGGTTGGTGACTGCCGACAAGTCGGAAAGCTCCGGCAAGCAGTATTGCAAGATCCATCGCACCAAGGGTCACGATCTCCAAAACTGCCGGCAAGTTGAACAGCTTGCCGAGAAACAGAGGGCTAAGTATGAAAGGCGGGATAAGGAGAAGGCCCATGACGGTGCTGAGGGGTCCGGCAAGAAGCACGGTGGCCGAGGGGGTCGCCGCGGCAAGGCCAAGCAACAAAGGGAGAGGCCCGCTCAAGGCCGAGACAAAGAAGAAGATGATGATGAAGAAGACGATGAGTCCAGTGAGCAAGAATTCCAGAAAGCTACAGAGGCCATGTGTATCGATGGGGGTGCCTCGCTGCATTCTTCCCACCGTCGACTCAAACAGTGGGTGCGGGAAGTCAATGCAGCGGAGCCATCGCCAGATGCATGTAGGCCCCTGAAGTGGTCCAACACGCCTATCATTTTCGACGCCGAGGATCACCCTGATCGCACAACTGCGGTCGGGTGCTTGCCATTGTTGGTCTCACCAACAATTCGCAACCTCAAGGTGACGAAAATGCTAGTTGACGGTGCGGCCGGGCTAAACCTAATCTCACCGGATGTGCTCAAGAAGCTCCACATTCCTGATGAGGACCTCGAAGAAACGGGTATGTTTCAAGGGGTCAATCCGGGAAGAACCCAGCCCAAGGGCAAGATTACGCTGCCGGTGACATTTGGTAGCGAGCTCAACTACAGGACCGAGAAGGTAGTGTTTGATGTCGCCAAGATCCCCATGTCGTACAATGGGATCCTTGGTCGGCCAGCGCTGGCTAAGTTTATGGCGGCATCACACTACGCATACAATGTTTTGAAGATGCCCGGGCCGTTGAGCGTCATCACTATTCATTCCGATAAGAAGGATGCGCTCATCTGTGCCGACCAACTTTACTGGGAAGCAGTTGCAGCACCTGCCGTCAAGGCATCTGCTCCTGCCGCTGGAACTCCTGGGGGGAAGAAGAAGAAGACCGGTGAGAATCTTGGCGCGAACTCCGGTAAGCGCGCCTCCTCGGAGTGCTGCACTTCCGTCGAGGATGCACCAGAGAGTTCCACCGGCAAGAACAAGAGATCCAAGGCTGCTCCACCGGAGACCAAGAAGGTGCCCGTTAGAGAGGACGGAACGGGAGGAACTTTCACCATAAGTTCCATCCTAGATGATAAATAGGAAAGCGCGCTCATTGCCTTCTTGCGGGCGAATGTCGACGTGTTTGCATGGCAACCGTCTGACATCCCTGGTGTTCCCAGGGAGGTAATTGAGCACCACCTTGCTGTCTGTCCTCACGTATGGCCCGTTAAGCAGAGGGTCAGGAAGCAAGCCTTGGAGCGGCAAGAATTCATTGCCAAGGAAATCAGAAAGCTGGAGGCGGCAGGATTGGTTAGAGGAGTGCTTCATCCAACCTGGTTGGCCAATCCGGTTGTGGTGCGCAAAGCAAATGGGAAATGGAGGCTTTGTATCAATTATACAGATATCAATAAAGCCTGTCCAAAAGATCCCTTTCCCTTGCCGCGCATCGACCAGATTGTGGACTCCACCGCTGGTTGTGATCTCCTATCCTTCCTTGATGCCTATTCAGGGTATCATCAGATTTTCATGGCGAAAGAAGATGAAGAGAAGACCGCATTTATCACCCCATGTGGTACGTATTGTTTTATACGAATGCCTTTCGGGTTGAAAAGTGCTGGTTCTACATTTGCGAGAGCGGTCCAAATCGGTTTTGAGCCTCAACTCCATAGAAATATGGAGGCATACATGGATGATATAGTGGTCAAAACCAAGGACAAAGTGACGCTCATACAAGATTTAGAAGAAACATTTGCAAATCTGCGCAAGATCAACTTAAAGCTCAATCCTGAGAAGTGCGTGTTCGGTGTTCCTTCCGGCAATCTCCTCGGATTCTTTGTATCTTGCCGGGGAATCGAAGCGAACCCCGACAAGATCAAAGCTATTGAGCAGATTGAAGCGCCAAGACGCGTCAAGGATGTGCGTCGTCTTGTCGGCTGTGTTGCTGCTCTAAGCAGGTTTATTTCCAAATCTCCTGAGTGCGCCCTGCCCTTTTTCAAAAATTTGAAGAAGGCAGGTCCAATGAAATGGACTCCGGAGGCGGAGGCTGCGCTGCAAGATTTGAAGAAATACCTTTCCTCTCCGCCGACGCTAGTCGCGCCTAAACCACAAGAGCCTTTGCTGCTGTATCTGGCAGCGACAAATCAAGTGGTTAGTGCTGCGTTAGTGGCGCAGAGAGAAGCTGATGAGGAAGCAACACTAGTGGTAGGACCATCAGGTGACGCGGCAGGATCTTCCCCGGCAAGGATTGATCCCGGCAAGACAAGATCTGTGCAGCCAGAAGAACCATTGCAGAAGAAAAAGGTGGTGCAGTGCCTAGTTTATTTTGTTAGCTCTCTTTTACAAGGAGCTAGGTCAAGATATTCTGGTGTGCAGAAGTTGCTTTTCGGCCTCCTTATGGCCTCGAGGAAGCTGCGCCATTATTTTCAAGCACATGAAATCACCGTTGCCACTCGCTTTCCGTTGCAACGGATCTTGCGAAATCCAGAAGCAACCGGCAGGATCGTGGAGTGGGCGTTGGAGTTGTCGAGCTTTGGCCACAAGTTTGAAAGCACTTCGACAATTCAAAGCAGGGCCTTGACGGAGTTCGTTGCGGAATGGACCCCAACGCCAGACGAAGAGGTTCAAGAAACAACTCTCCCCGGCAAGGAAATTGACCAGCAATGGGTTATGTACTTTGACGGGGCTTTTTCGCTGCAAGGCGCCGGTGCTGGCATGCTGCTTATCGCACCCACCGGAGAACACCTCAAGTACGTAGTCCAAATGCATTTTCCCCGGGAGAGTTCAACCAACAACACAGTAGAATACGAGGGTTTGCTTGCCGGTCTTAGGATCGCGGCAGACCTTGGTATCAAGAAGCTCGTCATCAGAGGCGATTCACAGCTTGTCGTCAGGCAAGTTAACAAGAATTATCAGAGTCCATTGATGCAAGCCTACGTGGATGAAGTGAGAAAAATGGAAGAGCACTTTGACGGTCTGCAAATGGAGCACATCCCTCGTGCCGAGAACAGTGTTGCTGACGACCTGTCAAAGCGTGCCGCCCTCAAGTTGCCTGTGGAACCAGGAACTTTTGTGCTCCAATTGACTCAACCATCCGTGGCGCCATCAATGCGGCAAGAAAAGAGAAGAAAGTTGAACTCTGGTCAGTACTTCCCGGCAGAGCTCCCGGGAGCCGCCGGCAAGGAAGTTGCCGGGATCGACGACATGCCTGCCGGGGAACAACAGGCTCCAGCAGGGGCTCAGGCCCTTGCCGTCAAGACAAACATTCCCCCGGTGGAGGAGATGCCTTTAGTCCTAGCTGTCGAGCCCCAGGCTCCAGCATGGGCGCAGCACATTGTCCATTTCCTTCAAACAGGAGAACTCCCGGAGGAACAGGAAGAAGCAGAACAGGAAGAAGCAGAAAGAGTAGCCCGTCGGTCTGTTATGTACAAGTTCGTCGATGATGTCCTGTACAGAAAGAGACCAAACGGCGTGAAATTGAAGTGCATTCCTCGGGAGGATGGACTAGAGCTGTTGGCAGAAATACATGGAGGGATATGTGGTTCTCACATAGGATCAAGAGCACTTGCCGGGAAAGCATTCCGGCAAGGTTTCTTTTGGCCCACCGCTCTCCAGGATGCAACTGCACTAGTAACCAAGTGTGAAGCGTGCCAGTTTCATTTGAAGAAATCGCATCAACCAGCTCAAGCTCTTCAGACAATCCCTCTCTCCTGGCCATTTTCGGTCTGGGGGCTCGACATACTGGGCCCTTTCCCCCGTGCTACTGGGGGCTTTGAGTACTTGTACGTTGCTATCGACAAGTTCACAAAGTGGCCGGAAGTGGAAGCAGTGAGGAAGGTGACAGCACAATCGGCCGTCAAGTTCTTTAAAGGAATAGTTTGCCGTTTTGGTGTGCCCAACAGGATCATCACCGACAACGGCACGCAATTCACAAGTCGCACTTTCATGCAGTACGTCCAAGACCTTGGCGGCAAAATTTGTTTTGCCTCCGTTGCTCATCCGAGAAGCAACGGCCAAGCGAAGAGGGCCAATGCTGAAGTGCTACACGGTCTCAGGACCAGAACCTTTGACAGGCTGAAAAAGTGCGGAAGACGCTGGATTGATGAGTTGTCGGCGGTTCTTTGGCCAATCAGAACGACACCAAATCAAGCCACCGGCCAGACGCCCTTTGCTCTGGTCTACGGAGCGGAGGCAGTTCTCCCCACGGAACTCACTTACGGATCACCTCGAGTGCTCGCTTATGATGAGCTTGAGCAAGAGCAACTGCGGCAAGATGACGCTGTGCTCCTCGAGGAGAATCTTCTTCAGGCTGTTGTGCGAGCTGCACGCTACCAGCAAGCTTTGCGTCGCTACCATAGCCGCAAAGTTCATGCCCGAAGCCTTGAGGAAGGCGACCTTGTTCTTCGGCGGATTCAATCCGCCAAGAATTCAAACAAGTTGACGCCAAAGTGGGAAGGCCCTTATCGGGTAGTACAAGTCACCAGGCCCGGCGCTGTCCGCTTGGAGACCGAAGATGGCGTTCCAGTGAGCAATTCCTGGAATATCGAACATCTTCGCAAGTTCTACCCGTAAGGCGCAGTTGCCGGGGGCCCCCGGCAACCACCCTTTTGTACAAGTCTTGCCGGCGAGGCATATGATCCTTTGTACAAAGCCAGGCGCAGACCCTGAGCACAAATGAATAAATTTAAGTGTTGTGCATTCCCTTATTGATTTCCATGTTCATATTTATATATGCATGTTTGTCTAAGATGTTGTATGACACCCACTCCCGGTAAGTTCTAATGAACCACCAAGGTTTCATATCTTTATTTTCTCTTCTTTCTTTTTCTTAAAAGACAGAGGGATTCCTCGCGTGCACATTTGCCGGGGGGGGGGGGGGGGGAGGGAGATATGAGTACCAGTTGGCGACGTTCGGAATCGACGCTTGCCGGAGGAAGGACAGTAACAGAAAGCTAAGTTCTAAAAACTTAGAACAAGTTTCCTTTATTGCAAAGTTATTTCCTTGGACGATTCCGACTCTTGTATGGAAAATCTGCACGCGAAGGAACCCTTGTTGTAATCAGTTGCGCCCTTATTTTGTTTCGAGTCCGCTCAATGATTTAAGTGGCTGCACTGAGAACGCCAAGGAGTCTTGCCGGCCGCTGCGCCTCCAGCAGGCTGCTGAAGTCCCGCACCCAGCGCTCGCGGCAGGTTGCGCACCGGCAAGTTTTTCAGTAAGCGTAGGGTGAACTCCATACATAAAGGAATCAGACAAGAAAAATAGCAAGCATGTACCCAAACATAAGCAAGTTATATTACATTAATGAGTTGCCGCAATTCTAACTTGGGACTTAATTGTCTTTGACATGGGATGACGACGGCAAGAAAAGGTGGAGCAGTTAATCTCTGCGCTGGCCTTCGATCCTTTTGATGGAGTCCACCTTCTCAAGGATAGGCGCGACGAGCTCTTCGAGCGCCTTGAGATTTGCGTCCTTTGGCAGATGGCCAAGCGCATTGGAGAGGTCGATGCCGGGATTGTGGTGCACCACCTTGATAAGCACTTTGCGGAGGACGGCCCGGCAAAGCCGGCGGGACTCGTTGGCCAATTGAGTCGCCCGGTTAGACTGGAGCAACTTCAGGGCATCAATGATGCTCTCGAAGAACATCGTCAATCTGGCACTCGAAGATATCCTTTCCTCGGAAGAATACCTAAAGTTCGATAGGCCCATGGCTGACAGTTCTGCCGTAAGCTTCTCCGCAGCATCGATGAGACGTCCAGTCCAGATCTCCACCCCCTTTTCGTAATCAATTTGGGCGGCAACAGCGCTCTTGAGCAGGTTCCTCTCTCCCTGGAGATCTTTGAGTAGGGCCTTCTCGCGGGCCCTGCCGGCCTCGAGGGACTTCTGCAATGTGGTCAACTTCAGCTCCAGAATGGCAATGGCTTCATTTGCTGAGGAGAGCTGCTTGGTCTTGTTAGACATGGCAACTTGCATCTCCGCCAAGGTGTGGAGGGTTTTTTCCCTGTCGCCTTTGAGCGTTGAGAGCTCCTTGCCGTGTTCTTCAAGATCCACTTCCAGCTTCTTGACTTTGTCGCCCAGCTCATTCTTGGCGGCCTCTGCAGCCTCGGTAGCATCGATGGCCTCCTTGAGCTTGCCGGCATGATCTGCAGTTAGAGCTTCGAGCGCCTTTTTGTGCTTCTGCTCCAGCTCCTGGGTCCGCCGCGCGACAAGCTTCTCGATATCTTCATCTTTGCTGCGAAGCTTGGCGGCGAGCGCCTGCTCACGTGCGGTGAGGTCTTCCTTGTGAGCATCAAGCGCAACGCGACGCCCCGTCAGGAGAGCATCTTCAGCAGCAATTCTCTGCGTAGCTTCATCCTGCGCCTTCTCCATGTCAGATTGTTTCAGGAGGATTTCTGTCCACTGCTGGCTCACTTATTCTCGGCCAGCAGTCAACTCTTGGAGGGCCTCGGCGTACCAGACTTGCATTTGTTCGACGCGCCTCTGGAAATCTGCTTCGGCCGCCTCGACAACTGCCATTCTGGAATCCGCTTTCTCTTTCCGGGCGCGGTGGAGAGCCTGGAGCTTGCGGAAATTTTTGCCCATGGCCTGAAGGAGCTGATCCTCTTCAGACTTGCCGCTGCTGGCGCTTGGGTCATCAACAACCTCGAGCCCAGCAGCAGCGATGATTTCCTCGTTGAAGACTTCCCCTTCGGTCGGTGCCCCAATGCTTGCCGTCCCCGGCAAGTTGACAAACAGGTTCTCGCCAACTTTGAGATATTTGCTGGATGAGGGGCCTTCAGATGTTGATGGTTGATCCTCAACAACCGCCTCACCAGTAGCAGGGGGCTCCATGGCCGGCGCAGCGCCTGGCGCTCCTGCGGCAGGAATGCCGTCAGTACGGTCATCAGCCTCCTTGCCATCCTCTTCGGCAGGCTCTTTGGCGGGTTCCTCCTGCACAGTCTCGGCGGCCTCGACAGTGGCATCTTTGGTGGCCTCGCTGGCGGCGATCCTGTCTGCCTCGGCAGTGGCGTCCCTGGCGGTCTCCTCGATGACAACGTCGACGTCCATGTGTTCCATCACAGGGAACTCTGGAGGACAAAGGAGGGAAACAGAATAAGATCAAGATTGAAGTTCGAAGGGACCAAAGAAAAAGAGATAAAGGAAAGGATAGCAAGCGCACTAAGGCAATCGGTTACCTGCGTCGAACTGTTGAGAGGTGGCTTCGCCCCTCCCGGCAACCTCGGTTGCCGGGGGAGGGTTGCCGGTGCCCATGCTTGCCGGCTCCTCCTCAATCAAGATGGGCTCGTCGATAGGATCCCTTGCCGGGGATGCGCTTGTGGGCGGCGTGGTTGATGGAGGTGGCACGACGGGAGCGTCTTCCAATAACTCTCCTTGTTGCCGTTCTTCTCCTGCAAGCCCACAGATATCAGCGGCAAGAATAGAAACCTCAGCACCCGCCAACGAAAAAAGAGCAATGAACTTACGCTGGGGGCTGCGCTGGGGGCTGTGCTGAGGGTTGAGCTCCGGGCTGACGATGACAGTTTCTGGCACGCTTGTGGAGCCTGCCGGGGGCTCGTCGCCCGTGGAAGTCTTTGTCCTCTTCGTCATCCTCTCCAGCAAGGTTTCTGCATCACTGCAGAAACAATACAAGCAAGTCAGTAAGATTGATCCAAGATTGGAAGATAAAGGCTGTGGCAAGGTACTCACTCTTCCTCTTCTCGCTCCGGACTAAAGCCGGAGATGTCGAAATCGGCCTCCGTTGCGATGTCTGAGTGGGGAGGCGGAGGAGGGGTCCTAGGTCGCTTGGCTGTGGCAGGCGCCGGGGGTTGGCGTGTTTCTGTCGCCTCAGTTTCCGGTGCGGTAGTGCGAGACACCCCTGTCGCCCCAGTAGTTGCCGCTGGTGTGGGTCTCGCGCGTCGCGCAGGTTGCTGTCGAACCCCTTGCCACGGCGCAGTCTTGCCGGCCACTTTCTTGCCGGGAGCCTCACTGCTAGATGAAGGTTGGCTTGCCGGGATGCCAGATGCAGCCTTCCGAAGAACACGCTTTGTCTTCTTCGGGGCTGGGAGCTCTTCTTGCGGTTCTTCTTCAGCCGTGTCTTCGTCGGACGAGCTCTCAGCGGCAGTGCTGCCCTATTCCCTGGCAGCTTTGTCCTTCCCGGCAGGATCTTTCTCCACTACTACCTCTGCATCACTGGTTTCCCATTCTGCGAAGCCGACGCTGCCGGCCTCCGCGGCAAGATTTGCCTCCTCCGCCCTGGTGGCGATGTATGCCACCTCTTCGTCGGTGGTGGCTCGGAGCAAGTCTGCTTCTTCCCAGACGGCCCTCTCCGTCAAGTTATCAAAGAACTTCTGTGCATCTTCCTCGGATGGCTCAGCCCATGTCGCGTCAAGACCGTGGGCGTTGAACATCGGCATGAAGGCGATGATTGATCCCAGAGCAGAGTTGTTGCACAGAGGGACAACCCTTGCCGGCAACCGATGCTTGTCGTCGCGCTGGAACAGCTTTTGGCGGAGCGCGCCAAGTTGCATGGCAGTCAAATTGTTGTTCAATCCAGGGCGCAGCCTCATGATGTCCGCTGTGTTCCGGTACTCCCAAGCTGGTCTTCCCCTGTTCTGTAGCGGGGCGATGTGGCGACGGAGGAAATCGAAGCCGATCATCTCCATAGTGAGCCCGACGGCTTTCAGGCGAAGGATCCTGGTGGTGGCGATTGTAAGCCTCTCGTCATCCGCAGCAAGGCCGCTCCAATCGCTGCCTCGGACCGCCTTCTGTCATCGAGGCAAACAGAACGGATGAGGATCTGCTTCCTTGATCCAGCACCACTCAGACCGCCATTCATCCCACTTCTCCAGGTAAACTCCCTCTGGGTATATCTCCTTATTCCAAGCCCGTGGAATCCAGGCGATAGAACCAGAAAGGGCCTCCCCCTTTTGGATGCGAGGAATAAAATAATGGCGGAAGAGGGCGGTATTGGGAACTACTCCGACATTTTTTTGCAAAGATGAGCGAAGACAGACATACACATTACGGCGTTTGGCGTGAAGTCAAGAAGATGGAAGCCGTATGTGTACATGATGTCGTTGAAGAAGTCAGAAAAGGGAGGACAGAGCCCGCAATAGAAATATGCGACGAAAAAGGGGTATCTGTCCTTCCCACTCTTGGAGCAAGAACCTGGAATCACGCGAGTGGCGGGGTGAGCTTGCATCTCCCTTGCCCACATACACTGGTACCGCCTCTTCAAAGCTTCCGCATCGAGCGATGGGGCGAAGACGACGTACTTCTTCCGCATCTTCACCAGTTCGCTCTCCGGGACATCGGCTTTCGCCTCTTTGCCTTTGCCTTTGCTGGTCTTGGGCGGCATGGCGACTGCAAGGGCGGAAGCCGGGGATGGAGCGGGCGTGGAGGCGGCGAGCGGAAGAGGGAAGGCTTTGCTCTGAGCTCGAAGGAAGGAAAGCAATGGCGATGGCCAGATTGAGAAGAAAAGGGGGGTAAATAGGCCTGTGCCTCTGCGGCTTCTCCTTTTTATGGGGAAGGAGCGGGGCCACCTCTTTTACTCCCCAATGTGAATGCGCCTGCCTCTGCGGGCGTGTTGCAATTGCAGCTTTTGAGGCACGCTTCCCACGTCGCGCATTCGGCGCGTGTAGTGGGGGGCACAGTAAACAGGATATTTATGAGCAGTTAATCCCCTGCCACGTGTGCCCGTGCACTGTTTGGGCCTAGCCCAACAACGCCTCGCACTCGTGTGTGGCCTAGGCCCGGGGGCTCCTGTCGGTGTACTAAGTATTGGGCCATTAGTACCCCGTGCTTGTGCATGGGCAGTTGTAGCCATACTCGCGGCAAGGCTTGTCGGGGAACAGTTCAAGGTTGACTCAGGCCATCAGGGAAATTCTCAAGTCAAAGATATGAGGATCAGCAGATAAGAAGAGCTGGAATCCGAAGGCCAACTTCCCTGGCAAGATCTTGCCGGGGTGGCCTGCAACGCCTGGCAAGGTTCGGCGCCCGGCAAGGTTCGGCGCCCGGCAAGGCTTGACGCCCGGCAAGATTTTGTTGTTGTGCTGCCGCTCTGGCACAGCAACAAACCTGACATTCTGGGTCCTTCTTTGGATGCGTGGCGACGTGCCAATGGAGGAAAGCTTAAGCGGTGCTGATGGGATGGCCCCTTTTCCCATCCCCGAGAAAGTGAGGACACCTAAACGGACACCTCACGGTGCATTAAATGCGTTCGTCCTAATTCGTCAGGGGTTAGGTATGATGATCCTGTAGCTACTTTACACCTTAATGTATGTACATTTTGCCACTGTGGTGACCCCTTTGTGGTATAAAAGGAGGCCCAAGGCAACTGCTACAGGGGAGGATGATCTTCTAGCCCATTCTGCATGCGTAGCTGCTCTTTGAACGTACTGTTCACTGTGAGCGCTCCTGGAACCTGGGCTCAAGAACACTAATAATAACACAAGGCAGGAGTAGGGTTTTACGCTGATCAGCGGCCCGAACCTGGGTAAAATCGCCCCGCGTCGATCGTTGGTTCTGCTCTTTGCGCATACCTCTCCCCCCGTCGAATCGTAAAGGGGTCTCTTAGGATCCCATAGGTGTCGCACGCCGACACTGATGTATTATGTCTGCGAGTAGGCAAAAAATTGATATATTATAGCAATTGCATTAGAGTTTACGAAAGCACCGAGAGAGAAACTATCAGTTTTCAACCTTATCTAAAACTAAGTTACAGACCTTACTACTGTTTCTATACTCCGTCGAGTTTATATATCTAAATCAACATATAAAAACATCTATCTATCTTAGTAAGCTGACAATAAACTACAGAACACTAGAGCTTGTGGTTGATTCGGTGTTTACAAAGGGCAATTGGTAAATCACTAGAGCTTTCATAGCCTTCTATACCGCTGCAACTTTGTAATGGTTGTTCATAAACGGTATTACATTCGGGGTGGCACTCATCATAATATTCTTCAGCATATAGTTTCACATCTCCATAATGAACCTGAGTAATAACATTTGGTATGTTTGTGATGGATAGTAGAATGAGAGTAGATAAGAATTTGAAAGCTACATCCAGAAACACGTAAGGTGTTGTGGTTTGTCCATTAACTAAGAGTTGTTGAATAAATATGATTCTTAAACTATGAACAAATAGTAGCACGTATTCATGGGTGAATAGAACTTCATTCCATACCAAATCCTGGTGCAAATAGATGAGTTATTGAGCAAAATTTGCATCATGTACTTAGATTGTCGATTGGCTCTCGTTAGAGTTCATGAACAAGACGAACGTGATCCAATTTTTTAGCAAATAAAACTAAATTTAAGGCGATCTATTATGAACCGTTAGTAAGAGCAAAATAAACCTGGTTAAATATGCTCTCGTTAAGAATGAGATATCAAACCTCAAAGTTGATGGAAGAACCCGAATCTTCTAGCTGAGAAGATTAGCTTAGTGGAATGGATATAACAAAGGCCACCACTGTAGTTCCATTTGATATTCTAAGGAGATGACTGAGAGTGACAGTGGATCTTTTTACCTCTTAGAGAGAGAATGAAAAATTTGTTTCTGGGCAACTTGAGGAGACAGTCTTTTTTAACACAGTACAGACGCAAGCGCTCATATATACACGCATACACTCACCCCTATGAACGCACACACACACACCCTACCCCTATGAGCACCTCCGAGAGACTGAGCCGACATGTATCTTGAGATTTTTACGAAGTCACCGTAGGCGCCTCGTAGTCAACAGGAACGTCTCCTCCCACTGAAGAAGCGTATCGCTAGAAATCCTGAAATAAATTTAGGATAAATGCGAGCACCAGGATTTGAACCCTGGTGGGCTGCGGATACCACTGTCCTCCTAACCATCCAACTACAGGTTGGTTAAAATATTACCGACAACAAAGAGAGTTTCTTGTAAAAATACCCTCATTCTTTCTGTTCCAAGCTTGTGGCTACGAGATACACTGTAGCGATCCTTCTTCCCCATTCCATCGTTGCTACAGAGAGAACACCTCGAACCCTAGATCTGATTAGAGTTTGTGTAGAGGCATCTGCTGATACTTCAGAAGACGGATTGGTGACCGAGAAGTGTCCCCAAGCAAGATCAATTTACGTGTGAAGGGAAGAACTCCATGCAGCAACACCTTGATAACCCACAAGTATAGGGGATCGTTTGTAGCCTTTTTCGATAAATAAGAGTGTCAAACCCAACGAGGAGCTAAAGGTAGAACAAATATTCCCTCAAGTTCTATCGACCACCGATACAACTCTACACACACTTAACGTTTGCTTTACCTAGAACAAGAATAAAACTAGAAGTACTTTACGAGAATAAAACTACGAATAAATTGCAAGATAATAAAAGTTAGTTGTTTAGTAGAAAGCTTTTGTCACACAAGAAAGTTATTTGTCCCTAGGTGATCGATAGCTAAACCGGTAATCATTATTGCAATTTTATATGAGGAAGAGGCATGAGCTAACATACTTTCCGTACTTGGATCATATGCACTTATGATTGGAACTCTAGCAAGCATCCGTGTCGGGGCACGACACGTATGGGATCCCGAGAGACCCCTTTTACGATTCGGCGGGGGGAGAGGTACACGCAAAGAGCAGAACCAGTGACCGACGCGTGAGGTTTTTACCCAGGTTCGGGCCGCTGATCAGCGTAAAACCCTACTCCTGCTTTGTGTTCTTATTGATGTTCTTGAGCCCAGCCTTCAGGAGCGCTCGCAATGAACAGTACGTTCAAAGAGCAGCTACGCATGCAGAATGGGCCAGAAGTCCTCCTTCTCTGTAGCAGTTGCCTTGGGCCTCCTTTTATATGCTCAAAGGGGTCTCCACAGTGGCAAAATGTACATACATTGAGGTGTAAAGTAGCTACAGGGTATCATACCTAACCCCTGACGGATTAGGACAAGCGCATTTAATGCACCGTGAGGTGTCCGTTTAGGTGTCCTCACTTTCTTGGGGATGGAAAAAGGGGCCATCCCATCAGCACCGCTTAAGCTCTCCTCCACTGGCGCGCCGCCACGCATCCATGGAAGGAGCTAGAATGTCAGACTCGTCACTGTGCCGAAGCGGTGGCACAGTGGCAGAACCTCGCCAGGCGCCGAAACTTGCTGGGCGCCAAGCCTTGCCGGGCTCCGATCCTTGCCGGGATCAACCCTTGCCGGGCGCCGATCCTTGCCGGGTTCCTCAGGCCACCCCGGCAAGGACCTTGCCGGGGAGGCTGGTCTTCGATTTCCAGCTTTGCTTATTTGCTGATTCTCAGATCTCTGACTTGATGATTTCCTTGATGACTTAAATCGACCTCGAGCTGGTCCCGGCAAGCCTTGCCGCGAGGACGGCTACAACTGCCCGTGCACAAGTAAGGGGTACTAGTGGCCCAATACTTAGTACACCGACAGGAGCCCCCGGGCCTGGGCCATACACGAGTGCGAGGCGTCGTTGGGCCAGGCCCAAACAGTGCACGGGCACGCGTGGCAGGGAATTAACTGCTCGTAAAAGATCTTGTTTTACTGTGCCTCCCACTACGCGTACGGAGCGCGCGATGTGAGAAGCGTGCCAAAAAGGCTGCAAACTGTTTCGCGCCCACAGAGGCGCATTCATATTGGGGGATAAACAAGGTGGCCCCGCTCCTCCCCCGTAAAAAGGAGAAGTCGAAGCGTATTTTCAAAGGCGCGTCGCACAAATGCAAATCTGGCATGCCGAGGCCCTTCAAGAGCTGGTTGCCGGTCGAGAACAAGTGAGCCAGCAGTGGAATGAGGTCCTCCTGAAGCAATCAGACATGGAGAAAGCCCATGATGAAGCTGTTCAAAGGATCACTGCCGAAGATGCTCTCCTGACAGGGCGCCGCGTTGCTCTTGATGCTCATGAGGAAGACCTTACTGCTCGTGAGCAGGCGCTCGCCGCCAAGCTTCGCAGCAAGGATGAAGACATTGAAAATCTTGTCGCGCGGCGGACCCAGGAGCTAGAGCAGAAGCACAAGGAGGTGCTCGAAGCTCTAACTGCAAGTCATGCCGGCAAGCTCAAGGAGGCCGTCGATGCCGCCGAAGCTGCAGAGGCCGCCAAGAACGAGCTGAGCGACAAAGTGAAGAGGCTGGAGACGGATCTCGACGAGCATGGCAAGGAGCTCTCGATGCTCAAGGGGGACAGGGAAAAAACCCTCCACTCCTTGGCGGAGATGCAAGTTGCCCTGTCCGACAAGACCAAGCAGCTCTCCTCTGCGGCTGATAATATTGCGGTTCTGGAGCTGAAGCTGACCACGCTGCAGAAATCTCTCGAGGCCGGCAGGGCCCGTGAGAAGGCTCTACTCAAGGATCTCCAAGGAGAGAGGAACCTGCTCAAGAGCGCCGCCGCTGCCCAGAACGAGTACGAGAAGGGAGTGGAGATCTGGACTGGCCGTCTCATCGCCACCGCGGAGAAGCTTACCGCAGAACTGTCAACCATGGGCTTGTCGAACTTCAGATATTCTTCCGAGGAAAGAATATCTCCAAGCGCTAGGTTGACGATGTTCTTTGAAAGGATCATCAACGCGTTGAGGGCGCTTCAGTCCAGCCGGGCGACCCAACTGGCGAGCGAGACTCGCCGGCTTTGCCGGGCCATCCTTCGCAAGGTGCTCCTCAAGGTGGTGCACAGCAATCCCGGCGTTGACCTCTCCAGCGCACTCGGCCACCTGCCAAAGGATGCAAATGTTGAGGCGCTTGAGAAGTGCATCGCGCCGATCCTTGAGAAGGTGGACTCCATCAAAAGGATCGAAGGCCAGCGCAGGGATTGAGTGCTTCCCTTTTATTCTTGCCACCACCATCTCATGTAAAAGACAGTTAAGTCTCGAGTTAGGACTGCGGCAACCCATGGATGTAATATAATTTAACTATGTTTAGGCTCATGCTAGCTATTTTCCTTGTCTGATTCCTTTATGTATGGAGTTCACCCTACGCCTACTGAAAAACTTGCCAGCGCGCAACCTGCCGCGAGCGCTGGGTGCGGGACTTCAGCAGCCTGCTGGAGGCGCAACGGCCGGCAAGACTCCTTGGCGCTCTCAGTGCAGCCACTTAAATCGTTGAGCGGACTCGAAACAAAATAAGGGCGCAACTGATTACAACAAGGGTTCCTTCGCATGCAGATTTTCCATACAAGGGTCGGAATCGTCCAAGGAACTAACTTGGCAATAAAAAGGAAAACTTGCTCTGAGTTTTTAGGACTTAGCTTTCTGTCTTTGTCCTTCCTCCGGTAAGCATACGATTCCGAACGTCACCAACTGGTATTCATGTCTCCCTTCCTCCCCCGGCAAATGTGCGCGTGAGGAACCCTTCTGTCTTTAAGAAAAAGAAAGAAGAGAAAATAAAGAAATGAAACCTTGGCGGTTCGTTAGAACTTACCGGGATCAGGTGTTATACAACATCTTAGAAAAACATGCATATATGAATGTGAACATGAGAATCAATAAGGAAATGTATAACACTTAAATTTATTCATCTGTGCTTAGGGTCTGCGCCTGGCTTTGTACAAAGGATCACATGCCTTGCCGGCAAGACTTGTACAAAAAGGTGGTTGCCGGGAGCCCCCGGCAACCGCGCCTTATGGATAGAACTTGCGAAGATGTTCGATATTCCAGGAATTACTCACTGGAACGCCATCCTCGGTCTCCAGGCGGACAGCGCCAGGCCTGGTGACTCGTACTACCCGATAAGGGCCTTCCCACTTTGGCGTCAACTTGTTAGAATTCTTGGCGGACTGAATCCGTCGAAGAACAAGGTCGCCTTCCTCAAGGCTTCGGGCATGAACCTTGCGGCTATGATAGCGGCGCAAAGCTTGCTGGTAGCGTGCAGCTCGCACAACAGCCTGAAGACGATTCTCCTCAAGGAGCACAGCGTCATCTTGGCGCAGTTGCTCTTGCTCGAGCTCATCATAAGCGAGCACTCGAGGAGATCCGTACATGAGTTCCATGGGGAGAACTGCTTCCGCTCCGTACACTAGAGCGAAGGGCGTCTGGCCGGTGGCTCGATTTGGTGTCGTTCTGATTGACCAAAGAACCGCCGGCAACTCATCAATCCAGTGTCTTCCGCACTTTTTCAGCCTGTCAAAAGTTCTGGTCCTGAGACCGCGCAGCACTTCAGCATTGGCCCTCTCCGCTTGGCCGTTGCTTCTCGGGTGAGCAACAGAGGCAAAACAAATCTTGCCGCCAAGGTCTTGGACGTACTGCATGAAGGTGCGACTTGTGAACTGCGTGCCGTTGTCGGTGATGATCCTGTTAGGCACACCGAAATGGCAAACAATTCCTTTGAAGAACTTGACAGCCGACTGCGCCGTCACCTTCCTCACTGCTTCCACCTCCGGCCACTTTGTGAACTTGTCGATAGCAACGTACAAGTACTCAAAGCCCCCGGCAGCACGGGGGAAGGGGCCCAGTATGTCGAGCACCCAGACCGAAAATGGCCAGGAGAGAGGGATTGTTTGAAGAGCTTGAGCTGGCTGATGTAATTTCTTCGAATGAAACTGGCACGCTTCACACCTGATTACTAGTGCAGTCGCATCCTGGAGGGCGGTGGGCCAAAAGAAACCTTGCCGGAATGCTTTCCCGGCAAGCGCTCTTGACCCTATGTGAGAGCCACACATGCCCCTATGTATCTCTGCCAACAGCTCTAGTCCATCCTCCCGAGGAATGCACTTCAATTTCACACCGTTTGGTCTCTTTCTGTACAGGACGTCATCGACGAATTTGTACATAACAGACCGACGGGCTACTCTCTCCGCTTCTTCTTGTTCCTCAGGGAGTTCACCTGTCTGAAGGAAATGGACAATGTGATGCGCCCATGCTGGAGCCTGAGGCTCGACGGCTAGGACTAAAGGCATTTCCTCCGCCGGGGGGACGTTTGTCTCGACAGCAAGGGCCTGAGGCCCTGCCGGAGCCTGTTGTTCCTCAGTAGGCGTGTCGATCCCGGCAACTTCCTTGCCGGCGGCTCTGGGGAGCTCTGCTGGGAAGTACTGGCCAGAGTTCAACTTTCTTCTCTTTTCTTGCCGCGTTGATGGCGCCACGGATGGTTGAGTCAATTGGAGCACAAAAGTTCCTGGTTCCACAGGCAACTTGAGGGCAGCACGCTTTGACAGGTCGTCAGCAACGCTGTTCTCGGCACGAGGAACGTGCTCCATTTGGAGACCGTCAAAGCGCTCTTCCAATTTCCTCACTTCATCTACGTAGGCTTGCATCAATGGGCTCTGATAGTTCTTGTTGACCTGCCTGACGACAAGCTGTGAATCACCTTTGATAATGAGCTTTCTGATACCAAGGTCTGCTGCGATCCTGAGACCGGCAAGCAAACCTTCGTACTCTGCAGTGTTATTGGTTGAACTCTCCCGGGGAAAATGCATTTGGACTACATACTTGAGGTGCTCTCCGGTGGGTGCGACAAGCAGCACACCAGCACCGGCGCCTTGCAGCGAAAAAGCCCCGTCAAAGTACATAACCCATTGCTGATCGGTTTCCTTGCCGGGGAGACTTGTTTCTTGAACTTCTTCGTCTGGCGTCGGGGTCCATTCTGCAATGAACTCCGCCAAGGCCCTGCTCTGAATCGTCGAAGTACTTTCAAACTTAAGACCAAAGCTGGACAGCTCCAACGCCCACTCCACGATCCTGCCGGTTGCTTCCGGATTTTGCAAAATCCGTTGCAACGGAAAGCGAGTGACGACGGTGATCTCATGTGCTTGAAAATAATGGCGCAGCTTTCTTGAGGCCATAAGGAGGCCAAAAAGCAACTTCTGCACACCAGAATATCTTGATCTAGCCCCTTGTAAGAGGGAGCTAACAAAATAAACTGGGCGCTGCACCACCTTTTTCTTCTGCACAAGTTCTTCTGTTTGCGCAGATCCTGTCTTGCCGGGATCAACCCTTGCCGGGGAAGATCTTGCCGCGTCATCTGGCGGTCCTGCCGCTGATGTTGCCTCCTCATCAGCTTCCCTCTGTGCCACCAGCGCAGCACTAACCACTTGATTTGTCGCCGCCAGATACAACAGCAACGGTTCTTGTGGTTTAGGTGCGACTAGCGTCGGCGGAGAAGAAAGGTATTTCTTCAAATCTTGCAGCGCCGCCTCCGCTTCTGGAGTCCATTTCATTGGACCTGCCTTCTTCAAAATTTTGAAGAAGGGCAGGGCGCGCTCAGCAGACTTGGAAATAAACCTGCTTAGAGCAGCAACATAGCCGGCAAGACGGCGCACATCCTTGACGCGTCTCGGCGCTTCAATTTGCTCAATGGCTTTGATCTTGTCGGGGTTCGCTTCGATTCCCCGGCAAGATACAAAGAATCCGAGGAGCTTGCCGGAAGGAACACCGAACACGCACTTCTCAGGATTGAGCTTCAAGTTGATCTTGCGCAAGTTTGCAAATGTTTCTTCTAAGTCTTGAATGAGTGTTGCTTTATCCTTAGTTTTGACCACTATATCATCCATATACGCCTCCATATTTCTATGGAGTTGTGGCTCAAAACCAATCTGGATTGCTCTGGCAAATGTTGAACCAACACTTTTCAACCCGAAAGGCATTCGTATAAAACAATACGTACCACATGGGGTGATAAAGGCGGTCTTCTCTTCATCTTCCTTTGCCATAAAAATCTGATGATACCCTGAATAGGCATCAAGGAAGGACAGGAGATCACAACCAGTGGTGGCATCCACAATCTGGTCGATGCGCGGCAAGGGAAAAGGATCTTTTGGACAAGCTTTATTGATATCTGTATAATCGATACAAAGCCTCCATTTCCCGTTCGCTTTCCGCACTACAACCGGATTGGCCAACCAGGTTGGATGAAGCATTCCTTTGACCAGTCCTGCCGCCTCCAGCTTCTTAATTTCTTCGGCAATGAATTCTTGCCGCTCCAAGGCCTGTTTCCTCACCCTTTGCTTGACGGGCCGCGCATGGGGACCGACAGCAAGGTGGTGCTCAATTACTTTCCTGGGAACGCCGGGGATGTCAGACGGTTGCCATGCAAACACGTCGACATTCGCCCGCAGGAAAGCAACGAGCGCGCTTTCCTATTTGTCATCTAGGGTGGAACTTATGGTGAAAGTTCCCCCCGTTCCGTCCTCCCTGGTAGGCACCTTCTTAGTTTCCGGCGGGGCAGCCATGGACTTCTTGTTCTTGCCGGTGGAACTCTCTGGTACGTCCTCGACGGAAGCGCAGCACTCCGAGGAGGCGCGCTTGCCGGAGTTCGCGCCAAGGTTCCTGCCGGTCTTCTTCTTCCCTCCGGGAGTTCCAGCGGCAGGAGCAGATGCCTTGATGGCAGGTGCTGCAACTGCTTCCCGGTAAAGTTGGTCGGCACAGATGAGCGCATCCCTCTTGTCGGAATGGATAGTGATGACGCCCAACGGCCCAGGCATCTTCAAGACGTTGTATGCGTAGTGTGATGCCGCCATGAACTTAGCCAGCGCGGGCCGGCCAAGGATCCCATTGTATGACATGGGGATCTTGGCGACATCAAACACCACCTTTTCGGTCCTGAAGTTAAGCTCGCTGCCAAATGTTACCGGCAGCGTGATCTTGCCCTTAGGCTGGGTTCTTCCCGGGTTGACCCCTTGAAACGTACCCGTTTCCTCGAGGTCTTCGTCGGGAATCTGAAGCTTTGTGAGCACGTCTGGTGATATTAAGTTTAGGCCGGCCCCGCCGTCAACTAACATCTTCGTCACCTTGAGGTTGCGAATTGTCGGGGAAACCAACAATGGCAAACACCCGACCGCAGTTGTGCGATCAGGGTGATCCTCGGCGTCAAAGATGATAGGCGTGCTGGACCACTTCAGAGGCCTACAAGCATCGGGGGATGGCTCTGCCGCATTAACCTCCCGCACCCACTGTTTAAGTTGGCGGTGGGAAGAATGCAGCGAGGCACCCCCATCAATGCACATAGCCTCCGTAGCCTTCTGGAATTCCTGCTCACTGGATTCATCATCTTCCTCATCATCATCTCCTTCTTTATCTCGGCCCCGAGCGGGCCGATCCTTCTGCTACTTGGCCTTGCCGCGGCGACCCCCTCGGCCACCGCGTTTCTTGCCGGACCCCTCAGCACCATCTTGGGCCTTCTCCTTGTCTCGCCTCTCGTATTCGGCCTTCTGCTTCTCGGCAAGCTGCTCAACTTGCCGGCAGTCCTGGAGATCGTGGCCCTTGGTGCGATGGATCTTGCAATATTGCTTGCCGGAGTTCTCCGACTTGTCGGCAGCCGCCAAGGCCTGACAGGAAGGGCACCCGGCAAGATCCTTGCCGGGGGCGCTAACCTTGGCCTTCTTGGCGGCACCAGGGTTGCCGGATCCCTCGACGGCAAGCACGGCCTTGCCTCCGCGCTTCCTATTCCGCCGCCGGCCTTTCCTTGACGGAGCCGCGGCATCTTCTTCTTCTGAGTCGCCTGTCGCACCAACAGCTTCACCGGGGAGTTTTCTCCCCTCTTTAGCTCGAGCACACTTGTCGGCCAAAGTGTAAAGCTCGGCAATACTCCTGACTTTGTTCATCGCCAGCTCTTCCCGCATCCTGCGGTTACGCACGTTCTGATGAAACGCGTTAATGACAGGGGCAGGATGAACATCAGGAATATTGTACTGCACCCGGCTGAATCTCTGCATAAACTTGCGCAAGGACTCGCCCTCCTTCTGAGGGATGATGTGCAAATCACTTTCTTGGCCAGGAGCTTGGTGGCCTCCAACAAAGGCGCCAACAAACTGATGGTACAGATCTGACCAGCAAGAAATAGAATCCTCCGGCAGATGCATCAACCACGACCTGACGTTGGGTTTGAGCACCAACGGGAAGTAGTTGGCGAGTATCTTGTCATCTCGACCCCCGGCAGCTTGCACCGCAATGGTGTAGATGCTCAGGAACTCCGAGGGATGGGTCTTGCCGTCATATTTCTCCGGGACCTCTGGCTTGAAGGTTCGGAGATTGGGCCACTGGACCTGCCGCAGCTCACGGGTAAACGCTGGAGGTCCCACCTCGTAAGGCAGGTCTCCTACGTTCCCTGGCGCGGGCTCGTCGACAACTGGCCCCGCGCGCTTATCAGACTGATAGCGCGCTTCCCGTCGCCGCTTGATGGTTGTTCGAGCGTCCTCCTTGCCTTGTTCCTGGAGAACCAGACGCTGATCACGGCGCATCCGCGGATCGGACGACGCCGTGGAAACTTCTTCATGGCGGTCGACTTGCTGAGCCGTCGGCCGCCGCTGATGTCACGGAGGAGAGTGCACTGTAGTCGCGCCACCTCCGGTTTTCTCTCCACCGGCTCGCATCGGATCGACGGGCTTCCGCTGAGAGGGCCCTGCCTCTTGTGGTCCATCCTTATTAGCGAAGCCGATAAGGCTCTGGATGGTAGCTCGCCACTCCTCCATCCTCTCCGGGGCGGGAGGAAAATCGAGGAGCAACTGCGCACGTGCCAAGGCTTCCGCTGGCGTAGGTGGCGGCGACAGGTGCGAAGTACGTGAGGTGCTCTGACTCCTAACCAAGTTAGAAGGAGCACCACCACGGTCACGCGACCGCGCGCCACCCTCGCCGGCAGCTCGGTGTGCATGCTGGTCCCGCGCATCTTGGGATCTATGCGCAGAAACCTTTTCGTAGGGACGCCCCGAACCACCAGCGCCATGACGTCGCTCGTCTCGCACAACCTGGGCAGGTTGCGAGGCTCGCGGCGGCGCGGGAGCTCCAGCAGGCGCTCCCTGATCCCTAGAGTTTGTTGTGCCACCCGTAGGCAACACAACGCCATCTCTAGATCCAGCGGCGCGCAAGTTACCACTGCCACTGCGAACGATAGCGCTCGCTTGGCTTGGATCACCAAAACGCCGCGGGGGTTCCAGTCCCCTTCCTTCTGCACCCACACCATCGCCTGTCTGCGAAGGCGCGGGCAAAACAGACCCGGACGGTTGTGCTGTCGCGATGTTCTTCTTCTTGGGCGGCATAATGAAGGAACTAGGGCCTCGACCACCAGATCAGGTTCACGCAACCTTCAATCCCCCTACCTGGCGCGCCAAAGATGTCGGGGCATGACACCTATGGGATCCCGAGAGACCCCTTTTACGATTCGGTGGGGGGAGAGGTACACGCAAAGAGCAGAACCGGTGACCGACGCGTGAGGTTTTTACCCAGGTTCGGGCCGCTGATCAGCGTAAAACCCTACTCCTGCTTTGTGTTCTTATTGATGTTCTTGAGCCCAGCCTTCAGGAGCGCTCGCAATGAACAGTACGTTCAAAGAGCAGCTACGCATGCAGAATGGGCCAGAAGTCCTCCTTCTCTGTAGCAGTTGCCTTGGGCCTCCTTTTATATGCTCAAAGGGGTCTCCATAGTGGCAAAATGTACATACATTGAGGTGTAAAGTAGCTACAGGGTATCATACCTAACCCCTGACGGATTAGGACAAGCGCATTTAATGCACCGTGAGGTGTCCGTTTAGGTGTCCTCACTTTCTTGGGGATGGAAAAAGGGGCCATCCCATCAGCACCGCTTAAGCTCTCCTCCACTGGCGCGCTGCCACGCATCCATGTAAGGAGCCAGAATGTCAGACTCGTCACTGTGCCGAAGCGGTGGCACAGTGGCAGAACCTCGCCAGGCGCCGAAACTTGCTGGGCGCCAAGCCTTGCCGGGCTCCGATCCTTGCCGGGATCAACCCTTGCCGGGCGCCGATCCTTGCCGGGTTCCTCAGGCCACCCCGGCAAGGACCTTGCCGGGGAGGCTGGTCTTCGATTTCCAGCTTTGCTTATTTGCTGATTCTCAGATCTCTGACTTGATGATTTCCTTGATGACTTAAATCGACCTCGAGCTGGTCCCGGCAAGCCTTGCCGCGAGGACGGCTACAACTGCCCGTGCACAAGTAAGGGGTACTAGTGGCCCAATACTTAGTACACCGACAATCCGCAACTACCAAAGATCATTAAGGCAAAACCCAACCATAGCATTAAGTATAAAGTCCTCTTTATCCCATACGCAACAACTCCCTTACTCGGGCGTAAGCTTCTGTCACTCTAGCCACCCACCATAAGCGAATCATGAATGTATTGCAACACCCTACAGCGGGGATCCCTCATGTTTGCGCGACACAGAGGGAACCATAGGACAACACCAAAATAAAATATACAACTCAAACCAATCATGATCATCAATTAACCCATAGGACAAAACAGATCTACTCAAACATCAAAGGATAACCACATATCATTGGAAAATAATATATAGTGTTGAGCACCATGTTTAAGTAGAGAATTGCAGCGGGAATAGAGAGGTTACACCGCTGCATAGAGGGGGAGAAAGTTGGTGTTGACGGTAGCAAGGTTGTTGATGTAGATCGCCGTCACGATCCTTACCCTGGCGACACTCCGGCGCCACCGGGAGAGAGGGGGAGAGAGAGCCCCTGATGTCTACTACGCAACTTTATTCTTGTAGACTCGTGTTGGGCCTCCAAGCGAAGAGTTTTGTAGGACAGTAGCAATTTTCCTTCAAGTGGATGACCTAAGGTTTATCAATCCGTGGGAGGCGTAGGATGAAGATGGTCTCTCTAAAACAACCTTGCAACCAAATAATAAAAAGTCTCTTGTGTCCTCAACATACCAAATACAATGGTAAATTGTATAGGTGCACTAGGTCGGCGAAGAGATGGTGATACAAGTGTAATAATGAGAGTAGATATTGATTTTTGTAATAGGAACAATAAAAAACAGAAAGGTAGCAAGTAACAAAAGTGAGCACAAACGGTATTGCAATGCTTAGAAACAAGGCCTAGGGTTCATACTTTTGCTAGTGCAATATCTCAATAATGTTAATATAATTGGATCATATAACCATCCCTCAACGTGCGACAAAGAATCACTCCAAAGCTCTTATCTAGCGGAGAACATCAGAATTTTTTTGCAGGGTACGAAACCACCTCAAAGTTATCCTTTCCGATTGATCTATCGAGCTATCCCTATAAGTGTCACAAACAGCCCAAGAGTTCGTACTAAAATAACACCATATGATACACATCAACCAAGTATAATGTCACCTAGATACTCCAATGTCACCACGAGTATCCATGAGTTTATTATACGATATGCATCAAACAATTTCAGATTCATAATACTCAATCCAACACAAAGAACCTCAAAGAGTGCCCCAAGATTTCTACCGGAGAAACAAGGACGAAAACGTGCATCAAACCCTATGCATAGATTACCCCAATGTCACCTCGGGAATCCGCGAGTTGAGTGCCAAAACATATATTGAGTGAATCAATATGATACCCCATTGTCACCATGGGTATTCATAGCAAGACATACATCAAGTGCTCTCAAATCCATAAAAGTATTCAATCCGATAATAACGAAATCTCAAAGGGAAAACTCAATTCATCACAACAAGATAGAGAGGGAGAAACATCATATGATCCAATTATAGTAACAAAGCTCGCGATACATCAAGATCGTGCCAAATCAAGAACACGAGAGAGAGAGAGACAGAGAGAGAGAGAGAGAGATCAAACACATAGCTACTAGTACAAACCCTCAGCCCCGAGGGTGGACTACTCCCTTCTCATCATGGTGGCCGCCGGGATGATGAAGATGGCCTCCGGTGATGATTTCCCCCTCCGGCAGGGTGCCGAAACATGGTATAGATTGGTTTTTCATGGCTACAGAGGCTTGCGGCGGCGGAACTTCTGATCTAGGGTTATTTCTGGGGGTTTCTACATTTATAGGATTTATTGCCGTCGGTTTCACGCGAAGATGGGCCTCAGGGGCCCCACTATCCACCAGGGCGCGCTAGAGGGGGGTGGCATGCCCTGGTGCCTAGTGGGCAGCAGGGGGCCCCCTCCAGTGGTTCTTTGCTCCAGTATTTTTCTTTTCTTCCAAAAAAATAGTCAAACAGTTTCGTCCAATTTCGAGAACTTTTATTTGTGCACAAAAAACAACACCATGGTAGTTCTGCTGAAAACAGCGTCAATCCGGGTTAGTTCCATTCAAATCATACCAAAAACATATAGAATTGTTGTAAACATGGCATGAATACTTCATAAATTATAGATACGTTGGAGACGTATCAGCATCCCCAAGCTTAATTCCTACTCGTCCTCGAGTAGGTAAATGATAAAAGAAATAATTTAGGAAGTGTGAATGCTAGCATAGTGCATAAGTTTGATAAATGATAATGTCAGTCACTTTTCCTAGCATCATAACAACGACTCTTTCTCATAAAACTCATCATGATAAAGAAGCAATTGAGAACGAAATTTTTTATGTGGAATGCTACCTATCATATTCCTCATATACACTTTTCTTTTATAGCATGGACATTTGGACTTGAATGATTCAAAGCAATAGTCTATAATTTGACATGAGGACATCAATACTCAAGCATATCAACAAGCAACCATGTCTTTCAAAATATCAATACTAAAGAAAGCCATCCCAAGCCCATTATGCTCAATCATTGATCCATTCATGAAACACACTCGAATATTAACTATGCCCAATGCACAAGTATGACAATAGTGTTCCTAGTTGGTGCTTTATAAGAGAAGATGGAGACTCAATAAAAATAAAAATTGCATAAAGTAAATAGATATGCCCTTCGCGGAGGGAAGCAGAGATTTGTAGAGGTGCTAGAGCTCAAAGCTTAAATTAAGAGATATTTTTTTTTGAGAGGCATGCTTTTCCTGTCAACGAAAACGACCGAGAATTCCCAATACTTTCCATGCTAGATACATCATAGGCGGTTCCGAAACATAAAATAAAGTTTATTCCTTTTTCCACCATTCTTTCACAATCCATGGCTAGCCGTATCCACGGGTGCCTTCCATACCAACACTTTCCAAGGAATTTATTATTGACAACATAAATAAAATTTCTTTTCATTTCGGGACTGGGCATCCCTATTACCCGCCACACTCTCGTGCAATGACAAGTGAATAAACACTCATCTTGAGAATAACACATCTAGCATGGAAAATATTGGCCACCCCCTGTCGCTTCATGAGCGGTACGGGCACACAAAAAGGAAATTCATTTTGAAAATTAGAGTTGGCACATACAAATTTACTTGGAACGGCATGGAAATACCGCATATAGGTAGGTATGGTGGATTCATTTGGCATAACTTGGTTTAAGGAGTTTGGATGCACAAGCAGTATTCCTGCTTAGTACAAATGAAGGCTAGAAAATAGATTGAGAAGCGACCAACCAAGAAACGAAAACGATCATAAACGAGCATTGAACATAACTAACACAGAATAATGCACCACAAGTAGGATATAACTTCATTGCATAACTATTGACTTTCGTGCTTGCATAGGGAATCACAAACCTTAACACTAATATTCCTACTAAAGCACAATTACTCACCAACATGACTCACATATTATTATCTCCATATCGCAAAACTATTGCAAGGAATCAAACTTATCCTATCCAATGATCTATATGAAAGTTTTTATTATATCATTTTTGGACATTCATCATTTTAGGACCAATTTCATTGCTTATGCAAATTTTCATCACTATTATAAACTCTCAAAATAATACTCCCTCCATCCCAAAATAAGTGTCTCAACCTTAGTACAACTTTGTACTAGAGTTAGTACAAAGTTGAGACACTTATTTTGGGACAGAGGGAGTATAAGTGAAGCATGAGAGTGTTCGACAAACTACTCCAGAAAGATGTTAGTGAAGATCAAGCGACTAGTTAAGTAAATGTGTAGCTATTTGAGGACTCTCACTCATTAAAAAACTTTCAGATCTAAGTATTTTATTAAAACAGCAAGCAAAACAAAATAAAATGACATTCCAAGAATAGCACACACCATGCGAAGAAGCAAAAACTTAGGTTCAACCGATACTAACCTATAATTGTTCATGAAGAAAGGTGGGATGCCTACCGGGGCATCCCCAAGCTTAGGTGCTTGATACTTATTGTAATATTATATTGGGATGCCTTGGGCATCCCCAAGCTTAGGGTCTTGTCACTCCTTATTCTCCTCATATCGATATCTCACCCAAAACTTGAAAACTTCAACCGCACAAAACTTAACGGAACTTCGTGAGATGGGTTAGCATAGTAAAACAAATAATTCACTTGGGTACTGTCAAAGACAAGATTCATAATTTTTTACTCATAAATCCTACTGTACTCTATAATTTACACAATTTGTATTAAGCAATATAAGCCATAGAAACCATAAAACAAGCAAACTATGCATTGCAAACAAAATCTGTTAAAAACAAAACAGTCTGTAAAGATCTGAATAATTACTATACTTATGTAAATCCAAAAATTCTTAAAAATTAGGACAACGTAGTAAATTTGCAGATCACTCATCTTTAAAAAATTCAGAATTTTTCGACTCTCCAGTGATTTTTAACAATTCTGTTACTTGGAGCAAAAGTTTCTGTTTTTGCACAGAATCAAATCAACTATCATCCACACTATCCCAAAGGCTTTACTTGGCACTTATTGAAACAAAAGATATAAAACATGATTAATACAGTAGCCTAATCATGTGAACACACAAAAACAGTAGGGGTAAATATTGGGTTGTCTCCCAACAAGCGCTTTGCTTTAATGCCTTTTTAGCTAGGCAAGATGATTTCAATGATGCTCACATAAAGGATAAGAATTGAAACACAAAGAGAGCATCATGAAGCATATGACTAGCACATTTAAGTATAATCCACTGCCTATGCATAGGAATTTTGTGAGCAAACAACTTATGGGAACAAGAATCAACTAGCATAGGAAGGCAAAACAAGCAAAACTTCAAGATTTTCAACACATAGAGAGGAAACTTGATATTATTGCAATATGTAAAAGCATATGTTCCCCTCTCATAATAATTTTCAGTAGCATCATGAATGAATTCAAAAATATAGCTATCACATAAAGCATTCTTTTCATGATCCACATGCATAAAAAATTTATTACTCTCCACATGAGCAAATTTATTCTCATGAATAGTAGTGGGAGCAAACTCAACAAAATAGCTATCATGTGGTACTTGATTGACATAATCAATTTGAGCATTAAAATGATGACAAAAAGATTCATGGTGATCATTATTCTTTATATCAGAAGTGTCATCACAATAATCATCATAGATAGCAACTTTTTTATCATAGTCAATTGAAACCTCTTCCAAAATAGTGGATTCATCACTAAATCAAGTTATGAACTCACCAAATCCACTTTTATCATTATAATAAGATTCAACACCCTCCAAAATAGTGGGATCATTACTTCCTAGAGTTAACACTCTTCCAAACCCACTTTCATCATTGTAATCATCACAAATAGGAGGCATGCAATCATCATAATAAATATTCTCATCAAAACTTGGGGGACTAAAAATATCATCTTCATCAAACATAGCATCCCCAAGCTTATGGCTTTGCATATCATTAGCATCATGGATATTCAAAGAATTCATACCAACAACATTGCAACCATGCTCATCATTCAAAGATTTAATGCCAAACATTCTATTGAATTCTTCTTCTATCAATTGAGCACAATTTTCCTTTCCATCATTTTCAAGAAAGACATGATAAAGACGAATAATATGAGGCAACCTCAATTCCATTTTTTAGTTTTATTTTATAAACCAAACTAGTGATAAAACAAGAAACTAAAAGATTCAACTGCAAGATCTAAAGATATACCTTCAAGCACTCACCTCCCCCGCAACGGCGCCAGAAAAGAGCTTGATGTCTACTATGCAACTTTATTCTTGTAGACTCATGTTGGGCCTCCAAGTGCAGAGTTTTGTAGGACAGTAGCAATTTTCCCTCAAGTGGATGACCTAAGGTTTATCAATCCGTGGGAGGCGTTGGATGAAGATGGTCTCTCTCAAACAACCATGCAACCAAATAACAAAAAGTCTCTTGTGTCCCCAACACACCAAATACAATGGTAAATTGTATAGGTACACTAGTTCGGTGAAGAGATGGTGATACAAGTGTAGTAATGATAGTAGATATTGATTTATGTAATATGAAAAATAAAAAACAGCAAGGTACCAAGTAACAAAAGTGAGCACAAACGGTATTGCAATGCTTGGAATCAAGGCCTAGGGTTCATACTCTTGCTAGTGCAATCTCTCAACAATGCTAATATAATTGGATCATATAACCATCCCTAAATGTGCGATGAAGAATCACTCCAAAGTTCTTATCTAGCAGAGAACATAAGAAGAAATTGTTTGCAGGGTACGAAACCACCTCAAAGTTATCCTTTCCGATCGATCTACCAAGCTATCCCTATAAGTGTCACAAACAGCCCAACTATTCGTACTAAAATAGCACCATATGATACACATCAACCAACTCTAATGTCACCTAGATACTCCAGTGTCACCACGAGTATCCGTGAGTTGATTATACGATATGCATCAAACAATTTCAGATTCATAATACTCAATCCAACACAAAGAACCTCAAAGAGTGCCCCAATATTTCTACCGGAGAAACAAGGATGAAAACGTGCATAAACCCCTATGCATAGATTACCCCAATGTCACCTCAGGAATCCGCGAGTTGAGTGCCAAAACATATATCGAGTGAATCAATATGATACCCCATTGTCACCACGGGTATTCATAGCAAGACATACATCAAGTGCTCTCAAATCCATAAAAGTATTCAATCCGATAATAAAGAAATATCAAAGGGAAAACTCAATTCATCACAACAAGATAGAGAGGGAGAAACACCATATGATCCAACTATATTAACAAAGCTCGCGATACATCAAGATCGTGCCAAATCAAGAACACGAGAGAGAGAGATCAAACACATAACTACTAGTACAAACCCTCAGCCCCGGGGGTGGACTACTCCGTCCTCATCATGGTGGCCGCCGGGATGATGAAGATGGCCTCCGGTGATGATTTTCCCCTCCATCAGGGTGCCGGAACAGGGTATAGATTGGTTTTTCGTGGCTACAGAGGCTTGCGGCGGCGGAACTTCTAATCTAAGGTTATTTCTAGGGGTTTCTACATTTATAGGATTTTTTGGCGTCGGTTTCATGCGAAGATGGGCCTCAGGGGTCCCACTACCCACCAGGGCGCGCCAGAGGGGGGTGGCGCGCCCTGGTGCCTAGTGGGCAGCTGGCCCCCCCCTCCAGTGGTTCTTTGCTCCAATATTTTTCTTTTCTTACAAAAAAATCATCAAAAAGTTTCGTCCAATTCCGAGAACTTTTATTTCTGCACAAAAAACAACACCATGGTAGTTCTGCTGAAAACAGCGTCAGTCCGAGTTAGTTCCATTCAAATCATACCAAAAACATATAGAATTGTTGTAAACATGGCGTGGATACTTCGTAAATTATAGATACGTTAGAGACGTATCAGCCCCCTCCTTCTTCTTCTTCCTTGGCCTCACCCCTAGATGGGAGGAGGGTTTCCCCTCTGGTCCATGGCCTCCATGGCGGCGGAGGGGCAGGATCCTCTCCTAGATTGGATCTATCTCTCTGTTCTCTTCTGTTTCGCATTCCTGTTTTCTGGCCTGTCACCGTTTCTTAAATTCCCGGAGATCCGTAACTCTGATTGCGCTGAGATTTTAACATGATTTTTTTCCGGATATTATCTTCCTTGCGGCGAAAGAAGGGCAGCAACCGCCTTATGAGTTGGCCACTACCCACCACCGCGCGCCTTGGGGGGGGGGGGGCGTACCTTGGTGCCTAGTGGAGGGTGTGGGCCTCCGTTTGCATTGATTCCAGCTCCCAAAAATCACATATATTCCAAAATAATTCTTCGTAAAATTTTATTGCATTTGGACTTCGTTTGATATGGATATTCTGTGAAAGAAAAAACATGGAACAAACAGGAACTGACACTGGGCACTGGATCAATATGTTAGTCCCAAAAATAATATAAAATGTTGCAAAAAAGTATGTGAAAGTTGTATAATATTGGAATGGAATAATAAAAAATTATAGATACGACATAGACGTATCAGTATCTCCAAGCTTAATTCCTGCCCGTCCTCGAGTAGGTAAATGATAAAAAAGATAATTTGATGTGGAATGCTACCTAGCATAATCTTGATCATATATCTAATCATGGCATGAATATTAAGACATGAGTGATTCAAAGCAATAGTCTATAATTTGACATAAAGACATCAATACTCAGGCATCCCAACAAACAATCACGTCTTTCAAAATATCAATGCCAAAGAACGCTATCCCTAGAAAATCATATAGTCTTGTCATGCACCATCTTCTTAACACAAAGTATTTATCACGCACAACCCCGATGACAAGCCGAGCAATTGGTTCATACTTTTTAACACGCTTCAGCTTTTTCAACCCCCATGCAATACATGAGCGCAAGCCAAGGACATAGCACTATGGGTGGAATAGAGTATGATGATAGGGGTAAACATAGAGAAGACAAAAAAAGTAAGAAAGTCTCACATCGATGCGGCTAATCAATGGGCTATGGAGATGCCCATCAATTGATATAAATGCGAGGAGTAGGGATTGCCATGCAACGGATGCACTAAGAGCTATAAGTGTATGAAAGCCCAACCCGAAAACTAAATGGGTGTGCATCTAACTCTATAATGAAAAATTCCCACTAGTATATGAAAGTGACAACATAGGAGACTCTCTATATGAAAAACATGGTGCCACTTTGAAGCGCAAGTGTGGAATTAGCATGCCCCTTCTCTCTTTTTCTCTCATTTTTTCTTTTTTTCTTGGGCTCTTTTTGGCCTCACTTTTTTATCTTTTTTATCTTTTTTTCCGGAGTCTCATCCCGACTTGTGGGGGAATCATTGTCTCCATCATCCTTTCCTCACTGGGACATGCTCTAATAATGAATAATGATGATCATCACACTTCTATTTACTTACAACTCAATATTACAACTCGATACCTAGAACAAAGTATGACTCTATATGAATGCCTCTGGCAGTGTACCAGGATGTGCAATGATCTAGCGTAGCAAGGATATCAAAAAATGGAAGAGCCATGGAAATATCATGCTGGCTGTCTTACGATCATGCAAAGCAATATGACAATGAATGCTCAAGTCATAAAAGCGGAACGGTGGAAGTTGCATGGCAATATATCTCGGAATGGCTATGGAAATGCCATAATAAGTAGGTATGGTGGCTGTTTTGAGGAAGATATAATAAGGCTTATGTGTGATAGAGTGTATCATATCACAGGGTTTGGATGCACCTGTGAAGTTTGCACCACATCTCGAGGTGAGAAAGGGCAATGCACGGTACCGTAGAGGCTAGCAAATTGTGGAAAGGTAAGAGTGCATATAATCCATGGACTCACCTTAGTCACAAATAACTCACATACTTACTGCAAAAGTTTATTAGCCCTCGAAGAAAAGTACTACTACGCATGCCCATAGGGGGATAGATTGGTAGGAAAAGACCATCGCTCATCCTCGACCGCCACTCATAAGGAAGACAATCAATAATAAATCATTCTCCAACTCCTTAGCATAACGAGAGACTATAGGTGCATGCTTCGGGAATCACAAACCTTAACACCAATGTTCCTACTAACCACAACCATTTACTAGTACCTCCCACATATTATCATCTCTATATCGCAAAACTATTGTAAGGAATCAAACATATCATATTCAGTGATCCACAAGTTTTATGCAGGATTTTATGACTAACCATGTGAATGACCAATTCCCGTTAACTCTCTAAATAGATATAAGTGAAGCATGAGAGTTTAATTCTTTCTACAAAATACCATGCTCTAATAAATATAAGTGAAGAAAAAGAGCATTCTACAAACAACAGTTTTCTATGGGTAGAGAAACAGGCAATCCAAACTTCAAATGATATAAGTGAAGCACATGAAGCATTCTATAAAGCCATACTCAAAAGACATAAGTGAAGTGCAATGAGCATTCTATAAATCAACCAAGGACTATCTCATACCAGCATGGTGCATAAAAGAAAAGGTAAAAATAAACACAAAAGACGCTCCAAGATTTACGCATATCACGTGAACGAAACGAAAACCAAAACATACCGATACTTGTTGAAGAAAGATGGGATGCCTTTCGGGGCATCCCCAAGATTAGATGCTTGAGTCTCCTTGGATATTTACTTGGGGTTCCTTGGGCATCCCCAAGCTTGAACTCTTGCCTCTCCTCCTTCTCCTCATATCGAGACCTCCTCGATCTTTGAACACTTTACCCACACAAAACTTAACAAAAACCTTCGTGAGATCCATTAGTATAATAAAGCAAATCACTACTTTAAGTACCATTGCAAACCCATTAATATTTTATTTTTTTATTATCCCTACTGTATCCTAACTTCTCCATGGCTTATACACTCGCTAAGACCCATAGTTCCATCAAAACAAGCAAAACAATGCATCAAAAACAGAATTTGTCAAAAATAGGACAGATTGTAGCAATCTGAACTTTGACTATACTTCTGTAACTCCAAAAATTCCTAAAAATTAGAAAAAACTAATTTTTTTTGCATAGCATTACTGTGTAGAAATTTCAGAAACTTTTGACGTTCAGTAAAAAATGTAAATTCATGCACTACAGGCAAATTTTCTGTATTTGCACCGCACATACCAAACAAGCAATCTAATCATCCTAAAGGAAAATCTTGGCACATTATTTTTATAATACAATGGATTTGTACAAGGGGATAATTATTTTTGTTGAAAAGTTTCTGTAATCGAGATTCACAAAGTTTCCATGGGCATGAGCAAAGTTCAAAGACGTCCCCCACTTCAACGGTGTTCGTCTTTCTCACTTTCACTTTTATTTTTGAAAAGTTTTAGGTTCCCCTCTATATTTTTTTGTTTTTAAACCTTTTAAAAGCACACAACAGTAGTAAATGACTCTCTAAAACTTCCGGGTTTTCTCCCTGGCAGTGCTTTCTTTAAAGCCATTAAGCTAGGCATAAAGTGCTCAAGTAATTGATCCACCCAGATCCCAAGGTATATCAAAGCCAATTTTAATTAGCAATGATTTATAATTTAATAGTCTGCACAAAGCAACACTAAACTCACATTGGAAAGAAAGGTGTTTTTTAGGGTCTTCAGAACAACAAGTAAAATCATGTATTTCACATAAATTCAAAGCATGGCAATACAAACTATTAATATATGATGCCATAAAAGTTTCCCTTTTTGAGATAAGTGGTGTCGCACAAAATAAACATGTTCATTTAATGATTTTCCCTCAACTAAGCTAGTTGGGGCACGAGCACATAGGGACCGAAGATGATCCAAGTAGAAAGCTTCAGCAGTATGATAGATTTTGGGTGGTTCCTCAACCATTGGTTTAGCAGGTACAACTAATGTTTTTGGTATTTTGTGTTTTCTACCCATAACTAAAGATAGAAAACAAGAGTACAAAATAAAATCTACTTAGTGATAAAGCAAACAAGCACACACGAGAATATTCACCCCATGCTATTCCTCCCCGGTAATGGCGCCAAAAAAAGGTCTTGATAACCCACAAGTATAGGGGATCGTTTGTAGCCTTTTTCGATAAATAAGAGTGTCGAACCCAACGAGGAGCTAAAGGTAGAACAAATATTCCCTCAAGTTCTATCGACCACCGATACAACTCTACACACACTTAACGTTTGCTTTACCTAGAACAAGAATAAAACTAGAAGTACTTTGCAAGAATAAAACTACGAATAAATTGCAAGATAATAAAAGTTAGTTGTTTAGTAGAAAGCTTTTGTCACACAAGAAAGTTATTTGTCCCTAGGTGATCGATAACTAAACTGGTAATCATTATTGCAATTTTATATGAGGGAGAGGCATGAGCTAACATACTTTCCGTACTTGGATCATATGCACTTATGATTGGAACTCTAGCAAGCATCCACATCTACCGAAGATCATTAAGGAAAAACCCAACCATAGCATTAAGTATCAAGTCCTCTTTATCCCATACACAACAAGCCCCTTACTCGGGCGTAAGCTTCTGTCAGTCTGATCACCCACCATAAGCGAATCATGAACGTATTGCAACACCCTACAATGGGGATCCCTCACGTTTGTGCGACACAGAGGGAACCGTAGGACAACACCAAAATAAAATATACAACTCAAACCAATCATGATCATCTATCAACCCATAGGACAAAACATATCTACTCAAACATCATATGATAACCACATATCATTGGAAAATAATATCTAGTGTTGAGTACCATGTTTAAGTAGAGAATTGCAACGGAAATAGGGAGGTTACGCCGCTGCATAGAGGTGAAGAAAGTTGGTGTTGACGGTAGCAAGGTTGTTGATGTAGATCGCCATCACGATCATTGCCCCGGCGGCACCCGGCGCCACCGGGAGAGAGGGGGAGAGAGCCCCCCTCCTCCTTCTTCTTCTTCTTCTTCCTTGGCCTCCCCCCTAGATGGGAGGAGGGTTTCCCCTCTGGTCCATGTCCTCCATGGCAGCGGAGGGGCAGGAGCCCCTCCTAGATTGGATCTATCTCTCTGTTCTCTTCTGTTTCGCTTTCCATGTCTGGGTGAGGCCAAAGAGGTTGTACACTTGTTGCATCTTCCCCATCTTCGGGTCGTTCCCGTCCGGGGCCTCACCGTCGTCCACCGCCTTGCTGCGCCCAGCGTGGCGTGGTCAACAAACGAGAGTCACGAAAGAGGTTTGTACATGTAGAGGCTGACAGCTGGGACCCACGAGGTCCATGGTCGCACGCAAGGAAAGTTCCACCTTATCAAGCGAAAAAAATGTTTCCTCCCCCTGACAGCTGGGACCCACCAGCTACATCTTCGCACACAAGGAAGTGCCTCCTTATTATGTGAAAAAATATGATTCATCCCCATGACAGCTAGGACCCACCAGATATCTTCGCATGCAAGGATGTGTGTCCTTATCCCCCTGACAGTTGGGACCTACCAGGTCAAAGCGTATGTACGGTTATCTGTCTGGTCGCAAACGTGTGCATACATATTGGTCGATCGGTCTCTCTATAACGATGAACCATGTCCGAGTAAGTAGCGGCACATGCCGTAGTAGAGCCCTCGACGTAGCAGTTCAGGTAGTCCCGTCTAAATCATGTACACGTACGTACAACCACAGGGGAAGAAATACAACCACATACATACATATGGGTGAGGTCTCGAATGTGTACTCGCGCATACGAACGGTAGCAATGGTGTCATGTTCATCCACAGCCAACCGGCTGGGTCGGAAAGGAGAAACAACATCGTGTTCATTGAGAGGCAACCGACTGGGTCGGAATGCGTCGTGTTCATCGGGAGCCAAGTAGACAGGGTCGAAACATGTCCTGTTCATCGGGAGCCAACCAGCTTGGATGGAATAGCCAAAATGGGGTCTGGCATACCACAAAACAGAGGAACGGCCTTCTGTTTGACCGCCTATGGTCGAAACGGGATCTTGTTCATCGGAGGGGTCTGGCTTACCGCAAAACGGAGGAAACGGACTTCTATTCGAGCACCTATGGTCGAAACAGGGTCCTATTCATTAGAGGGGTGTGGTGTACCGCAAAACAGGACTCCACGGGCGACTATTCATCCACCGTCTACTGCCACGCTCCAGCCTCCACGGGCTATTGTTCATCCATCGTCGACTTCCTCCATCATCCACCGGCTACTGTTCATCCAGCCTCCATGGGGTCCTGTTCATCCACCCCCAACCGACTGGGGGTGCGACAACCTCCTCGAGGTCATGGTCATACAACGACAATCGCCTACTACCATGGGGTCTTGTTCATCCAACCCCCACCAGGAACTATTCATCCACAGCCAACCAAACGGCTCGACTCACCATGTCTCGACTCATTCTACATATCACGCACATGGTAGAAATGGTCATTGTTCATTGAGAGGCAACCCAACATCAGCTGGCTACATCTCGCACGGGGGCTCGATCGGCTTCAGTAAGCAGCAGCAGCGATCAATCGCTCGGTTTCAGTTAGCAGCAGCAGCGAAGGAATCTCTCGGGTTCAGTTAACAGCCAAGGGATCGATCGCTCGGGTTCAGTAACATAGCTAGTGCAATTGCTCGGGTTCAGTAAGCGAACGCCTCGCTCGGGTTCAGTTAGAGCAAACGCCTCGCACACACGCGTGTACGTACGAGAGAAATGCGCAAACCACCATGCATAGCTCAGCCCCGACCACGCACCATAACTGGGAACTCCCTGAAATTTTCCTTGCACTCGCTTCTACCATGATTTTTTCCGTCATGGACGGCCCAAAGAATGTCATGCAGGTGCATCTCCAGCCCGCCCAGGACGAAAAGCCCAATTTCTGTCATGATTTTTTTGTCATAGAAGTAGGAGCCCACCACATCTATGATGATACGTGTTTTTGTCACAATTATCATCATAGAAGTGTCATAACCATGACGGAAAAAGTTTTCATTCGGGCCATAATGTCACATATGTGTCTTTTTTTGTAGTGGGTGGTCGTTGGGAATTGGTGCGGCGGTGACCGTCGTGGCCACGACGGCCAGAGGGGTGAGCACTTTTGCCGTTCGATTTTGTTGTTGCCAAGAGGGGGTTTGTGGTTGCTTCCCTCCCTGTTACTATGCAAATTTACCCCCTATTTTTTGTGTTACTTAGGCTGAAATTGCCATCACGACTATAGATGGTAGATGGTATTTTTGCTTCATAGTCCATACAGTATTTGAAACCATTTTGTGCAGGGTTGTCGATGGTATTTTTGCCCCTATTTTCCCCATGTTAATTGAACTTATTCAATAGAAGTTTGTGATGGTATGTGTGAGAGACATAATTACCATGGTATATGTTCGTGTGAGATACATAATTGCCATGGTATATGTGTGTGACAGAAACATCATTGCCATGTTATATAATGTGTGTGGGATGTGGCACCCCGGCTCAGAGAAGACCGGAATGCCCCGTATTCCAGCCCAGGGACAAGTCCTCTGGAATACGGCACTGTTGGCATAGAACAAATCAGCTCTTTATTACAATGGATATGGTTACAAAGGGTACAAGGATTACATCGGCACGGTGACCCTACGCCTGCCCGGGGTAGCTCTATGCTAACAGCGGAGTAACTCTCTCAGCAGCAGAACAGCGACGGCGGTGATGGACTCCACTCCGCAGGGACTCTGGCTAGAACGCGTATCCTAGGTCGCAAACTCAGGATCCTCGACCAGAAAGCAATCATGGCATGACCTGCAAACTGGCATGACACGCCAGGTGAGTACTTTGAATGTACTCGCAAGCTCACAACAAACATCAGCATTAAGGCAAGACAACATCATAGCAAGATAGCTACTAAAGTAGATGCAGTAAGGTAAAGCATATTTAATCCATACTCCGAATAATCTCAGGATCCAATCCGAATCTGTTCCAAGTCCAATCCCAATCATGTGGTCATGCGACCACTCATCCCATTTCCATCCCATGGCTGACATATCATATACCTGATACCATCTGCACCACAAGTCTGGCAAACTTACTCTCTTCCGGGTTGCCTCACAACCCTCAGAATACTCACGATCCATCGAGTACTTCTGATCTTACGACGAGTTCTTCCATCATTATCACTACTATGGTTGACCACCTAGTGAGGTCTGGACGGACTGTCCAATGTAACACCCCATGTATTAAGCTACAGTGATCACCCTTTTGATTATGCCATGTCATCATGATCATCAGTGCTTAAACATCATTTGGAACATATCTCCTTTCAAATTCAAATTTAAATGGAGATTAAACTGAAAGTGAAAATAAAAATTGTTCAAAATTGAAAACTAAATTGTTCATAATATTGTAAATAATCCAGAGACAATTCTAAAATTATATTCAACATATACTAGATAAATTATGTGACTCTAACAACCACAAAACAGAGTTATTTGACCCTTTTTCAATTAAATAAAATAAAGATAAAATCATTTGTACTCCAAACCATTTTCTAACAATGTCTAATATTGCACTGTGAATATTTGGGCAAGTTTCATAAAATACAAAAGTCATTTGAAATAAAAATAAAAGACAAAACAGGAACTAAAAAGAAAACAGAAAAGGAAAAAAAAAACGAAAGACAAAAAAACAAGAAATAAAAGAAAAAGAACAGAACCCCCCCTCTGGGCCAACAGGCCCAGCTGGCCACCCACGCGGCCCAGCCGGCCCACCCCCGCTGCCCTTGGCCTATTAGGCCACACCCCCCCGAACCCAAACCCTAATCCCCCCACTCGCTCCCCACTCTCCCCTGTGTCCGCGCGTGCCCGACCTCGACCCGCCGCCGCGCCGTCGCCGCCGCCTCGTCCTCGTCGCCTCGCCGTCCCCGACTTCCCCCTCACCGGCCCCCATCGAGCCTCGCCGCCCCCTAGTCATCTACATCGCTGGTGAGGCCCTGGGCCTCTCTCCCCCACTCCGCACCTTCTCTTCCTCCCCATCCGCCGCGGTCGGCCCCAGCCGCACGCGCCCGCCTCCCCACGCTGCGCAGCTCTGCTACTACTGCACCACGCGCTCGCGCGCCGCGTCCCCGCTCCGTGCCCACGCATCCGCGCCCACGGCCAGCGCACGCCATGCGCACGCACGCGTTGCGCCCGCCGTGGCCCTGCTCCGCCCTCTGCTATGGCTGCCGCCAAAGCCCGCCGCGGCTGCTCCTTTCCCCTCCTCTGCCCTGTCCCCGTCGTCGCTCCAGCCACCGACCGCGCGCGCTCGCCTCACCCCTCACCGCGCGCTGCTGCTGCTCTGCGGTCGCCGCTGCCGCTACGGCTCTGCTCCGCCCAGCCGCGCCCGCAGCTACGCTCCGCCCAACCACTGATCGGCCACCTCTCCGTGGCCGCCGGCGCCCGCGCCGCTGACCGCCGCCGCGCACTGGCCAGGGCCTCACCCTCCTCCCCGGCCATGCGTTTGTGTGTGCGTGTGTGGCCCTGGGCCACTGACGAACGGGCCCCACACCCCTTTTTTTTAAAAAGAGAAAATAATAATAATAAAAATAAATATTAATTAATTAGTGAATTAATTAACTTAATTAATCTGGTTTAATTAAACTAATTAAACTTAGTTAAACTAATCACCTAATTAGGACTAATCAGTTCTGTCTAATTAACCTGTGACGTCATGCTGATGTCATGCTGACGTCAGCAAGCACTGTTTCGGATAATGTTGGATTTAATAATTTAAATAATTCTAGAATTTAGTTTAAACTTTAGAAAATTAATATAAAATAAACCGTACCTCCGATGAAAATAATTTGTACATGAAAGTTGCTCAGAATTTCGAGACGAATCCGAAAGCGTGGTCCATTCTTCCGTCACACGTCCCTAACTACCCGAACATGGAACCGTTCCCCTCCGGTCATCTGTCTGACAAATGTCCGGAACCGGGAAAACATTCCCGGATGGATTCCTCCTTCCTCGGTGATGTGCAACCATACGTTAGGACACACCCGGCACTGCATATTGTCATGTCGTACATTGTGTTGCTCATGTTTGCTGTGTATTTATACTGTTTCCTCCCCCTCTTCTCTCTCGTTAGACCCCGACACAGTTCCCGGTACTGCCGCAGCTCCGGAGACCGAAGACACCATTGACGACCTTGCCCTTGCTGCCGAGCAACCAGGCAAGCACCCCTCCCCTTGAGCATACCGATATCGCCTATTCTTTCTCTCTCACGCTTGCATTAGAATTGCTGCGACTATTGCTTTACCTATTCTGATGCATAGCCTGTTTATTGTAACCTGCTGTTGATAATTACCTGCATATCCTAAACTGCTTAGTATAGGCTGGGAAGAGACCTATCAGTGACCCCACTTATCCCGACTGCCCCGCTGGATAATCCGAAGACCCGATCAACGGGATTGAAGACCAGGCCCCGGCACCGCACATCACCCCCCCTTAGTTGTAACGACACTGCAGCGTTACTATCGAGTGCCGAGGGTGAAACCTCTTGTAGCAATTCTGATGTTAACTCTGTAGAGTAGCTATTCGGTCGTGGTCATCGAGGGTGATTCCTCCTTCACCGCTTCCGATAACGACGCCGTCGTACAACACCTCAAGTGTGAACCCAGCGAGGGTGATTCCTCCGAGTTCACCTTGATGGATACATCGAGTAGGAATCCAACAAGGGTGATACCTCGGATTCCCTTGATGTTATGGACACACGGATACTTGGACTGTACTATTGTTACTTGGAAAGGCGGGTCGACCTTGAAGGGTACCCGCGTGTGATGTGAAGACGGGTTGCCTGTATGGTGCCCAAGTGAGAATATGAGGCGTGGCCGGGCATTCTTGGCCCTTGCCGCAAGTCCTCGAGACGGGGCGACGGGGTCACATCTTTCGTGAGTCTCTACTCGTTACCGCAGCCCCAAGGTACTAACGGTTTGGATATTTGATTCGAGTGGGCCTTTAGCCCGATAGCACTAACCATCACGTGGGAAAAGTACTCACGGTTGATAATGTTGCATATGTAGTGTAGATCCTTGCTTGCTGAGTACTTCGGATGAGTACTCACGGTTGCTTTGCTTTCTTTTTCCCCATATCCCTTTGATGCAACCAGATGACGGAGCCCCTGAGACAGCTGCCCCGCCGACGATCGCTACTACTACTACCCCGAGGGTGGATACTGCTTCGAACTTGCCGTAGACCAGGAGTAGGATCGGAGGGTCCCAGGTAGGAGGCCTACGCCTTTCGATCGTAGTGTTTTTCTTTTGCCCCACCTTTTAATGGCCTTTCTGTGCTTTCTTTTATATCTGTACTCAGATATCTGATGCTTCCGCTGACACTTGTACGCAAGCTTGTGTATTCGAGCCCTCGAGGCCCCTGGCTTGTAACATAAAGCTTGTATGACTTTAATTATGTTTTAGAGTTGTGTTGTGATATCTTCCCGTGAGTCCTTAGGCTTGATCGTGTGCATTTGCATGTATGATTAGTGCATGATTGAGCTGGGGGCGTCACAAGTTGGTATCAGAGCCGACTGACTATAGGAACCCCCCTTTCCAACTCCTTGGCCGAAGTTGAGTCTAGTAACCGAAAACTATTTTACTAACTTGGCTGTGTGGCTTACGGGCCCACATCACCAATTGGGTGGTATTAGGATCTTTTATTTCTCGTCTTTACTCTGGGACTCTGATCTCTCTCCTATTCGGGTTGAAATTTTACTAACTCCAACATTAGGTTCTCGTGGCTATGTGTGGCTTTGAATGTCTGGTGCGAATATGATGAAGTATCTATTGCACTTCCTTCTGTTGTGCGTGTTACTTCATGAATCATTCCATACACATGCAGTTTTCTTGCTAAACTGCCCCTGTTGATTTGGTAGGATGGCTGACGATCCTCCACCTCCACCCTATATTGCCGCAATGATGCAGCAGTTTGAACTCAACCGTCAGCAGTTTGAGCTTAACCGTCAGTTTATGATCGGAGTATTGGCTCAATTCCCAACTCAGAATGCTCAGCAGCAGAATGCTCCAATAACTCTGCCAGAATTTGTGTGCCTCAATCCATCTTTTTTCCGCAACTCCACCAATCCTATGGATGCTGATGATTGGCTTCGTGACATCCTGTTTGAAATGGAGTCAGCTAATGTTGCCCCTGACAGTTACGTCACCTTTGCGACGTTCCATTTAAAAGGTCCAGCTGCTCAATGGTGGGAAAGCCACAAGGGTATGTTGCCTGCAGAGACTGTAACCACTTGGCAAGAATTTCAGTCAGCCTTTCATGCACGGTACATTCCTCAAGGTCTGATCGACTAGAAGAAGCAGGAGTTTCGCAAACTCTCTCAGGGTGAAATGACTGTGAATGAATATCAGAGGAAATTCCTTGAATTGTCCCGCTATGCTGAAGATGACATCTGCACTGACGCACGCAAGCAGGAGAAATTCCGTGAAGGACTGTGTACTGATATGAACCTTGCACTTGCTGTCCATGATTGCACAGACTTCGCAACACTTGTCAGCCAATATTTCCAAGTTGAAACTGCTGTGACTAAGTACCAGGAGTCGCTCAAGCGCACTCATGACATTGGCCCATCCTCGGGTCAGCCAGTTCAGAAATGTCGAGTGTGGATTCCGCACAATGTTTACCACCGACCTGCTCCAACACCCAGGCCGTCATATGTTGCACCTCGTCTGCCTTCACCGTCGAGACAGCTAACAGTTCATGATGGACCGCCTAATGTTATGGCTTCTCCTCAGGATGCACCACGTCCTCCTGATGGTCGTACGAAGGGCCATCAAACCCGTCATTGCAGAAATCGTAAAGCTAGGATGTCTGCTATGGACCGAGGCCAGGTTACTCATGTCAAAATGGGAGAATCTCGTGAGTCTCCTAAAATCGTGATGGGAACTCTGTCGGGGCCGGGACAAGATATCCCAAAAATTAACCACTTGTGTCATCACCAGCACAGGATTACCGTTACTGGTGGACACATCCTTGTTACAGATTACCAAGCTATTACAAGAATTGGATACAAGACCATGAAGGTCTAATGATACAATAGTGACTCTGGTGGTGGATGACGGAATTGTCTCGCGGTTCTTCAACGTCGATGGGGCTCCATTCCCCACAGGAACGGCTGACCTGGATAACTCCTATCCTGCATGGCTGCCATCCTAGGCTTCGCATGGACATCGCTGTGGTACTCCTTGTAGAAGTCCTGACCTGGCCAAGTAAATAGCCAGGGAGAAGCCTGTGAGTACGTTTGAATGTACTCGCAAACATCAGGAACAAAAGATATACCGAATGCAACAATTAAATTATATAATCATGATGAACCACACTATAAGCGTATGCTCACGATGGACTTAAATGCCTACTGACAGGAATTAAATCATGGCATGATAAAATATTAGCAAATGCAAATAAATGAATATATGGAAATGTTAGTGATAAACAAGGAAAGTTTAAGGAAAATAAAGTAAAAAAAATGCCGGTCGGATGTCAAGTGACACGACGGTAGGTCTTGAAGAGAAATGCCAATCGGGTGTCTAAAAGAGAAATCGGATGAGACAGGACCATCCGAGAACTCAGGCGACGCCACGAGAGGTCTTGAAAAGAAATGTCAGTCGGGTGTCAAGTGACGCCATGGTCGGACTTAAAGAGAAATGCCAATCGGGTGTCCACAAGAGTAGTGGCGTGATAAACCGCCTGTTAACTCGAGGGACGCCACGAGAGGTCTTGAAAATAAAATTGAGTGCCCGGGGTAGTCTAGCCAGCCCCTGAGACACTCAGGAAAATTAAAATAAGAGAAACAGGTTAGTTCACAATAATATGCATAACCATAAAAAATTTCACAGCAATAGTATTCAAATAACCATGGCGGCGTTAGTGATGATAACAATATCCTGCAAAATAGTTCAGGCCCAATTAATTATTTTCCTCCGAAGACCGACACTTGACCAATCCAGACTGTAGCCCTTAACCGCGGACATGGCTATTCGAATAGATTTAAACTCTGCAGAGGGTGTACTCTTTACCCACAAGTAAAGGATTTCTTTAGTCAGTACCGTGACACTGACTAATTCCCATTACGGTCTTTGGGTTGAAAACACACCTGACCAACACACACCAGATTAACTTTCCGGATGCCAGGAATCACCCAAGGCATCGTTCAAGAAAAACTCTGAGACGGAGAGACCAACGTCCTGCATGGGATCACTATTAATATGCACGGATTACAAGGGGTGCCCCCCTCTCAGTCACAACTGGAAACACCCATGCCCCCTGACCCGATGACAGGATTTAGTCCATGGCCATTGGAAACCCTCATCGTGGCCCTCTGTACGGTGTGTGGATGGAAAGGGGTTATCAACTTACTGAACCATACCCTACCTATGGCAGGGACCTGTGGCAGCACGAAACAAGTATGGGGGTTACCGGAACAAGACTCGATCTACGGTCGACTCAGGAGGCATTAAGTTTCCTGCAACGGTTAGCACAACAAGGTAGTCTTTCAACAGCAATACCAACAGGGCCACAACACTTGCATACTCCAACATGCACAACAAACAAGGCATGATCATGCTCCAACGTGATCATCCTCCTGCCGGTAACGGTATTTCTCTTATGCCTGCTCCTGCAAGTTAGTCATGGCAACACACGATGCACGGTATGATGAAACATGCCAACACTACATGCAAATTTTACCCAAATTCAAACCATGCAAGCACTACTAGCAATATGCCATGTTAATTTGAATTCAACATAGTCATGTTCAAATTATTCTAGCAAATAATCTATCATGCATTCACCATATCAAGTGTTCAAGATGCTTGCCTTTAGTATGCAGAGATATTGGGTGCATTCCAAAAGTTTGAAAAGTTTCTTCCCTCCATTTTTCCTATTTTCAAAAATATTTATATTACCACATAAAGCAAAAACAGTACCAAAAATTGCCTCAAATATTTTTGAAATAAATACTAAAATAAAATAGACGAAAAATTAGAGATACGAGAAAAAGAATTAAATTATTTGAAGTTCATATGATTTATCTAGAGAGTTTCTAAGCTGAAACAATTGATTAAAAGGACTATTTATTTGACCCAACGATCATAATGCTCAGGAAAAATGTTCACCTAATCTAGATAAATAGAGCATGTTTTTATAAGACTTTAGAAATTTGTATCACTGGATTTGGATGTGAAATGGAGGTTGTGGAATTATTGGAAGTTACTGGAAAAAGAAAAAGAGAAAGGCAGGGGGGCGCCCTGAGCGCTGCATAGCCGCAAAGCGCTACTGGGCCGAGCCCAGTCAATCAGCTGCGCGGAAAGGCTATGACGTCGATGGCGAAATCAGGAAATACGCTTCCCTCGCGCGAAGACAACTTCTAGGGAAGCCGCCTCCAATTATCCGCGTGGCGAGGCGGCGATCGCTGACAGTGGGGCCCGCGGGCCCACTACTCAGGTTTGTCCAGTCGCCCGCGCGCGCCCTCTCCTCCGACCGAACAGAGGCGGTGCTCCGGCGAGGCTCGCCGGTGAATGGCAGCACCGTTCGAGGAGCCGAGGGTACCGTTCTGTTCAGGAGGGAGAGGCGGTTCGTCCGGTACTCGCCGCGGTAGCTAGGATGGACGGAGTTGCCGGCGATGAGGTCCTCGGCGGACGATGGCGTCGGACGAAAGAGGGACTCCGGTTCCGGTGGATTTCAGGATGAATTGAGGCGTGGAAATGAGGTGCGGTGGTTCTGTGAACCCTCTGGTGCAGAAAATTTGGGAGGGGAGGCGTTGGTTAGCTCAGAATCAACCAAGGCAGAGCGGCGGCCATAGCTACCGGAGTTGGGGAAGACGTCCATTTCCGGTCGTGTGGCTGCTCATGGGAGATCACTGAGGGAGAGGGAGGTTTACAGAGGGGGAAGGAGGAGTGGTCCATCACTGAGTGAGCTCGGGTGGGCTTAAATAGGCGGGGAGGGCCTGGCGCCGTGGCTTCCAGAGAGGTATGCGTCGGTGGCGGCCATTGATGGCGAGGATGAGGCTGTTGGGGTCGATGGAGTGGTCGGCGGGGTAGTACGAGTCGGTGGCCATCCGGAGTTAAGTGGGGGGGGGAGGGGGTGAGCTGGCAGCTTTGGATAGCTCGGGCGGTGCCGTGCCCGAGCAAAAGACGGTGGCGGCTCGGGTCGGTGGCTAGCCGGCGGTGGGCGGTGCTAGGCGATGCAGGAGGATGTCAGTGAGGTCGATGGGTGATCAGTGGGTCAAGGGGGAAGCATAACGGAGGAGGGGAAACAGCGGAGATGTGGCAGTAGATCGATGCTAGTGCCTGCAATGCGCGTGCCCTGGCCGTGCTCCGGGCATGCACACCAGGTGCTCGGCCCAATGCCAAGGAGCTCTAGGTTGGTCCTGAGGAGCTTGTTTTTGGTAGAGTGGCATTCACTAAGATGGCAAAGATTCCAGACATGTTGGTTTGATCAGAAGAGCAAGTGTGCAATGTAGTTTAGGAATAGGCTTAGTTTTTTTCATGCACACAAGGTGCTTGATAGAATGCTATGGCCATTTAGAAGATTTTGTTGGAAGTGAAAATTAATAGAATGGTGTCTCCTTAGTTGTTAAATATGATGGTGTAGTTGTTTTGGCAAAAAGAGATACTTGCTAATGCAAGTTTTAACAGAATTCATTGCTGGACAGAAACTAAAGGAGGATATTTGGTGGACTTCAAAATGCAAACTGAGCTGATCTTTTGGACTTAAGGGTTTGGTTGGAAGGACAGTAAGTGGGAAAAATTTCAGGATTTTTGGGGCAAGGAAAATTGGGGTTGCAGTAGAAACTCAAAAACTGGACAGAATTGAAAAGAGATTGTTTCACTCAAAATTCCCAAAAGACCAAGTTGGGTTTTTGCATAAAAGTGATTTGTGGGCATCATATGACCTCCCATAATTTTTGTGGAATTTAAAAAGAATTATTTAAAAAGGTTGTAGTGCAACAGAGGTATTTAAAATATTGAAATAGCGATTAAAAGAATGGTTTTGGGCAAATTTTCATTATGAAAATAATTCCTACTATTATCCAAATATAGATGAAATGTTTTAATAAAACTAACAAAGCCACAATATTATTTTCAAAAATTTCTATATGGAGGGAAGAATTTTGAAATCAGAAAACAGAAAAGGTTCTGAAATTAAATAAAGACCGAGTATAATTCAAAATTTTATTTCTGGCCAAATTTTTATTTAGAAAAAACATGATTAAAATTTTGGGGTGTTACAAACTCTACCCCCCTTAAGAAAATCTCGTCCTCGAGATTTGTTAGGTGGTCACCAAAATTTAACCCACCTTTCGAGGAAAAAATTTTCTTAGCCATTTAAAAATAACCTGTTTAGGCACAGTTGACGTGGCTCCTAATAATTGGTGTAACTACAGTGAGGCTCCAGTGCTGTGGTTCTACTGTGACTGTTACGATAAATTTGGAAAAAGTGTAAATTCCAAAATTTGCTTGGCGTACTCCAGTGCACAGTGCTCTCTCCGGCTGACGGGTGGACCTAGGCCCCACTGTCAGTCTCTTCTTCTTCCTCCGGCTCTCTTCTCCTTCTCCCTCTCGCGTACTTCCTCCACCTGCGGTGTCTAGTGCGTAGGGGATCTAGGGTCATACTGTGGCACTGCGCGGCGTGCAAGCTGCCGGTGCAGCGTGCACTCACCTCGCGGGCCAGCACCTTGTCGGCACTGCTCGCGATTTCTCCTCCGAACACCGGTGATCGGGCGACGAGCGGCGCTGGTGGACCTCGTCCACCATGCACCGAGCCCGAGCTATAAAACGAACGCAGTGTTACTCTCTTCTTCATCACACCTTGCCTCACTTCTTCCTCCTCCTCCTTTTCTGATCGCAGGAGCTCGGACGAGGCTCCAATGGAGGATGTGCTTCCGGGGTGGTTTGTGATTCTCATGTCCGGAGTGGTGGCGGCGTTGCTCGGGTTCTCGCTGCTCCTATGCGCGATGATCCTTGACGATCACCATGATGCCGCAGCTCGAGTGGTGGCTCTTCGAGGCGGCGGTGACCGTGAGGATTAGGCATCGGTGGTGGTTACGGGTGAGTGTTAGTGCGTTTTGCAGCAACTCTGTAGAAATAAAAGGAAACCCACAAATTTTTCTTCAGAAAAATTTGTGGTGTGATGAGAGTGGTCTGGTGTGTGAGGCGGTTGATTAGGTGCCAGTGTGTGTGTGTGTGGTTCTGCACTTAGTGCATGTAGTGGAGTGAGTGTGATTGTAAGCCGGGTGTCGTGGCGGTGCGTGAATTAATTCTGTGTTTGCAAAAAGTATTAGTCGCAGTGGTCCTTAGTAAAATCTCCACAATTACTCATACGCAACTGCAACCAAACATTTTATTCATAGGGTAAATCCCAAGATGCAACACAGATATGAAATCTTGCAATTCAAATGCTAGACTAACGAACACAACCATGGTCTCTATGGTACAAAGGTAAAATTGATAGGCTCATGAGAAAATATTCCCGGCATTGGGACACATTCTTCTTCCCCCGGAGAAAGTGGATGGAGGAGTCGGAGAACGTTCCTTCCTTGGTCTGGTGACAATGGTTCGCCGATGGCGATCTGAGGATTCAGAATAGCAAGAGTCTAGAGGAAGTCCATCACTTGCTGGGTCAGACGCTCCTGCGCGATGACATATTGAACAAGGTTGGCTAGCATTGGATCTCTCTCTGATTGTCTGCAGGGAAAAGATGCTTCTTCTCCGGGTGCTGCACGGCTCGGGAAGTAGTAATACCCCCTTTCGCTGGCACGGGGCACTGCGTACCGAAGGCGGGTAATTGCTTCATAGGCAGCAACTTCTATAGCCATTTCTGAAGTTGGCATAGATTTCCCGATGAAGACGACACTTGTTGGGCCTTGGTTTGGGTCTACCGGTGGGATGTGCGCGACTGCCCAATATTTCGAGGCGTTGTGGTTGATCCTATATTTGAACAACTAGTACTGGGGTGGCTGAGTGGAGCCAAGATTGTTGCGGGTGAAATCCCACAATATCTTGACGAAACTGCCCGGGGTTGCATCTGGGGTTCTCAGATGAATCCCAAGGTGCGACATGGGGGAAATGGTGGTGGAGGCAGTGTACAAGGTGAGGGATGCTTGTTATGGACGCGAGAGTGGTCTCCTATATAGTGCCTGGGCTAGGAAACATAAATCAGTAGGGTTACGATTCTGGGTATCGGCTCTGCTCTAGAGTGGTCGGGGTCAAAGTCACAGATACAAATCACAAAATGCGACGTATTACTGTGGTTGTCGGTTAGGGGGATAGGTTGGGCACCGATTATAAAAAGATGTCGGCTGGCCACTGTGTAGGCTTTATTGGACGAGATGGGCTTGACTGTGGGTAGGAAAAGATGTGGGCGGTGAGGAAACCTAGGGATAGCGACCAGGCTAAGATGGGATTGGCCAATGGTCAGCCTGGCTCTGATACCAAGGCTGTCAGGGCTGGGACAAGATATCCCAAAAATTAACCCCTTGTGTCATCACCAGTACAGGATTACCGTTACTGGTGGACATATCCTTGTTACAGATTACCAAGCTATTACAAGAATTGGATACAAGACCATGAAGGTCTAATGATACAATAGTGACTCTGGTGGTGGATGACGGAATTGTCTCGCGGTTCTTCAACGTCGACGGGGCTCCATTCCCCACAGGAACGGCTGACCTGGATAACTCCTATCCCGCATGGCTGCCATCCTAGGCTTCGCATGGACATCGCTGTGGTACTCCTTGTAGAAGTCCTGACCTGGCCAAGTAAATAGCCAGGGAGAAGCCTATGAGTACGTTTGAATGTACTCGCAAACATCAGGAACAAAAGATATACCGAATGCAACAATTAAATTATATGATCATGATGAACCACACAATAAGCGTATGCTCATGATGGGCTTAAATGCCTACTGACAGGAATTAAATCATGGCATGATAAAATATTAGCATATGCAAATAAATGAATATATGGAAATGTTAGTGATAAACAAGGAAAGTTTAAGGAAAATAAAGTAAAAAAAATGCCGGTCGGATGTCAAGTGACACCACGGTAGGTCTTGAAGAGAAATGCCAATCGGGTGTCTAAAAGAGAAATCGGACGAGACAGGACCATCCGAGAACTCAGGCGATGCCACGAGAGGTCTTGAAAAGAAATGCCAGTCGGGTGTCAAGTGACGCCACGGTCGGACTTGAAGAGAAATGCCAATCGGGTGTCCACAAGAGTAGTGGCGTGATAAACCGCCTGTTAACTCGAGGGACGCCACGAGAGGTCTTGAAAATAAAATTGAGTGCCCGGGGTAGTCTAGCCAGCCCCTGAGACACTCAGGAAAATTAAAATAAGAGAAACAGGTTAGTTCACAATAATATGCATAACCATAAAAAATTTCACAGCAATAGTATTCAAATAACCATGGCGGCGTTAGTGATGATAACAATATCCTGCAAAATAGTTCAGGCCCAATTAATTATTTTCCTTCGAAGACCGACACTAAGACCGACACTTGACCAACCCAGACTGTAGCCCTTAACCGCGGACACGGCTATTCGAATAGATTTAAACTCTGCAGAGGGTGTACTCTTTACCCACAAGTAAAGGATTTCTTTAGTCAGTACCGTGACACTGACTAATTCCCATTACGGTCTTTGGGTTGAAAACACACCTGACCAACACACACCAGATTAACTTTTCGGATGCCAAGAATCACCCAAGGCAAAGTTCAAGAAAAACTCTGAGACGGAGAGACCAACGTCCTGCATGGGATCACTATTAATACGCGCGGATTACAAGGGGTGCCCTCCTCTCAGTCACAACTGGAAACACCCATGCCCCCTGACCCGATGACAGGATTTAGTCCATGGCCATTGGAATCCCTCATCGTGGCCCTCTGTACGGTGTGTGCATGGAAAGGGGTTATCAACTTACTGAACCATACCCTACCTATGGCAGGGACCTGTGGCAGCACGAAACAAGTATGGGGGTTACCGGAACAAGACTCGATCTACGGTCGACTCAGGAGGCATTAAGTTTCCTGCAACGGTTAGCACAACAAGGTAGTCTTTCAACAGCAATACCAACAGGGCCACAACCCTTGCATGCTCCAACATGCACAACAAACAAGGCATGATCATGCTCCAACGTGATCATCCTCCTGCCGGTAACGGTATTTCTCTTATGCCTGCTCCTGCAAGTTAGTCATGGCAACACACGATGCACGGTACGATGAAACATGCCAACACTACATGCAAATTTTACCCAAATTCAAACCATGCAAGCACTACTAGCAATATGCCAAGTTAATTTGAATTCAACATAGTCATGTTCAAATTATTCTAGCAAATAATCTATCATGCATTCGCCATATCAAGTGTTCAAGATGCTTGACTTTAGTATGCAGAGATATTGGGTGCACTCCAAAAGTTTGTAAAGTTTCTTCCCTCCATTTTTCCTATTTTCAAAAATATTTATATTACCACATAAAGCAAAAATAGTGCCAAAAATTGCCTCAAATATTTTTGAAATAAATACTAAAATAAAATAGACGAAAAATTAGAGATACCAGAAAAAGAATTAAATTATTTGGAGTTCATATTATTTATCTAGAGAGTTTCTAAGCTGAAACAATTGATTAAAAGGACTATTTATTTGACCCAGTGATCATAATGCTCAGGAAAAATGTTCACCTAATCTAGATAAATAGAGCATGTTTTTATAAGACTTTAGAAATTTGTATCACTGGATTTGGATGTGAAATGGAGGTTGTGGAATTATTGGAAGTTACTGGAAAAAGAAAAAGAGAAAGGCAGGGGGGCGCCCTGAGCGCTGCATAGCCGCAAAGCGCTACTGGGCCGAGCCCAGTCAATCAGCTGCGCGGAAAGGCTGCGACGTCGATGGCGAAATCAGGAAATACGCTTCCCTCACGCGAAGACAACTTCTAGGGAAGCCGCCTCCACTTATCCGCGTGGCGAGGCTGCGATCGCTGACAGTGGGGCCCGTGGGCCCACTACTCAGGTTTGTCCAGTCGCCCGCGCGTGCCCTCTTCTCCGGCCGAACAGAGGCGGTGCTCCGGCGAGGCTCGCCAGCGAACGGCAGCGCCGTTCGAGGAGCCGAGGGTACCGTTCTGTTCAGGAGGGAGAGGCGGTTCGTCCAGTACTCGCCGCGGTAGCTAGGATGGACGGAGTTGCCGGCGATGAGGTCCTCGGCGGACGACGACGTCGGACGAAAGAGCGACTCCGGTTCTGGTGGATTTCAGGATGAATTGAGGTATGGAAATGAGGTGCGGTGGTTCTGTGAACCCTCTGGTGCAGAAAATTTGGGAGGGGAGGCGTTGGTTAGCTCGGAATCAACCGAGGCAGAGCGGCGGCCGTAGCTACCGGAGTTGGGGAAGACGGCCGTTTCCAGTCGTGTGGCTGCTCATGGGAGATCACTGAGGGAGAGGGAGGTTTACAGAGGGGGAAGGAGGAGTGGTCCATCACTGAGTGAGCTCGGGTGGGCTTAAATAGGCGGGGAGGGCCTGGCGCCGTGGCTTCCAGAGAGGTACGCGTCGGTGGCGGCCATTGATGGCGAGGATGAGGCTGTTGGGGTCGGTGGAGTGGTCGGCGGGGTAGTACGAGTCGGTGGCCATCCGGAGTTAAGTGGGGGGGGTGAGCTGGCAGCTTTGGATAGCTCGGGCGGTGTCGTGCCCGAGCAAAAGACGGCGGTGGCTCGGGTCGGTGGCTAGCCGGCGGTGGGCGGTGCTAGGCGATGTAGGAGGATGTCAGTGAGGTCGATGGGTGATCAGTGGGTCAAGGGGGAAGCATAACGGAGGAGGGGAAACAACGGAGATGTGGCAGCAGATCGATGCCAGTGCCTGCAATGCGCGTGCCCTTGCTGTGCTCCGGGCATGCACACCAGGTGCTCGACCCAATGCCAAGGGGCTCTAGGTTGGTCCTGAGGAGCTGGTTTTTGGTAGAGTGGCATTCACTAAGATGGCAAAGATTCCAGACATGTTGGTTTGATCAGAAGAGCAAGTGTGCAATGTAGTTTAGGAATAGGCTTAGTTTCTGTCATGCACACAAGGTGCTTGATAGAATGCTATGGCCATTTAGAAGATTTTGTTGGAAGTGAAAATTAATAGAATGGTGTCTCCTTAGTTGTTAAATATGATGGTGTAGTTGTTTTGGCAAAAAGAGATACTTGCTAATGCAAGTTTTAACAGAATTCATTGCTGGACAGAAACTAAAGGAGGATATTTGGTGGACTTCCAAAATGCAAACTGAGCTGATCTTTTGGACTTAAGAGTTTGGTTGGAAGGACAGTAAGTGGGAAAAATTTCAGGATTTTTGGGGCAAGGAAAATTGGGGTTGCAGTAGAAACTCAAAAACTGGACATAATTGAAAAGAGATTGTTTCACTCAAAATTCCCAAAAGACCAAGTTGGGTTTTTGCATAAAAGTGATTTGTGGGCATCATATGACCTGCCATAATTTTTGTGGAATTTAAAAAGAATTATTTAAAAAGGTTGTAGTGCAACAGAGGTATTTAAAATATTGAAATAGCGATTAAAAGAATGGTTTTGGGCAAAATTTCATTATGAAAATAATTCCTACTGTTATCTAAATATAGATGAAATGTTTTAATAAAACTAACAAAGCCACAATATTATTTTAAAAAATTTCTATATGGAGGGAAGAATTTTGAAATCAGAAAACAGAAAAGGTTCTGAAATTAAATAAAGACCGAGTATAATTCAAAATTTTATTTCTGGCCAAATTTTTATTTAGAAAAAACATGATTAAAATTTTGGGGTGTTACAAACTCTGACAGTTAATTCAGTTACAGCTTCTGTTCTCTTTGATTCCGGGGCATCACATTCCTTTGTGTCTCAACAATTTGCTTGGCGGCATGAGCTACCTCTAGAGTTGTTGCCCACACCATTAGAGATTATCACTCCCCGTTCCAGGTGGCAAACCAAGATGGTAAGTCACAACAATCAGATCAAAATTGAAGGTTGATGTTCTCTGCTTCCCTTATTGCTCTTGGACCTTCCGACTTAGACATCATTCTCAGTATGGACTGGTTGACAGCCCATAATGCTTTGATTGATTGCGCTACTAAGACAGTCCAGCTCACTCACCCTTCTGGCCAGACAGTCAAATACTCAGCCCGAATAGCTCAGGATGCTGAGAGCCAGATTTATGTTCTGAATGCATTGAATGCTTCACCTCTTGAAGGCATCGAGAATGTTCCAGTTGTTCATGATTTTCAAGATGTATTTCCAGAAGAACTTCCAGGAATACCCCCTGCTAGAGCTGTCGAGTTTGTCATCGACTTGAAACCTGGCACAACTCCTATTGTGAAGCGTCCTTATAAGATGCCTCCGCACCACCTTCTTGAACTTAAGGAGGAAATCGACACGTCACTTAAGAAGGGTTTCATCCGCCCCAGTTCCTCTGCTTGGGGAGCACCTTCACTCTTCGTTAAGAAGAAGGATGGAACTAACCGATTGGTTCAGGATTACCGACCTATCAACCAAGCAACAATTCAGAACAAGTATCTGCTTCCCAGAATCAATGATTTGTATGATCAACTTGCTGGATCATCGGTGTTTTCTAAACTTGATTTGAGGTTGGGTTATCATCAGATCCGTGTTCGTGAAGAGGATATTCCGAAGACTGCATTTGTTACTCGCTATGGCTCTTATGAGTACACTGTCATGTCATTTGGTTTAACAAATGCTCCAGCCACATTCTCCCGTCTGATGAATTATATCTTCATGGATTATCTCGACAAATTTGTCATGGTATTTCTAGATGATATCCTGGTTTATTCGAAGAATAAAGAAGAACATGCTGAACACCTCCGTCTTGTACTGGAAAGGCTTCGACAACACCAATTGTATGCCAAGTATTCCAAATGTGAATTTTGGCTTTCTGAAGTAACTTACCTTGGTCATGTGATTTCCAAGGATGGAATTGCTGTTAACCCGGAACGAGTTCAGGCTATTCTTGACTGGACTCCTCCGAAGAACGTCAAGCAAGTCAGAAGTTTTCTCGGCCTTGCAAGTTATTGCCGTCGTTTTGTCGAGAATGTTTCAAAGATTGCTAAGCCTTTGACTTATCTGCTTCAGACAAATGTCAGGAAAGTTTTCAAACACTCAAACACAAGCTGACATCTGCCCCAGTACTAGCTCCTCCAGATTCTCGCAAAGCTTTTGTGATCTATTGTGACGCATCCCGTGAAGGATTAGGCTGTGTCCTAATGCAAGAGCGTAAAGTGATTGCTTATGGCTCTCGTCAGTTGTGCCCACATGAAGAGAATTATCCGGTACATGATCTAGAACTAGCTGCTGTCATCTATGCACTGAAGTTGTGGCGACATTACCTCCTCGGTAATCGTTGCGAGATATACACGGATCATAAAAGTCTGAAGTACTTGTTCACTCAACCTTCTCTAAACCTCCGTCAGCAAAGATGGATGGAGGCCATTGCGGACTATGATTTGGGTATTTCCTATACCCCTGGCAAGGCTAACGTAATGGCTGATGCCTTAAGCCGCAAGTCCTATTGCGACAACCTCATGGTTAGGCGAGCTCAACCTCGTCTTTTTGACGAACTGTGCAAGCTGAATCTGCGTATTGTTCCACAGGGTTCTCTTAATAACCTTGTGATACAACCAGATCTCGAGAAAGCTGTTAAGAATGCGCAAGCTAAAGATGCTGAAGTTGATCTGATGAAGAAGAGTCTTCACCTAGAAAAGTACAGGGATTTCTCGTTGTCTGAAGATGGAACCTTGTATTTCAGAAACCGCATTGTCGTACCTCGCTTCGAACTCATGACTGACAAAGTCATGAAGGAGGCCCATGATACCCCACTGTCTATTCATCCGGGTAGCACCAAGATGTATCGTGATCTCCGTCAAAGGTACTGGTGGTCTAAAATGAAGCAGGACATTGCTCGTTATGTTGCTGAATGTGATGTTTGCCGTCGCGTTAAAGCAGAACATCAGAAGCCTACTGGAATTCTGCAACCACTTCCTATTCCTCTATGGAAATGGGATAAGGTTCAAATGGATTTCATTACTGGCCTTCCCAGGTCAAAGAAGGGTCACGATGCTATTCTTTTCGTCGTCGACCAACTCTCTAAAGTTACACACTTTCTGCCTGTCAAGGAGACGATCACTGCTAGTCAGTTAGCGGAATTATATATCTCCAGAATTGTTTCACTCCACGGCATTCCGAAGGAGATTAGTTCAGACCGTGGCAGTCTTTTCACCACAAAGTTCTAAGAAAGTTTCCAAGAAGCTATGGGAACTCATATTACCTGGAGTTCAGCTTATCATCCCCAATCCCAAGGCCAAGTCGAGCGAGTTAATCAAGTGCTTGAAGACATGCTGCGAGCTTGTGTTATCTCTTTCGGCAAAAAGTGGGAAGAATCTCTCCCGTATGCCGAGTTCTCTTATAACAACAGCTATCAAGCCAGCTTAAAAATGGCTCCCTTCGAAGTTCTATACGGACGTAAGTGTCGAACCCCTATGAATTGGTCAGAAACTGGGGAACGACCGCTCGTGGGTCTAGATATTATTCAACACGCCGAAGAACAAGTCCGTATCGTTCGAGAAAATCTCAAGGCGGCTCAGGACCGTCAGAAGAGCAATTATGATCGCAAACGATGGGGTTTGACTTACCAACCTGGTGATCAGGCTTATCTGTGGGTCACTCCTATGAAGGGCACTCACCGCTTCGGAATTAAGGGCAAGCTAGCTCCACGCTACATTGGTCCCTTTCGCATTGTTGCTAGACGTGGTCAGGTGGCATATAAATTGGAGTTGCCGCCGCAATTCTCTCATATCCACGACGTCTTCCATGTGTCGCAACTTCGTCGTTGCTTCAAGGAATCTCCGCACCGTGCAGTGGATCACGAGATGCTCGAAATTGCATGATGATCTTTCATATAAGGAGCATCCGATCCGCATCCTCGATGAAGCTGAACGTCGAACCCGTCGGAAGGTTACCAAGTTCCTCAAAGTACAGTGGTCAAATCATACTGAAGATGAAGCCACTTGGGAATGCGAGGATAATCTTCGTGCGGAATACCCCGAACTTTTTCCTTCTACCTCTTAATTCTCGGGACGAGAATTCTTGTTAGTGGAGGAGATTTGTAACACCCCATGTATTATGCTACAGTGATCACCCTTTTGATTATGCCATGTCATCATGATCATCAGTGCTTAAACATCATTTGGAACATATCTCCTTTCAAATTCAAATTTAAATGGAGATTAAACTGAAAGTGAAAATAAAAATTGTTCAAAATTGAAAACTAAATTGTTCATAATATTGTAAATAATCCAGAGACAATTCTAAAATTATATTCAACATATACTAGATAAATTATGTGACTCTAACAACCACAAAACAGAGTTATTTGACCCTTTTTCAATTAAATAAAATAAAGATAAAATCATTTGTACTCCAAACCATTTTCTAACAATGTCAAAATAGTGCACTGTGAATATTTGGGCAAGTTTCATAAAAACAAAAGTCATTTGAAATAAATAAAAGACAAAACAGGAACTAAAAAGAAAACAAAAAATGAAAAATAAACAAAAGAAAGACAAAGACAAAAAAGAAATAAAAGAAAAAGAACAGAATCCCCCCCTCTGGGCCAACAGGCCCACTGGCCACCCCCGGCCCCAGCCGCCCCCCCCGCTGCCCTTGGCCTATGAGCCAACCCCCCCCCCCCGAACCCAACCCTAATCCCCCCACTCGCTCCCCACTCTCCCCCTGCGTCCGCGCGCGCCCGACCCCGACCCGACGCCGCGCCGTCGCCGCCGCCTCGTCCTCGTCGCCTCGCCGTCCCCGACTACCCCCTCACCGGCCCCCATCGAGCCTCGCCGCCCCTTGGTCATCTACATCGCCGTGAGAATGAAAAGTGAATAAGGAGGGGGATGTACGAGGCTGAGTTTAAATGAGAGAGGGGAAGAGGGAGAGTGGGAGCGAGGAGAGATGGATGAGGAATAGTGAGAGGGGGGGGGGTGAGTCCCTTGGCCCTCCCCCCCCTCTGCAACCTTCTCTCCCTCGCCCATCCTCCCGCTGTCGGCCCCCGCCACGCGCGCCCACCTCCCCACGCTGCCCAGCTCTGCTGCTACTGCACCGCACGCTCGCGCGCAGCGTCCCTGCTCCACGCCCGCGCATCCGCGCCCACGGCCCGCCGTGGCCCTGCTCCGCCCTCTGCTACGGCTGCCGCCGCAGCCCGCCGCGGCTGCTCCTTCCCCCTCCTCTGCCCTGTCCCCATCATCGCTCCAGCCATCGACCGCGCGCGCTCGCCTCACCCCTCACCGCGCGCTGCTGCTGCTCTGCGGCCGCCGCTGCCGCTACGGCTCTGCTCCGCCCAGCCGCGCCCGCAGCTCCGCTCCGCCCAGCCACTGACCGGCCACCTCGCCGTGGCCGCCGGCGCCCGCGCCGCTGACCGCCGCCGCGCACTGGCCAGGGCCTCGCCCTCCTCCCCGGCCATGCGTGTGTGTGTGCGTGTGTGGCCCTGGGCCACTGACGAATGGGCCCCACATCCCTTTTTCAAAAAAAAGAGAAAATAATAATAATAAAAAATAAATATTAATTAATTAATTAGTGAACTAATTAACTTAATTAATCTAGTTTAATTAAACTAATTAAACTTAGTTAAACTAATCACCTAATTAGGACTAATCAGTTCTATCTAATTAACCTGTGACATCATGCTGATGTCATGCTGACATCAGCAAGCACTATTTCGGATAATGTTGGATTTAATAATTTAAATAATTCTAGAATTTAGTTTAAACTTTAGAAAATTAATATAAAATAAACCGTACCTCCGAGGAAAATAATTTGTACATGAAAGTTGCTCAGAATTTTGAGACGAATCCGAATGCGCGGTCCATTCGTCCGTCACACGTCCCTAACTACCCGAACATGGAACCGTTCCCCTCCGGTCATCTGTCTGACAAATGTCCATAACCGGGAAAACATTCCCGGATGGATTCCTCCTTCCTCGGTGACGTGCAACCATACGTTAGGACACACCCGGCACTGCATATTGTCATGTCGTACATTGTGTTGCTCATGTTTGCTGTGTATTTATACTATTTCCTCCTCCTCTTCTCTCTTGTTAGACCCCGACGCAGTTCCCGGTACCGCCGCAGCTCCGGAGACAGAAGACACCATTGACGACCTTGCCCTTGCCGCCGAGCAACCAGGCGAGCACCCCCCCCCCCTTGAGCATACCGATATCGCCTATTCTTTCTCTCTCACGCTTGCATTAGAATTGCTGCTACTACTGCTTTACCTATTCTGATGCATAGCCTGTTTATTCTAACCTGCTGTTGATAATTACCTGCATATCCTAAACTGCTTAGTATAGGCTGGGAAGAGACCTATCAGTGACCCCACTTATCCCGACTGCCCCACTGGATAATCCGAAGACCCGATCAACGGGATTGAAGACCAGGCCCCGGCACCGCACATCACCCCCCCCTAGTTGTAACGACACTGCAGCGTTACTATCGAGTGCCGAGGGTGAAACCTCTTGTAGCACTTCTGATGTTAACTCTGTAGAGTAGCTATTCGGTCGTGGTCATCGAGGGTGATTCCTCCTTTACCACTTCCGGTAACGACGCTGTCGTGCAACACATCAAGTGTGAACCCATCGAGGGTGATTCCTCCGAGTTCACCTTGACGGATACATCGACTAGGAATCCAACGAGGGTGATACATCCGATTCCCCTGATGTTATGGACACACGGATACTTGGACTTTACACTGTTACTTGGAAAGGCGGGTCGTCCCTGATGGGTCGTCCAGTTCAGCATTGCGGCCGGGACGGACCGGCGGCCCCTGGTGCCTGGCTTCCCCCTGCACGCAACGACTCAGAGTGCACAGGGCGATGGCCGAAGACCACTGAGCGCTTAGGATGTAGACCGACGAGGACCTCTCTGCTGAGCTCTAGGTAGGGTTGCGGTGTGTCGTTTGGCCGAGGCCGGGCATGACCCGGAAAAGCGTGTCCGGCCGGAGTTAAGCGAGCGTGGTGGGTAAGTTGGTGCACCCCTGCAGGGAAGAACTAATCTATGCATAGCCGGATCCTCGGTAACGGACACTCGGAGTTGTATCCTGATCGATATAGCTAGAATTGGATACTATGGCTCTGGGATTACTTCTCGCAGGGAGTCGAGAAGGGATCTCAGGACGAGGTTGATGACTGTATGGCTCTGGGATTGCTTTCTCGCAGGGCGTCAAGAAAGGATCTCTGGGTGAGGTTGAGACTTAATGATACTGCTACATTATATTGATCTGTTCTGCTCTCTTCTATTGCTGCAAGACCGATGAAGATGCTAGTCTTCGATAGGACTAGGCTTTCCTCTCTATTCTGGCATTTCTGCAGCCCAGTCCACATATACAGCCTCCCTTTGATAATGTTGCATATGTAGTGTAGATCCTTGCTTGCTGAGTACTTCGGATGAGTACTCACGGTTGCTTTGCTTTCTTTTTCCCCATATCCCTTTGATGCAACCAGATGACGGAGCCCCTGAGACAGCTGCCCCGCCGACGATCGCTACTAGTACTACCCCGAGGGTGGATACTGATTCGAACTTGCCGTAGACCAGGAGTAGGATTGAAGGGTCCCAGGCAGGAGGCCTACGCCTTTCGATCGTAGTGTTTTTCTTTTGCCCCGCCTTTTAAGGGCCTTTCTGTGCTTTCTTTTATATCTGTACTCAGATATCTGATGCTTCCGCTGACGCTTGTACGCAAGCTTGTGTATTGGAGCCCTCGAGGCCCCTGGCTTGTAACATAAAGCTTGTATGACTTTATTTATGTTTTAGAGTTGTGTTGTGATATCTTCCCGTGAGTCCTTAGGCTTGATCTTGTGCATTTGCGTGTATGATTAGTGCACGATTGAGCCGGGGGCATCACATCCAATACCGTGGACACGGCTATTCGAATAGATTTTACACTCTGCAGAGGTTGCGCACTTTACCCACACCATGGAGCACCTGACCTCGTGAATCCCATTCAGGTGGACCAGCGTTGCTCCAACGAAACCTGCCTGACCGGTGACCCTCCCATCGTACCACCGGCAATCATCCTCCCCCGGAGTCCTGCCCTGGGTGGCCCCTGTGTCACTGCGTGACACCTGCCACCGTCATTGCTAACAAACTGTCCCAAATGGGGACCTGGTACAATATAACTCAACTAGGATCACAAGGTTATCGCCGCCTACTGGGCCAGGGTAGCGCGCACGAATAAGCTTCCCTGTCGGGCGGTACCGGTGAAAGAGCACGCGATCAAACCAAGTCAAGGCCGTCCCATACCGGCAAATGTGGCTGCACGGATAAGTCCGGACAGGTGACTCAGGATCAACCATGAAGTATCTAATCTCCGAACAATCTCTGTCATGGCTGACACTCCGATATCATAGCAATCCTAGTCAAAACGATATCTGGCTAGAAATCCGGTAACCAGTATGCTTAAGCCACTGCTACTAACTCATTTCCACGAACTGCCGGATGAAATCCAAAATAATCATAGACAGTAATCTCAACATCATGGCATCAATGAGTGGGTAAACTACTAGTCACTAACAATACGGTACTCAACATGGTAGTCACCTATCCAAGAATTTACTCAAGCATTGTATGATCCAATCCATTTCACAAATAACTCATACTTGTTGTTAAAGTAAATAGTTAAACTATGATATTGCAATGCAATTATGCAGATGAGAGTTGTGGCTTGCCTGGGGATAAAGGAACCATCGGGAAGGAGTGCGGAATGGTCGCGGAAGGAGTTGCCGGAAACAGTTCTCTCTCGGAGGGGGCTGTTTACGGGCAAGGGTAACATGGTCTTTTTCACAGTGTCAAAACAGTATGAAAATGATACCAACATGACGGGCTCGAAGAGAAGAAGAAGTGGGCTTTGGAATCACCTCGATCGGAGTTACGGGTAAAAAGTTGTGGCCGTTCGTTGTTTAGACAGAAAAACAAATAGAAAATGTGCTTTTCTGCTGCTAACCGACGAACGTCCACTATATAGAGGTTTCAGCGCCGGCTGAGTTAAGAGAGAACGCGCATTTTCGGAAATACGCTTTCCAACTGAGAAGACGTATTCTCTCCTGAAGAAGAAGTAGAATACGCTTTCAGTATTCGAAAACGTATTACCCAAAACCCGTCTCCACTTAAAACACGCGCGGGCCCGGGCCAAGTCAACTGCTGGAGACCGACAGGTGGGGCCGGGGGCCCACTGGCTAGCTGGGATGGGTTCTTCGTCTCCTTCCTCGCGCTTGCCTGTGATGCATAGGGAGAGGCGGAGCCCGGCGGCGACCGACGGTGCTGCGGGCCGTCTCTGGTGATGCTCCAGCCAGCGATGGACTCGGGGTGGATCGCCGCATCCCCTGGTGCAGGACACGGCCACCGGAGAGCAACGACCTGAGCGGGGCTTTAGCTGTGGCGGATGGCGGGCATGAGCAACTCCAGGCACGGTGCCGTAGCTCACCGGAGGAGGAAGGAACGGGCGGGGAAGCTCCAGGGGACTCAGGAGGACCTCTGGTGGTGGCAGAAAGGAGGGAGGAGGCTCGGCTTGCTCCAATTTGGCCGAGCCGAGGCGGCGGCCATGGCAGCAAAGGCGAGCGAGGAGGGCTCCCCGAGCTCCGCTGACTGGCCGGGGAGGCTTATAGGGGAGTGGTGAGGAGGAGGGTGAACTCGAACGAGCTCGGGAGAGGCCATATATAGCCGGACGGCGAGGGTGGCCGAGCGCGGCTGTGGCGATGAGTGCGCCGCACGTTGGAGCTTCGGGAACACGCTTGGAGGAGGGGAGAGGCATCCAGAGAGGTCAAGGAGGAGCATAGGAAGCTCGGGCGTGCTCGGGAGGGTTCGGGCAGGCCTCTGGTCGGCGCTAGCTCCAACTGAAGCTCCTGGAGGCGCAGCGAGGTGGCGGCGCTCCGGTGGAGCATCGATGTCGGCAGTCCTAGCCAAAAGGCTTGGCTCAAAGGATGGCTGGGAGCGGATAGGGGCGCCAAGGTACCACTGCAGGCGTCTGCACAAGGCGACGGCAAGGGAAACAGAGGAGAGATGCGACAGTGCACTGCGGGGCTCGGTTTTGGCCTAGCCCTTGCGTGGTCACCACCAGCACCACATGGACTGGGCACTGAACTGAGACAAAAACATGTCTGCCATGCGTCCTCAATGTCAAATAGTTTTCTTGCACCATCAGACAGAAACAGGGAGCTCGGATGAGACTGATCAATGGTAAAACAGTGACTGACAGCAATGTGTTTGATCTGAGGTGTACTTAGCTCACTACTTCATTTGATCTGATCTTTGGCTGAGTATGATCAATCACTAAGGTGACCATCATGATAAAATTTGAGATCAAATGGAGGAGTTTAGCTAGCACTTACAGTTCAATGGGCTCTACTGGATAGAAATGCAAAGTATGAAGTGGCACTGACATACTTGCTTGGATTGAGCTGAAATTTGGAGGAGATGAATAATTTGGTCATATGAAGACACTGTATAAATTTCATACCATTTGAATAAACCAAAATGGTACTTCCTTCACACAGCATCCTACTGGACAGAATCTTAGAAAAATTCTAGGGAATTATTGGGAAGATTACATGAGCCCAAATTTTGTGGAGATAGGTTATATGGGTAGGATAATGCTCTGGTAAATTTTCAGCAATTATGGAGCAGCATAAAATATAGTTGCTTCACAATGTGAAAATCTGACCAGAAACCAAGATTTGAGGTTGTGCTCACATAGATGATTGGATAGGGTTGAAACTTGGTGGAGAGTCATTATTTGAGCATATGAAGATGATTGCCAAATTTCAACTCATTTGGATGCTCCTAGATAGCACTTGCTTCACAAAGCTCCCAGTTGACCAGAAACTTTGGAAATTAGCCAAGGGAGTTTTAATATCCAAATGAAGTTGAATTTTGGCATGTGGCAATGATATGGATAGGAAAGAATGACCAAAAAATTTGAGACCAAGCAAGAAAATATAAAGAGTACTTGCTTCTCAACTTGACAGCTGGGGCAGAATCAGAAAAGGAATATTTGTGAAATATTTTTGAACATGTCAAGGAAGGGTTTGACATATTTGTGGAATATCTGACCCAAACAATTTATGAGAATTATTTGGTAATCTTGGGAATGATGGAAATGTGGGTTGCTTCACAACCCAGGACAACAGGGTTATTCCTTTAATAGAAAAAGGAATTTTCCCAAGGAAAAGAATATTAGGGTTGGTCCAAGATGGAGATGACATGGTCTTGGGATGGTTTTGAAGTTGGCTAGCCACTTGGGAATCAAGGATGATCCTCCAGGTTGCGAGACTACTAAGCCACAAAAAGCGAATCCGGACCAAAATCAAAAGAAAAAGGAAATGGGCAAAATCCAGGGTGTTACATGGGAGAAGCTGTAAAACTAGATGTAACGTCGTTGCCTGTTGGGGCTGATGGCTCCCTGTTATATTGACGAGGAAAAAACCCCATGTGATGTATAAAAAGTCTTGATACAACTTGGCACTCAAGGAAGGAAAGTAGAGATAGAGTACAGGAAGGATTCGGCTAGAGTACAGAGAGAATACAAGAGAAAACTCCTAACAATTCTAACAACCTATCGTCACAGTACACATGAATATATCCTTTAACACCCTCCCTTAATTAAAACGGAGCCAAGTTGAGATTAGCTTGAAAGATTCAAAACTCCTTGTCGGTAATGCTTTGGTGAAGCCATCTGCAATCTGATCTCTAGAGTGAACAAATCTTATTTCGAGTTGTTTATTACCAACCCTTTCTCGAACAAACTGGAAATCTATCTCAATATTTTTAGTCCGAGCATGAAAGACAAGATTAGTAGAAAGGTATGTAGCACCAAGGTTATCACACCATAAACATGGACTCTGTCCATGACTAACTCCAAGTTCCTTGAACATGGATTGAACCCAAATAATTTTTCTTGTAGCATTTGCTAGGGCCTTGTACTCTGCCTCTGTACTAGACCTTGAAACTCTAGCTTGTTTCTTTGCACACCATGAAATTAATTTTGGTCCATAAAACACTGCAAAACCACATGTTGAACGCCTATCATCAAGACAACCTGCCCAGTCAGAGTCAGAAAAAGCACTAACAAGAGTGGATGATGACTTGTTGAATGTTAGATCAATGCTTGGACCATTTTTAATATATCTTAGTATATGCTTTGCAGTTGTCCAGTGTGTTGTGGTAGGTGCATGAAGAAACTAGCATACTTTATTAACAGCAAATGCAATATCAGGCCTAATAAGAGTCAAGTACATAAGTGCACCAACTATACTTCTGTATCTAGTGCCATCCTCTTGATTCAAGAGCTCCCCTTCTGTAAGAGACAATTTTTCAATGCTGGACAAAGGTGTTGGGGGATGGTTTACAATCCTGCATGCCAACTCTTTTTAGAAAGGTCATATGCATATTTCTCTTGAGAGAGATGAAGACCCTCCCTAGTTCTTTTTACTTCAATGCCAAGGAAAAAATTCAAGTCCCCTATATCCTTAAGAGCAAACTCAGAATTTAAGTCCTTAAGCAATCATGTCACTGCCTGATCGGAATAGCTTGTAACAATGATGTCATCAACATATATAAGCACAAATATGGAGGTATTTGACTTATTATAGATAAATAATGACGTGTCAGACTTGGAGGGTGAAAAACCAAATTTCTGTAATTTGAAGCTCAAACAAGAATACCATGCCCTGGGAGCTTGCTCTAGACCATAAATAGCATTGTCAAGTCTACTCACATGAAAAGGAGCATTCTTGTCTTGAAAACCAGGTGGTTGTTTCATGTATACTTCCTCTTCCAGAACACCATGAAGAAACCTATTCTTAGCAGTGGGAGTCGAAGCATTTGTACCAGATCGTCTGGTAGATGGCACCGGGCGAAGGTGACGGTGTGGAGAGAGGAGGAAAACCACGAGATGGACAACGGTGGTGTGGGCACAAATTCTTGGTGTTCGCTTCGTGCTATGAAACTTTCGTGGTAATGGTAGAACTCAAACTTCTGGAGTTTTTTGAATTCAGGGGATGTCGAATTCAGGGGATGTTAGCCAGGCGTCCACCATGCAGGGTATGGACAGCAGGTAGCGTGTCGGGATGCAGAGGCGTTGAACGGAGCCCTGGTGGGAGGAGATGATGTCTCTTAGGAGTTCAAAGTCATGAACGAGAGATAGCTGACGATAGTCGAGATTAAGGGGCGTGGCGCGCCATAGAGGGCGCCACCGAGTTGAGAGGACTTGGGTGCGGCAGCAATCCTTGGTGGGGAGAAGCAAGATGATCTCCCCAAGGATGGCGTCTGGGAGATCGCTGATGCGGTCCCCCCGAGATTCTACGGGTTCCTCACATCCGGTGGGGGGGCTGTCGCTTCTCCCCGCACTGCCGGGTGCGGGATCTACAACCAGCGTCGCCGCTGGCGGGAGCCTCATCTTCTTGGCGCTTGGGCCAGCCGACTTCATTTTCCTTGCGGGCATCGCGCCGAGCTCACGGGTTTGAGCAGAGTAGCCAGAGACGAGCCTAGTGGCAATGCGAGAGGGGAAGAAGGAGGGCTGGGGTTTTCTGTAGGAGTGGAAGAAGAGGAGCAGGCGTTTTTTGTACGAGTGAGGAAGAAGGTGAGTGGGGGTTTTCTGTATGAGTGAGGAAGATGGGGAGCAGGGGGAATTGGGGGGCGACGGAAGCGGGAGAGTCCAGCGAGCTGCAGTATAAATGGAAGCGAGGAGGAAGGAGAGTTTTTGTGGGATCGCCCCCTCTTCAAGAAATATGGACTTTTCCTCGCAAAAAAAAACAAATGGGCTTTAAGATGGATAGGCTTTTGTATCGGCCTAGTCAGCTGCCCGTGTTTCGTACTGGAGGGCCTTAACACTAGAGGCTGCCCATTAGAGACACTCTCCAGCTCTCCAGCTTATTGTCCATTCGAAAGAAAAAAAAGACGCCTCCAGCTTATGGCTACTCATCGGTAACCTTTTTCAACTTGGAAAAAGGTTATAGCTCCTTCTCTGGCCAGCTTGGCATCCACCAAATTAGAGGATGCGGTACTGCATGCAGACACTCACACTGGTCGTAGTGCGGCAAAATGAGGTGTCAAATAACAGGCCTACAATAAACTTACTAGATTGTAAAGGTTTATAGGCTAGTCAACATTCACATTAAACTAAGCTTCAGAAGATACAGTATGCATGCTAACATTCACAAGCACAAAAGTTCAGCATGTTTATGCATCTCAATGATTCACCATACTATAACCAATACAAAGCTGTGAGAAGGTGTAGAAATAAAGAAAAACGACCAATGCTTCTCTGAGGAAAGGGCCTCCCTGCGCACACATTAATTTCCTGGGCATGCTTGTTTCTTCTCAATGTTGCGAGCACTTTGAGCATGTTGGCAACTCCACAGCTAGCTGGCTGCCTCATCTTGCAATTGATGCTGACACATTTGCAGCAAACACAGGAGGCAATAGAGATGACTCAACATCAGACCATATTGTGCAGTTCCCCTGAAATCTTCATTGTCCTGAATCTGAAAATATAGGAAACAATAGCTATACTTAAACGGTGTTGCAAAACAGTAGCACATATCAATAGCTCGGCATGACAAAACACGATCATCTGGACGAAGGGGATACTGACCTGCCTGAGGAAGATTATATATAATTTCATAATTCGTTAGTTGATTTCCACCTTCGGCTGCACTGCTTGTTTGCTCCTCCACACATGACAGGATCGTTTCGCACTGCAATCAGCAAGTCAACATACGAATAAGCTTATTTCATCTTGCGGTGGTCATTGTACCTAGTTACAAATGTAGGAATACCTGGAGCACCATGAGATTAGCTGACAGCAGGTAGATGCAGCCATATAATTTTGTGCGGTGCTACCAAAATTGAGGTTTGTGTCCCTTCCCCTTCTTATGAGAATTCTTCTTGAAGTTGGTAGAATGTGACGGCTTGTTCTTTGCATCAAACTTGCCATTCCCCTGAGATTTGTTCTTGTTGTTTTGGGGCTTGTTGGGCTAGAAGTTCTTCTCGTGTACCCTGTGGGCACTAGAAGCTCCCTCAGTGACTCGAGCACGTGTGTCTTTTGCTCTCGCCTTCTCTTCAAAATCAAGAGTGCTAATGAGATCTGAAACGGAAAACTCATGTCTCTTATTTTTCAGAGAAGTAGCAAAATTGTTCCACAAAGGTGGAAGCTTGGCAATGATGGCCCCAGCAACAAATTTGTCTGGCAACACACACTTAAAGTACTCAAGTTCCTTAGCGAGTGACTGTATCTCATGAGCCTGCTGAACAACAAAGCGCTCATCAGTCATCTTGTAGTCACAGAATTGTTCCATGACGTACAACTCGCTGCCAGCGCCCGAGGCCCCAAACATGGCCTCGAGCGCAGCCCACATGTCTTTGCTGCTTTCAAATGACATATATGAATCCACAATGGAATTGTCAAGAACACTCAGAAGGGCGGCTTTGAAGAGGGTATCCATGTTCTCAAAAGCTTCCTGTTGTGCAGGATTAAGTTCGCCCTCAGGCTTGCCCTTAGTGGCATCATAGCAGTACATGATCTGAAACCAGTATACTACTCTCATGCGCCACCTTTTATATTGCACCCCCTTAAAGGTAGGCGGCTTCAAAAGCGCAGCAAAACCACTCGGAGTAAATTGCCTATAATCAGGTTTTTGGATTGGATTGTTGAATATATGAGCAATTTACTATGAGATTTAATCTGAATCCACAGTAAATAGATCATGACGACAATTGCAAAGATCAAAGCAATGATGCGGACTAAACCAGGAGGACAGAATCACATACTGTGCAGCGGGAGCAGAACCGCTGTGATTGATGTTGTCACTCATGTCGTTGATGAAGAGGTTATCGAGGTTGGGGAAGAAGGTTGTCGTTGAGGAAGTCGTCGCTGGCAGCAGTCACATGAGTGTGCTTCCCAAAAACCTGATCGCCCCTCTCCCGTATAGGATCATGAAAGGTGGGGTTCTGTAGGACTGCTGTCCCTTCTCGCGGTGCACACCGGAAGGAGGGATGGAGAAGACTTGCGTGGCGGCGCTATGATCTGGGAGATCTCATGATCTGGAATGATGTGAAACCATATGATACAGTGGCGGCTAGGGTAGAGCCTGTCAGGTCGGTCCTGCGAGTATAATAGTAGGCCTTTGGCCCAAACCCCACGTCCAAGTCAATAATAGCCCCACTATCCAAAAGAATCGGAAATGGCTGACTAATTAAGGCGTCCGTTAATTATTAATTAATGACTTAATAAATTTTCCGACCAACAAAAATATAGACCACGTGCATAGCTTTTGTCCTTGGACAGGCTCATTCCCGAAGAGCGCGCGTGTAGGTTTCCTATTATCATGCTCATGCAAATGCTAGAATAGATCACATTATAAAGTGGTGCAACTCACACTCACCTAGCAGTATGGGACTAAAATTTAGTCCCACTCACACCACACCATGCTCTAAGAGCATGGTTAATATTATAGCCAACATCCGGCTATATGAAGTTGACACATCATCTAGAGCCAACCGAATTGCCTGCTAGTACAATAGTTAGTCCCTTTAGTATACTATATCATCAATACATGGCCCCACCTTTTGTCTCACAAAGTATGTTGGAGCTCGTGCTACAACCGGCTACAAGTTTATAGCCTGCTTCTCTTCTCTCTCCTTCAACTAAGCACAAATACTATATTTAAATCCTTATAGCCTGCTTATGTCACCTTATTGTACTTGCTCTAAAGTTACTCTCCACTGTGAGTAGTCTAAAATGCCGGGCGTGCAGCGGGCGGCGCCCTCGGTCGGCGCGCCGCTTCAAAAGCGGACGCAGTGAGAGGTCGCGTCACCCTGACTTGCCATCAATGTGGAGCGGCGGGATCAGCTGGCGCCGGGCGGGAAGCACGCGAGGGAGGGGGGGAGGGGTTTTTGGTGGGCCAGGAAGGTGAGAAGCCAGCTTGGGATCGGTCCGGCGGGCTACCATACTCCAATTGCTTGCAATAAGTGTGGGCTATGTAGAGGGCGTAGTAAGCAAGCTTCTCATCATTCTGCGAGTTGACAGGACACATCAAAGTAGTAGTTTTTTTTAAAACGTACATCAAAGTACTAGTGTAGTAGTCTCCAAAAAGGGCCGACCATGTCCATGGCTACCATCCCATCCCGTGCTCCATCATTGAGTATGTGCACGATTCACGTGCCATTCAAGAAAAAAATTGCGTACGTGCCATTGAAAAAAAAACACGCCACCACGTCATGGTCGAACTTTGATTCATTCACGCGTGGTTCCCGACCCTCCACTAAGTGAACAACTACTACACGCGTCAAATTATCACGTGAGCTGCCTCTTCATCCAGAAATGAGCTCCACCGTGTACCCGCGTGTGTGTGTTAGGGAATGAGGCACAAAGTATGTGTGTCCGTGCGTACAATTATTCTCTTCGTGCACGTACTCCTTTTTTATTGCGGGTGATTCGTGCACGTACTCAGCCTACGTTGGTGACCGTTGGTGAGTCTCACTTATCTCTACATCTCTACATGTACATCTACATCTGCATCTACATCTACACTACATCTACATCTACATCTACCTCTACTATAGTACATCAAGTTTTAAACATGAGACCAGCCATTTTCTTGCATGACACGACCAGCCCGTATCGCTTCTTGCTCCTCATCTCTCTCAAAGTGCGTCCGGCAGGCGATTTTGCCGTCAATTGAGGTCGGTTCGCTCACACTCGGTCCCACATGTTATAAATCTAAAAAGAATAGTGATATGACAATAGGAAGCGCTCTGGCCGACGGACCAAACGCGCCAGGCGTGTCGTGAGTGGGTCCAGTTTCTCGTAAGGTGACTTATGCACCTCGACGGAGGAAGCACCTTGCTCAAATTTGGCACTTTTCCGTGAATTTGCTAGACATTTATTAGCCCAGATACTCTCTCCATTTTTATTTACTTTGCATATTAGATTTGACTGAAGTCAAACTTTATAAAGTTTGACCTAGTTTATAGAAAAAAATATGAACATTTACAATAGCATATCTATATGATGGGAAAGTGTATTCAATAATGAATCTAATGGTATTCATTTGTTATTGTATATGTTAATATTTTTTTCTATAAAAACTTTGTCAAAGTTTACAAAGTTTTACTTTGACCAAAGCTAATATGCAGAGTAAATAAATATGGAGGGAGTACATAAAAAACCCAACTACAGCTACACGGGTGTGATGAGAAGGATGTGGATTGTCGTTCGATCGCGGTGCATCCTACGGTGCACATGCGCGATCCGCGTGCCTGGGGTTTCGGCCAATCACAACGCAACCCCGATCAGGTGAGCACACACAGTTTCCAGAGGTGACGGAAATGAAGCGTGTGCGATAGTAAATGACCAAGATTGTAGGGGAATCCTAATTTCCTGCGTCATTTGTCCTTGAGCTCTAAAAAACCACCGCACTGTACGGTTGTCCTTCCTCTCTCACAAAATGTTGCCCGCTTCTCTTCTCCGCCCCCCCCCCCTTCGGTTTACAATCCTACGAATCAAACAACACACATAGGAAAAATTCCTAAGGATTAGAATCCTCCAAAATTCCTTTGAGAATCCTTTGAATCAAAAAAACCCTTATACAGGGCTCAATTAACAAATCTCACCAACCATTGGCACTGTGTACTTATGGTTGCTTCATCCAAGCAACTTACTCTTGGAATATTGGAGTACGAGCGCATTCAAAGAAGAGTGAAATGATGGTTGCTTCGCCCGAGCAACTTTTACTAGTACTGCGGGAAAGGTGGGGCTCTGTGATCTGACCACTCATTAGTCATTATTACTGCGGCGCAACGAGCGGGGTGAATCTCGCCAGCGGTTGTGCACTCAATATTGGTGCATGGCACGTGGACCCGGATTCTGGCTGTCCCACATGTGGGCAAAAGGAAGTTTGAATGATTTGTGGCATTGCTATCAAGCCTCCGGGATATGTTTATATGTACACGTAATTTTCCAGCATAATGAAATTGTGTTGTAATGCTATGAAGCTTTCAACTTTGGTTTCATGTGTCCTCTTGCCTCCAAAGTTGTCTCGTTACAACATTCATCAAATACAAAGGAAACTAACATGCATGATAATGCATCTCAATGATTCGCAGATCAGCGTCAATATATACATCACAGCTGAATACAAAGTTGTGAGAATGTGCACAAATAAAGAAAAATAAAAAATTGAAGCATGATGTCCGCAGGCATGGTTCCATTTCCTGGCGTTCATTTGTTGGCAGCTAGTTTCACGCAGCTCTGTGGAACTAAACAGGACATGTTAGCCAAGAAAGGATTCTATGGTGGACATGGACCATCCGATCATTTTGTGCAGGTCCACTAAAATCGAGCTGAGCATCCCTGTTTGCAAAGATATTGAACAAGTGTGATTACATTAATAATAGCACCAGTAGTAGTTGATGAAACATACACACACAAGTAGAAGCCGGTCACCTTTGCAATCTCTCATAAAACTAACCACTTGTTGGAGAAGATTAGGCTCGGAGTTGGATGAGGAGGATAGCAAAACCAATCTCCCTTTGTGCAGTCGCACTGAAATGTAGAGATGTTGTCCGTGTGACATTTTAGTAGAACTGCACAAGACACTCTTAAGAAAAAAGTGATTTGTGCAGTTCACCAAAAGGTCGCAATACCAATGAGGTGAAATGGATAGCCCTGTTTGCAAAAAAAAAGGTAGAAAGGAAACAATTACTGGCCAATAATAGTTGATGACACATACGCCGACAGAAAAAGAAGCACATTCCTTGTCCTAAGGGAAGATAGCAGCACAGTTGTTTATGTAAAATGGTGTGAGGACGAGATTGCAATATGGAAAGTACACCGGCCGAGCTACGTTTTGGGCAAAGAACTAGGGAAGATCCACATGCAGGATTTTCCACATGCAGCAACGTGGGAAGATGGGCAGGAGCAAGGCCGAAGGAAGCTGTACCTGAGGGTCATCGGGATGTAACTAGGAGGGCGCCGGTGGCCGAGATCTACCCATACTGCGGCAGCGAGCAAGTGGCGAATGCCCTGTCGCGCCGGAGCATGGTCAGAGAGAACGGCGGGTACCGCAGATTGGGACGTGCTGCCTCGACGCCGTCGAACGGAGAAATGATGCACATCCTCCCTTTTCGCTGGAGGATGGGATGCGGCCGGATTAGTGACCAACGGTGAGAGAGAGAGAGGCCACCGCCGCCTTGTGTGAGATAGTGTGACGAGAGATAAACCCCGACAGGCAGGCTCCATTGTATATAGTGGAGCGGATTTCTTTTTTCTCGATGACAATCATTTTATATTCTGTACGTGCCATTGAGGAATATAACTTTATTTAATACTAACGTGTCAAGTCAAACTTTGTTCCGTGTACGCGTGGTACACGACCCTCCTTCGAGTAAACAACCGCTACACGCGTTAAATTTTCACGTGGGCTGCCTTTTCGTACAGAAATGAACTCCATCGTGTACCCGCACGGGTGTGGCCGGGAACGAGACGTGAGTACGTGAGTCGTGCGTGCACCTCTTCTTTACGTGTAGGTACGTACGTGGGTGGGTGTGAGAGAGATGGTTTGTGCGAACAGAGGCAATGTGTCGATGATATCTCAAACAAAAAAATGTAACATATGCAATGTGTGTGAAATAGAGTCATGGATAAATCATATATAGAGGGAGCGATCCACGAGAAGAGAGTGGAGGGATCATCGGCATGAGATGTCGATAGAATCGAAAACAGGGATGAAGTGTATGGGTGCGCGATCGATAAAGAGTGCCATCAAATTTGTGTTTGCCCACGTCAAAGATACAGGGCGGCTGGCCTACTGGAATGTGAGAGGGTAGAGGTGCAGTTTGTCTCTATGGCATGGATACCTACCTACAACATTCGACTATCGGTGTGGGGGGCGAGGGGGCAGAGACCTAACTATAGAGAGGTAGATCGACTGGTATATGTGTGGAGAAGGAGAGAGACCTAGCTATGTATTGAGGGAGATCAATCGGCATCCATGCATATGTGTAGCACAGGAATAAGGTTGGGAGAGAGACAAACACTAGTACAGCGAGGTGCTATACAAATGGTTTTTAACCCCTTTCCGCGACGGCATTTTGAACCGTCGCTTAGTGAGTGACTACGATCTGGGGGTCCTTCCCACACGACCCAGAAACCGTCGGGGATAGGGAGCCATGATGCATATAGTTGTCCCTATAAAACTATTTCTGATATCTCGAATGTCCCAAACACTACATCCTTGCTACTCGTTTGTGCTCGCATTGCCATCATAATCGGAGTTCTGTGGTTTTACCTAAAACCAGGCACATTCCAGGCACGAGATTTTTCTAGGCGCAGTCCAGGCACGTACCAAACTAGCTCTTGTACGATAGGGCGACAATCACACACATTTAGTTTTCCCGCACCGTTTGTGATATTGTCTGACATCACACACGGTTTGCAAACGGCAACTGTGTGCATGGTTACACACGTTTCCTCTCCGTGAACCGTGTCAGATTATGATGTATATCGCACACGCTGTGCTTTATAGACCGTGTGCGCCGTAATGACCTGCAGAGCGTAATTTCACCCTAATTTAATTGCTGCTATTTAAAATTGTACCTGATTTGAATTTGAAAGTAGGCTATAGCTTTATTCATATCCATCAGGTTCAAACAACCAATGCATTATTCGATTCACATGTACATATGTTCAAGAATTACATAAAAACCAAATAAAGAATGATGAACCATAGTTGTATACTTGTACTATTACAGATGGTAAAGAAAGAGGCGAGAGACATTCTGGTTCCTGAACAAGGTGAAGCAGAATGGCCCTATTGTGCTCTCCTCGATGCAGAAGGCACGCACGACTCTAGTTCAACCCCTTGTGATGGCCAGCCGCCAATCATGTAGTTTGAGAGGTAATCTTGAGTAAACTTCTTCAGGATCAACTGCAAAGGAAAAAGATTCAGACATTGTCATCTAACACAACTCATTACGGGTAGTAAAAAGAAGGCTATAGAGTTCTTACTTACCATCCTGCAGTTCACTGTTGTCTTGCATAAAGTGTAAACAAATAGTTCGATTGACATCTTTTGACCCATTTTAATAACAATCTTTATCAGTTTCCTCACTTGATGCTGGTTCATGAATATCTCATTGCCCCATACGCAGAAAGGGTCGAAGTGTGGATCTTTGGCAATGGCATATGTACCTAAAAGCACCAAGTTAATATTAGAACCTAAACAACAATTGCAAAATGATGTAGTACAACACTCCCTCCATCCCATTATATAAGATCTTATTACATGTATATCTAGGCATCATCAGAACATTAAGGTAACACTCTTCCTTGTTGCTATGTAGCCTGGGATTGCTTATTTAGTCATTCAGTACAATGCATGTTGCTATGTGGCCTTAGATATATTAGATATGGCCCTAGTAAACCTACCGATAAATGGGTTACAGATATATTCAGTGAAATGTCCGATTCGACGATTAATCCCTTATCAGCCCCCAGGCTATATGGTACCAGCTACCGATGTCCTGAACAGTGAGTATATATAAGCAATGCGATGAAACTAACCTCGATGGTAAACAGCAGATGTTCTCGATATTGTCCTGTATGAGTACATATAAAGGCATGTTAAGCACAACAGGCTAAACATCAACCAAATATATCCATGGTAGACAACATAATCTACAAATGATAGCTTCAGTGTGCAGGTTTAAGCACGCTAGTTAAGCAAAACAAGAAGTGGAAAGGTGTGTTAACTGCAACAGGCATAACATTTAAAAACAAGCAAATATAGTCATTCAAACTGGTATTGTGCAGGTCTAAAGTACACTAGTTATTGTTAAAAAAACGAAAAGGCATGTTAACTGCAACATCCTTAACAGCAACCAAATATCGTAATTCATAGTGGTATTGTTGAAACTGTTATTGATGAGATTGAACTGCACGGCAAATAGTTGCACATATAGAGCATCACATTGTGAAGAACTGAAATAAACAAGGCATAAGGCCATCTCTAGCCGATCCTTTAAAAGTTAACGGACTAAAACCCTTAGTGGATATATATATATATCATATATACTCCAGCAATTTTTGGCCGTTTCTAGTCGATCCCCTAAACTTAACGTTGTAAACTTCAATTTGATCAAGTTCAAAGCAGGTTCAACCGAAAGTAGCATGCATTCAAACATAAACATAGATAGTTTTGCATAACCAAACATAAAACATAAATTTAAACTAAGCTAAACTACTTTCGGTCGAAGTGGAGGTCGAGCCAGGTTTGGGCCTGCGCCATCGTTAGGGTCATTAGGGAAGACACTCCTCCACTCGTTGACGTTGATCTCCTCGTCCTCGCCGCCCACCTCGACGCCCTCCACGCCGCCGTCCTCGCTGCCTTCGACCTCATCATCGGAGGAGAGCATGATAACCTCGCCGCCCTCCGCGCCAGCAAAGATCACCTGCTCTGCCTCCACGAGCTCCGGGTGCTGCTGGTGGAGCTCTTGCATGTAGGCCTCGTCGGCGGCCTCGGCCTCGAGGCGCTCCCACGCCTCGCGGTCCTCCCGCGCCATAGCTGAGCTCACCACCCCTGGCTCCGGCAGAACAAGGTCGACCGGACGTGTGCTGAAGGGGAAATTGAGCCTAGCCGCCGCGCCGTGGTAGCGGACCTACCAGCGGTCGTACTCCATGGCCGCGAGCTCGGGCGTGTGGAAGCTACCGAGCCACCGGCGGGTGTGGGTCTCCCGATCCGTGATCTCGGCGACCCATGTCCCCCACCGCCGCTGCCGGACCCTGAGGTAGGACCTCATCAGTGGCCGGGCCTGAGGGAGGACAGGGAAGTCCTCGAACCGGCGTAGGGGCGCGGCGGCGGGCGGATCGGGCGACCTGCGACGGCGGATCGATAAAGAGCCCGCAAAGGACGATGGGGACACCTCAGCGACCACCTCATCGGTGTCGGGTGAAGAGGCCGTGATAAACCTCTTTTTGGCCATTGGCTCCTGAGCTCCCCGGCACACAGGCAGAGGTTGAGGATGGAGGCAGCGGCGGCGGTAGCGATGGGGGCGACCTACCAATGGTTTCGAGCGAGGGTGGGGTGGTGTGTGTCTGTGTGAGCGGAGGTTTTGGGGAGTGTGTGGTGTGTGTGGAGGGGGGAGGTGGTGTTTGAGGAAATACCGCGGCAACTGAAAATTTCACTAGGCGGGAGTAAAATGCCGGGCTACTGAAAATTTGGATCAAGGGCAAGCAGATATTTTTGAGATTGCGAGGGATGCAGAAGCGGGAGTAAAATGCCGGCGCAACTGAAAATTTGAATCAAGGGCGAGCAAATATTTTTGAGATTGCAAGGGATGCAGAGGCGGGAGTAACAAGGCAGGGTTACTGAAAATTTGAATCAAGGGCGAGCAGATATTTTTGAGATTGCGAGGGATGCAGAGGCGGGAGTAAAATGTCGGGGCTACTGAAAATTTGAATCAAGGGATTGAAGCAGAGCAGGAGTAACAGACATCGCACACGGTCCGCACATACTAATCGTGTGCTATCAAACATTAAAACCTTCCAGGTGGTAGATATTTTCGAGATTATGAGGCAGTAGATATTTTTGAGACTAGGAGGCAAGCCTCGTGTATCCCAATCTACTGTGCTGATGTGAGTGACTGCAGGGCACGGGTGTGGCACACGGGTAGTCTGACCGAACCGTGTCTGTTGCGTACCCAATCGCAGATGGTTTCTACATCCAACTCATGTGCTGTTTATAAATTTGGCAAAAAGAATAACGCAGGAGAGGGTCAAAACACGGACATACTTGCATGTGGACCAAATATATGTATGAAAAGGGTGGTTTGATGTTCGAATACCCAATGCACAACTTTGATGTGGCACCTGTCGCACAAAAGCACAGTATTGCTAGTCAGCCACCCGCTACGAAGCCCACTTCGTGTCGGTGGTAAGGGAATCCTAGCTACAAATGCATGCCCCCAAATAGCTAGGTCTGAAATCTCACCCTACCGTAACACAAAATCTATAGGAGTCCATCATATATATATGGTCAAACTTCCCCTTTCGCTTCCCGACAAAGTTGGACCGTGTGCCGACCCACAAATGTGTGCTTGTGGAGCGAGATGGGTGAGACCACATACGAACCACATGCGGGTGGCCCTGCTATATGTATGAAAAGGGTGTGGTGTGATATTTAACTACCATTCACAACTTTGATGTGGCACATGTGCCTCGCAAATTAACCGGACTTCCCCGACCCCACGGAGGTTGCAGGTAGTGCAAAGTAGCCCCCCCCCACACACACACATCGGGGGGAGGGCATCTCACCAAGACGTATTATAACATGGACCAAGCAAAATCCAACTTGGTCGTACAACCTCTCCCGCTCCTTGTTGGTCAAAGTGATGGACATCCACATGGCCCCGCAAAATGGGCTAGCTTGTCGCCGATAACCTCGCGAGGGAGTACTGTATGAAGACAAACCCACTCTGTGCATGTGGCCCAAGTATGTATATGGAAGTGGTGTGTTGTGGTGTTTGAATACCCAATGCGCAAATTTCATGTGGCACCATGCTTTGGAACCGTAAAATCCCCACACTGAGCGAGGGTTCACGACGCGTAGCATGCGCTCAAACTTAATTAGGCTTGGAATGGTCGACCTACTATATGGTAACTCAAACCAAAGAAGAAGAATCCACCCTGGTAACCTTTCTCGTCGTTGGTCGAAATGATGGACGTCCACGCGGGCCCACGAATATATATAGGCTTGTCGCCCATAACCAAGCAAGTGAGAGTGTGTCCAAAGACAATCATTGCATGCGTGTGTCCCGAACATATTTATGGAGGTGTGTGATGCATGCATATGTGTTAAATACCCGACCCAATGCACAACATTGATGTGGTGCATGCGTTGAAAATCGCAGAGGTCCCCACACAGAGCAAGAGGTCGTTCATGACGTGTCGTGTGCTCGCCCCCCCCCTTCGATCCAGCAGGATGGATTCATGTGTACACATGCGCTATTATATATATGTAATCTCACATCATGATCTATATCATGAGACAAACAAAAAATTAATCCCCTAAGTCAAATTAGTTAACCTCTCTCGCTGCCGGTGAAAGTGATGGACCAAGCGGGCCGACAGATGGAAGCATTGCTGATAACCGCGTGAGTGAGTGCCATATATAGGACAACAACCATCACGCTTCCACATGTGCCAGAACATATATATGGAGAGGTGTGTGGTTGTGATGTTTTGAATACCTAATGCACAACTTTGATGTGGCCTTTGCCTCAAAAACCGCAAAGTCCCCACACAGAGTGAGGTTCAAGTGACACCTAGTGTATATATATATATATATATATATATATATATATATATATATATATATATGCTGGTCACCCCCCCCCTTTGACACGTACTATACACCTAGTAACACAGCCCTAAAAGAATTAATCCTCCTTGTTCGTCAAACGTACCTCTCTCTCGCTAGGTCAAAGTGATGGACGACGAACTCGCGGGCCCAGCACAGAAGCAAAGCGTACGTCGCACGCGAGAGATCATCCTATATAGGACTACGTACCACCATCTGCATGTGGCCCAAAGAGGTGTTTGTGTGATGTTTGAATACGCAATGCACAACTTTGATGTGGCACCACATATATAGGAAACCAAAAAGTCCCCACAGAGAGTGCGAGGTTCATGATGCATGGTATGTGCTATATGTACGCCCCCATTCGACGCGTGGTATATATGTACTTCTACTGTATAGCACAAACCAAAAAAGAATCATTCCTTGATGGTCAAATTAACCTCTCTCTCATTGGGTCAAAGTGATGGAGGACAACCTCGCATGCCCACGGATGGAAGCACCACACGTGAGTGAGTTCCTATAGGGAAACCACCGCCTCCATGGTATTGCGTGATGTTTGAATACCAATATAATGTACAACTTTGATGTGGCACCTGCCTCGGGAACCGGAAAGTCCCCACATGGAGCGAGGTTATGACACACATATATATAGAGTATTTTCATGTTGCCCCCTCTTTTACATGTACATACTCCTACCGTGCATATACGTAACACAAACCAAAAAAGAATCATCCTTGTTGGTCAAATTAACCTCTCTCTCGTTGTATGTTCAACTGGTCGATGACGACCTCATGGGCCCACAGAGAGAGTCACACGCGAGTGAGTGTCATAGGACAAAACCATCGCGTGCATGTGCCCGTGTGTTATGTGATGTTTGAATACCCAATGTACAACTTTGATGTGGCACATGCTTCGCAAACCGGAAACGCACTACACCACGATGTGTAGCCCCCTCACTTCAAGCCGGTGGGAGGGTGTGTACGCACATGCTCGAACTTTGATATGGAATCTCACCATGATCCACACCACACACATGCCAAGATGAATCCACCTTTTGGTCAAATGCCTCTCATTGTTGATGGAAACTGAAAACCTTTGCGGGCTAACGAATGGGCACGTCGCTGATAACTGCACGAGGGAGAGTGTCCGAGAGGACCACCAATGCATGCATGTGGCCCGAACATGTATGTATGAAAGGGTTGTGTAATACTTTAAATAACCAATTCACGACTTTGATGTGGCATATATGACTCACAAAATGATCAATAATCCCACACGGAGGTTCACGACTCGTAGTGTACTGCCGGACCCCTCCCCTCACCCCCCACACACACAGACACACAGATCCCGCACCACCACAGCCACTCTGAGGCATGTCAAACTTTTTCTGCAGTGAACATGTGACCAAAGAGTGTCATGTTAATATTTAAAAAACCAGACATCATTCGACCGTTTTTATACATTGATTGATTTCCTAGGGATTTAATGTGCAAAAATCAAATTTGAGCTACATGTGCACCAAAATGGATTGCAAAATCATATGTGCGCCTGGGTGCATGTTTCCCCATGCAAGAGATTTCAAAACATTGAGAATATAGATTTTTAAAATTCAGTAAATCCAAAACTTAGTTGAAATTCATGAAACTTATCGTGGTGTCATATATGGACACCAGTAGACTGTGATATTGTATTTTTTCATCAAATTTGAGACACGTTTTGATATAATCTTCTTACAAACAGGAGATTGTTAATAACTTGCAATCAATATCTCATACGGATTATTTATTCAGACCATGTGCGTTAGACCGTGCCATGCTTCGGTTAAGCAGTAAAGCGGCAGAATGAATCATTAATAAACCAAAAAATATACGTGCTGCCACGCGCCCCGTGTGCCGTGCGAGCAGGCATGAGTTGACAGGACGCATGCGAGCAGTCCACTGCGCAGACAGACCAGGAGGCGTGCGTGCAGGTGTGCGTATTGACAGGAGGCATTTTCGCTACGCAGTGTCACTGGGAGGCGTCTGAGTAGCTGTGTGAAATGATGGTAGGAATGGCAGAAGTCCGCCGCGCAGGCTCACCGGGAGGCGAGACAGCCTTTGACCGCCGCCCACCTCGCTCCCACTGGTCCGTATTAATTGCGCGCCTGAGCCGCCGGCCATAATAGGCAGCCGCACCCCCGGTCCACAGTGGTCACCAACGTCTGGACTTTGGAGTGTATGAGGATGCCGCCGAAGCACACCATCGGAGGGAGTGGCGATGCCGGGGCTGGTGAAGCTCCCACGCAACGCATGAAGTTGGGCACAGAGGTTGCCGTCGCCGCCAACGAGGTCTCGCGCGGGCAGCAGCACAACCTTGACTTCGTCGACACCGTTGTGCCCCCCCCAGCCGGAGCCGGAGGTTAACAGCAACTCCGGCAATGACTGCGACTCCGACGGAAAACCGGTTAGTCATCTATATACCCATTTGTGCGGCAAACATATCATGTGTTATCTCTGGTTACTCCCCCCCTCTCTAATTTTTTTTGGAATACAAATCCTATGGTTATGTTCTCTCAGTCCATGAAATCGGAGTAATTAAGATCCGTTAGATGCACGTAGTGTATTGATTGTTTGAATGTTATCCGTATAGAGTTAGTGATTAATTGTTTGTTCTACACAAATGATTTTTGCTAATAATCCGACTAGGGTTAGCTTGCGTGCTAATAATTCATGGCCAGATCTTGAGAATTGATTTTGAATGTCCTACATATATGTTTGTGCCTTTTTTCTTCCAGATCTTGAGAATTGATTTTGAATGTCCTACATGTATGTTTCTGCCATTTTTTTCTTTCAGATTGGTATGTACACAGATGAGGCTCCAGCCAGCGCCACCGCCGGATGTAGATCTTGGACCGGCTGCGCGGCCAGAAGCGGCCACGCCCCCTCCCCCTGGACCTGAGGAACCAGTAGAATCTCCGACGGACCGCATCAGCGATCTCCCGGAGGGCATCCTTGGGGAGATCATCTCCCTTCTCCCCACCAAGGATGGCTGCCGCACACAAGTCCTCGCATCTCGGTGGCACACTTAGTGGCGCGCCACGCCTCTTAATCTCGATTGTCGTCAGCTATCTGTCGATGATGATTCTGAACTCCCCGGAGCCATCATCTCCTCCCACCAGGGCTCCGTTCAACGCATCTGCATCCCGGCATGCTACCTGCTGGACATACCCTACACGGTGGCCGCCTGGCTGACATCCCGTCAATTCGATAAACTCCAGCAGCTTGAGTTCTACCATTACTACAGCGATGGGTTACCACCCAGTGCTGCATCTGTGCCGTCACCACCGATGCCCATCTCATGGTTTTCCTCCTCTCTCCACACCACCACCTTGACCCAGTGCCATCTAGCAGATAATCTGGTACAAATGCTTCGACTCCCACTGCTGAAAAAACTTATGCTTGTGTTGGTTGATCTGTCGGTGGCCTCACTGCACAGCATCATCCACTCCAGCTGCCCTGCACTGGAGCGTTTGGTGCTTGTTTTTGGAATAGGAATCCATATCCCTTGTCTCAAAATAAAGTCGCCTCACCTTGTAAGCATTGGAATTCGTTTTGAAGGACAGGAGCTCATCATCGAAGATGCCCCTTCACTTCAAAGGTTGCTCCTTGATTGTTGTTATAAACCTTCGCAAATAACTGTGGTCTCTGCGCCTAAACTGGAGACCTTGGGTGCAATTCGTGATCTGTTTAAATGGTTCGAGATGGTGTTTGCCTCCACACCTATTGAGGTACTGTATATTATTCACGTACACTTTTGTAATTTGCATTTTTCATTTGTGCGCATAAGTTAAGTATCATCTTGGAGTACACTTTCAGTGATAATATTATGTTATATGCTCAATGAAGAGCTTGTCCATCCTATCAGTGGTGGTGGATTCTGTCAAGACCTTGTATATCAGTATGTGGTGTTTTGATCTCAACATCATTATTGCCTTGCTGCAATGCTTTCCATGTCTGGGTGAGGCCAAAGAGGTTGTACACTACATGGAAAGCGAAACAGAAGAGAACAGAGAGATAGATCCAATCTAGGAGGGGCTCCTGCCCCTCCGCCGCCATGGAGGACATGGACCAGAGGGGAAACCCTCCTCCCATCTAGGGGGGAGGCCAAGGAAGAAGAAGAAGAAGGAGGAGGAGGAGGGGGCTCTCTCTCCCTCTCTCCCGGTGGCGCCGGGTGCCACCAGTGCAATGATCGTGATGGCGATCTACATCAACAACCTTGCTACCGTCAACACCAACTTTCTTCACCTCTATGCAGGGGCGTAACCTCCCTATTTCCGTTGCAATTCTCTACTTAAACATGGTGCTCAACACTAGATATTATTTTCCAATGATATGTGGTTATCATATGATGTTTGAGTAGATCTGTTTTGTCCTATGGGTTGATAGATGATCATGATTGGTTTGAGTTGTATATTTTATTTTGGTGTTGTCCTACGGTTCCCTCTGTGTCGCACAAACATGAGGGATCCCCATTGTAGGGTGGAACTTTCCTTGCGTGCGACCATGGACCTCGTGGGTCCCAGCTGTCAGCCTCTACATGTACAAACCTCTTTCGTGACTCTCGTTTGTTGACCACGCCACGCTGGGCGCAGCAAGGCGGTGGACGACGGTGAGGCCCCGGACGGGAACGACCCGAAGATGGGGAAGATGCAACAAGTGTACAACCTCTTTGGCCTCACCCAGACATGGAAAGCGAAACAGAAGAGAACAGAGAGATAGATCCAATCTAGGAGGGGCTCCTGCCCCTCCGCTGCCATGGAGGACATGGACCAGAGGGGAAACCCTCCTCCCATCTAGGGGGGAGGCCAAGGAAGAAGAAGAAGAAGAAGGAGGAGGGGGGCTCTCTCCCCCTCTCTCCCGGTGGCGCCGGGTGCCGCCGGGGCAATGATCGTGATGGCGATCTACATCAACAACCTTGCTACCGTCAACACCAACTTTCTTCACCTCTATGCAGCGGCGTAACCTCCCTATTTCCGTTGCAATTCTCTACTTAAACATGGTACTCAACACTAGATATTATTTTCCAATGATATGTGGTTATCATATGATGTTTGAGTAGATATGTTTTGTCCTATGGGTTGATAGATGATCATGATTGGTTTGAGTTGTATATTTTATTTTGGTGTTGTCCTACGGTTCCCTCTGTGTCGCACAAACGTGAGGGATCCCCATTGTAGGGTGTTGCAATACGTTCATGATTCGCTTATGGTGGGTGATCAGACTGACAGAAGCTTACGCCCGAGTAAGGGGCTTGTTGTGTATGGGATAAAGAGGACTTGATACTTAATGCTATGGTTGGGTTTTTCCTTAATGATCTTCGGTAGATGTGGATGCTTGCTAGAGTTCCAATCATAAGTGCATATGATCCAAGTACGGAAAGTATGTTAGCTCATGCCTCTCCCTCATATAAAATTGCAATAATGATTACCAGTTTAGTTATCGATCACCTAGGGACAAATAACTTTCTTGTGTGACAAAAGCTTTCTACTAAACAACTAACTTTTATTATCTTGCAATTTATTCGTAGTTTTATTCTTGCAAAGTACTTCTAGTTTTATTCTTGTTCTAGGTAAAGCAAACGTTAAGTGTGTGTAGAGTTGTATCGGTGGTCGATAGAACTTGAGGGAATATTTGTTCTACCTTTAGCTCCTCGTTGGGTTCGACACTCTTATTTATCGAAAAAGGCTACAAACGATCCCCTATACTTGTGGGTTATCAAGACCTTTTTTTGGCGCCATTACCGGGGAGGAATAGCATGGGGTGAATATTCTCGTGTGTGCTTGTTTGCTTTATCACTAAGTAGATTTTATTTTGTACTCTTGTTTTCTATCTTTAGTTATGGGTAGAAAACACAAAATACCAAAAAAATTAGTTTTACCTGCTAAACCAATGGTTGATGAACCACCCAAAATCTATCATACCGCTGAAGCTTTCTACTTGGATCATCTTCGGTCCCTATGTGCTCGTGCCCCAACTAGCTTAGTTGAGGGAAAATCATTAAATGAACATGTTTATTTTGTGCGACACCACTTATCTCAAAAAGGGAAACTTTTATGGCATCATATATTAATAGTTTGTATTGCCATGCTTTGAATTTATGTGAAATACATGATTTTACTTGTTGTTCTGAAGACCCTAAAAAACACCTTTCTTTCCAATCTTTTTATTTATTTATTTTATTTCGTGTTTTTGTTACATCTATTCAACCAATCTCATACAATTTAATCTATCTCAATACCGAGGAGGGATTGACAACCCCTCTTATGCGTTGGGTTGCAAGTATTTGTTATTTGTGTGCAGGTACTGTTTACATAGTTTGGGTGGATCCTCCTACTGGATTGATAACCTTGGTTTCATAACTGAGGGAAATACTTATCATTGTTGTGCTGCATCATCCTCTCCTCTTCGGGGAAATGCCAATGCAGATACAAGCAATCAATTGTAAATACTAGAAAACTTGGGTTAAATATGTTTCTCTCTCTTTAAAAAAAGGGTTAAATATATGCCACATTTTTGCAGGCTGACATGTGGGTGAATAGGTCGAAGCCTACGCAATGCGTTAACAACTTAGTCAACAAATGATTCTGACATCCACAACCATTGGATTTATATCCAACGACCAACATGCATCTTCAATCTCTCGTCTTCTTCCTCCAGCGCCGCTGTTACCACCTGCTCCGGCCTCCGGCGACTAGCTGCTCTGCCTAGCACGCATCACTGTGAAGCGCCACACCACCGTCGGCTAGGATATCCCTCCACCCCTCCACACCTCTAGTTATTCTCAACCAACTGTAGCCCCACGCCATACCAGAACCAGTTAACCCTCGTACTCCTCTCCGTCTGTGACTCCACTGCCACGTCTTCCCATCTCCGGTTCGTTCCCGTCCGGGGCCTCAATATCGTCCACCGCCTTGGTGCACTCGGCACTGCGTGGTCAACGTGATCAACAAACGAGAGTCATCGGAAGAGGACAGTATGTGGAGAGGCTAACAGTGGGGACGCACCTGCTCATGGACGCACGCATGCAACTGGCTCCTTATTACACCGAAAAAAAATAATATTCCTCCCCCTGACAGCTTGGACCCACCAGCTACATATTCACATGCAAGGAAGTGCCTCCTTATTACGCGGAAAAAAAGTTTCCTCTCCCTGACTGCTGGGACCCAGCAGCTACATCTTCGCACACAAGGAAGTGCCTCCTTATTATGGCAAAAAAATATTCCTCCCCCTTACATCTAGGACCCACCAGCTATATCTTCGCACGCAAGGATCCTGACATGTGGGCCATTAGATCACCTACGGAAAGCATTGTAAAATTAGTCAACAAAATGATTCTAGCATCTGTAGTCGTTGGATGTACATCCAACGGCCAACATGCATCTTCAATCTCTCATCTTCTTCATCCAGCGCTAGCGGGACCTCCTGCTCCCGCCTCCGGCCAGCGGCGCTGCTTCGCACGGCTCACTAGGAAGCGCTAGTCCACAACTGGGCATGCCATTCCTCCATCCTTCTTGTTATTCTACGCCGACTACAGCCCGAGGCCGCATTGAACCAGTCAACCCTCGTACGTCCTACTCCTCTCCGGCTGCGACTCCACTACCGCATCTTCCCCATCTTCGGGTCGTTCCCGTCCGGGGCCTCACCGTCGTCCACCGCCTTGCTGCGCCCAGCGCGGCGTGGTCAACAAACGAGAGTCACGAAAGAGGATTGTACATGTAGAGGCTGACAGCTGGGACCCACGAGGTCCATGGTCGCACGCAAGGAAAGTTCCACCTTATCAAGCGAAAAAAATGTTTCCTCCCCCTGACAGCTGGGACCCACCAGCTACATCTTCGCACACAAGGAAGTGCCTCCTTATTATGTGAAAAAATATGATTCATCCCCATGACAGCTAGGACCCACCAGATATCTTCGCACGCAAGGATGTGTGTCCTTATCCCCCTGACAGTTGGGACCTACCAGGTCAAAGCGTATGTACGGTTATCTGTCTGGTCGCAAACGTGTGCATACATATTGGTCGATCGGTCTCTCTATAACGATGAACCATGTCCGAGTAAGTAGCGGCACATGCCGTAGTAGAGCCCTCGACGTAGCAGTTCAGGTAGTCTCGTCTAAATCATGTACACGTACGTACAACCACAGGGGAAGAAATACAACCACATACATACATATGGGTGAGGTCTCGAATGTGTACTCGCGCATACGAACGGAAGAAACGGTGTCATGTTCATCCACAGCCAACTGGCTGGGTCGGAAAGGAGAAATAACATCGTGTTCATCGAGAGGCAACCGACTGGGTCGGAATGCATCGTGTTCATCGGGAGCCAAGTAGACAGGGTCGAAACAAGTCCTGTTCATCGGGAGCCAACCAGCTTGGATGGAACAGCCAAAATGGGGTCTGGCATACCACAAAACAGAGGAACGGCCTTCTGTTCGACCGCCTATGGTCGAAACGGGATCCTGTTCATCGAAGGGGTCTGGCTTACCGCAAAACGGAGGAAACGGACTTCTATTCGAGCACCTATGGTCGAAACAGGGTCCTATTCATTAGAGGGGTGTGGTGTACCGCAAAACAGGACTCCACGGGCGACTATTCATCCACCATCTACTGCCACGCTCCAGCCTCCACGGGCTATTGTTCATCCACCGTCGACTTCCTCCATCATCCACCGGCTACTGTTCATCCAGCCTCCACAGGGTCCTGTTCATCCACCCCCAACCGACTGGGGGTGCGACAGCCTCCTCGAGGTCATGTTCATACAACGACAATCGCCTACTACCATGGGGTCTTGTTCATCCAACCCCCACCAGGAACTATTCATCCACAGCCAACCAAACGGCTCGACTCACCATGTCTCGACTCATTCTACATATCACGCACGTGGTAGAAATGGTCATTGTTCATTGAGAGGCAACCCAACATCAGCGGGCTACGTCTCGCACGGGGGCTCGATCGGCTTCAGTAAGCAGCAGCAGCGATCAATCGCTCGGTTTCAGTTAGCAGCAGCAGCGAAGGAATCGCTCGGGTTCAATTAACAGCCAAGGGATCGATCGCTCGGGTTCAGTAACATAGCTAGTGCAATTGCTCGGGTTCAGTAAGCGAACGCCTCGCTCGGGTTTAGTTAGAGCAAACGCCTCGCACACACGCGTGTACGTACGAGAGAAATGCGCAAACCACCATGCATAGCTCAGCCCCGACCACGCACCATAACTGGGAACTCCCTGAAATTTTCCTTGCCCTCGCTTCTACCATGATTTTTTCCGTCATGGACGGCCCAAAGAATGTCATGCAGGTGCATCTCCAGCCCGCCCAGGACGAAAAGCCCAATTTCTGTCATGATTTTTTTGTCATAGAAGTAGGAGCCCACCACATCTATGATGATACGTGTTTTTGTCACAATTATCGTCATAGAAGTGTCATAACCATGACGGAAAAAGTTTTCATTCGGGCCATAATGTCACATATGTGTCTTTTTTTGAAGTGGGTGGTCGTTGGGAATCGGTGCGGCGGTGACCGTCGTGGCCACGACGGCTAGAGGGGTGAGCACTTTTGTCGTTCGATTTTGTTGTTGCCAGGAGGGGGTTTGTGGTTGCTTCCCTCCCTGTTACTATGCAAATTTACCCCCTATTTTTTGTGTTACTTAGGCTGAAATTTCCATCACGACTATAGATGGTAGATGGTATTTTTGCTTCATAGTCCATACAGTATTTGAAACCATTTTGTGCAGGGTTGTCGATGGTCTTTTTGCCCCTATTTTCCCCATGTTAATTGAAGTTATTCAATAGAAGTTTGTGATGGTATGTGTGAGAGACATAATTACCATGGTATATGTTCGTGTGAGATACATAATTGCCATGGTATATGTGTGTGACAAAAACATCATTGCCATGTTATATAATGTGTGTGGGATGTGGCACCCCGGCTCAGAGAAGACCGGAACGCCCCATATTCCAGCCCAGGGACAAGTCCTCTGGAATACGGCACTGTTGGCATAGAACAAATCAACTCTTTATTACAGTGGATATGGTTACAAAGGGTACAAGGATTACATCGGCACGGTGACCCTACGCCTGCCCGGGGTAGCTCTATGCTAACAGCGGAGTAACTCTCTCAGCAGCAGAACAGCGACGGCGGTGATGGACTCCACTCCGCAGGGACTCTGGCTAGAACGCGTATCCTAGGTCGCAAACTCAGGATCCTCGACAAGAAAGCAATCATGGCATGACCTGCAAACTGGCATGACACGCCAGGTGAGTACTTTGAATGTACTCGCAAGCTCACAACAAACATCAGCATTAAGGCAAGACAACATCATAGCAAGATAGCTACTAAAGTAGATGCAGTAAGGTAAAGCATATTTAATCCATACTCCGAATAATCTCAGGATCCAATCCGAATCTGTTCCAAGTCCAATCCCAATCATGTGGTCATCCGACCACTCATCCCATTTCCATCCCATGGCTGACATATCATATACCTGATACCATCTGCACCACAAGTCTGGCAAACTTACTCTCTTCCAGGTTGCCTCACAACCCTCAGAATACTCACGATCCATCGAGTACTTCCGATCTTACGACGAGTTCTTCCATCATTATCACTACTATGGTTGACCACCTAGTGAGGTCTGGACGGACTGTCCAATGTAACACCCCATGTATTAAGCTACAGTGATCACCCTTTTGATTATGCCATGTCATCATGATCATCAGTGCTTAAACATCATTTGGAACATATCTCCTTTCAAATTCAAATTTAAATGGAGATTAAACTGAAAGTGAAAATAAAAATTGTTCAAAATTGAAAACTAAATTGTTCATAATATTGTAAATAATCCAGAGACAATTCTAAAATTATATTCAACACATACTAGATAAATTATGTGACTCTAACAACCACAAAACAGAGTTATTTGACCCTTTTTCAATTAAATAAAATAAAGATAAAATCATTTGTACTCCAAACCATTTTCTAACAATGTCTAATATTGCACTGTGAATATTTGGGCAAGTTTCATAAAATACAAAAGTCATTTGAAATAAAAATAAAAGACAAAACAGGAACTAAAAAGAAAACAGTAAAGGAAAAATAAAACAAAAGACAAAAAAACAAGAAATAAAAGAAAAAGAATAGAACCCCCCCCCTCTGGGCCAACAGGCCCAGCTGGCCACCCACGCGGCCCAGCCGGCCCACCCCCGCTGCCCTTGGCCTATTAGGCCACACCCCCCCGAACCCAAACCCTAATCCCCCACTCGCTCCCCACTCTCCCCCTGCGTCCGCGCACGCCCGACCCTGACCCGACGCCGCGCCGTCGCCGCCGCCTCGTCCTCGTCGCCTCGCCGTCCCCGACTTCCCCCTCACCGGCCCCCATCGAGCCTCGCCGCCCCGTAGTCATCTACATCGCCGGTGAGGCCCTGGGCCTCCCCCCCTCTGCACCTTCTCTCCCTCCCCATCCGCCGCGGTCGGCCCCCGCCGCACGCGCCCGCCTCCCCACGCTGCGTAGCTCTGCTAATACTGCACCGCGCGCTTGCGCGCCGCGTCCCCGCTCCGTGCCCACGCATACGCGCCCACGGCCAGCGCACGCCATGCGCACGCACGCGTTGCGCCCGCCGTGGCCCTGCTTCGTCCTCTGCTATGGCTGCCGCCAAAGCCCGCCGCGGCTGCTCCTTCCCCCTCCTCTGCCCTGTCCCCGTCGTCGCTCCAACCACCGATCGCGCGCGGTCGCCTCACCCCTCACCGCGCGCTGCTGCTGCTCTGCGGTCGCCGCTGCCGCTACGGCTCTGCTCCGCCCAGCCCCGCCCGCAGCTACGCTCCGCCCAGCCACTGATCGGCCACCTCTCCGTGGCCGCCGGCGCCCGCGCCGCTGACCACCGCCGCGCACTGGCCAGGGCCTCGCCCTCCTCCCCGGCCATGCGTTTGTGTGTGCGTGTGTGGCCCTGGGCCGCTGACGAACGGGCCCCACGCCCCTTTTTTTAAAAAAGAGAAAATAATAATAATAAAAATAAATATTAATTAATTAGTGAATTAATTAACTTAATTAATCTGGTTTAATTAAACTAATTAAACTTAGTTAAACTAATCACCTAATTAGGACTAATCAGTTTTGTCTAATTAACCTGTGACGTCATGCTGATGTCATGCTGACGTCAGCAAGCACTGTTTCGGATAATGTTGGATTTAATAATTTAAATAATTCTAGAATTTAGTTTAAACTTTAGAAAATTAATATAAAATAAACCGTACCTCCGATGAAAATAATTTGTACATGAAAGTTGCTCAGAATTTCGAGACGAATCCGAAAGCGTGGTCCGTTCTTCCGCACACGTCCCTAACTACCCGAATATGGAACCGTTCCCCTCCGGTCATCTGTCTGACAAATGTCCGGAACCGGGAAAACATTCCCGGATGGATTCCTCCTTCCTCGGTGATGTGCGACCATACGTTAGGACACACCCGGCACTGCATATTGTCATGTCGTACATTGTGTTGCTCATGTTTGCTGTGTATTTATACTGTTTCCTCCCCCTCTTCTCTCTCGTTAGACCCCGACGCAGTTCCCGGTACCGCTGCAGCTCCGGAGGCCGAAGACACCATTGACGACCTTGCCCTTGCTGCCGAGCAACCAGGCAAGCACCCCCCCCTTGAGCATACCGATATCGCCTATTCTTTCTCTCTCACGCTTGCATTAGAATTGCTGCTACTACTGCTTTACCTATTCTGATGCATAGCCTGTTTATTGTAACCTGCTGTTGATAATTACCTGCATATCCTAAACTGCTTAGTATAGGCTGGGAAGAGACCTATCAGTGACCCCACTTATCCCGACTGCCCCGCTGGATAATCCGAAGACCCGATCAACGGGATTGAAGACCAGGCCCCGGCACCGCACATCACCCCCCCCTTAGTTGTAACGACACTGCAGCGTTACTATCGAGTGCCGAGGGTGAAACCTCTTGTAGCACTTCTGATGTTAACTCTGTAGAGTAGCTATTCGGTCATGGTCATCGAGGGTGATTCCTCCTTCACCGCTTCCGATAACGACGCCGTCGTACAACACCTCAAGTGTGAACCCAGCGAGGGTGATTCCTCCGAGTTCACCTTGATGGATACATCGAGTAGGAATCCAACGAGGGTGATACCTCGGATTCCCTTGATGTTATGGACACACGGATACTTGGACTGTACTATTGTTACTTGGAAAGGCGGGTCGACCCTGAAGGGTACCCGCGTGTGATGTGAAGACGGGTTGCCTGTATGGTGCCCGAGTGAGAATACGAGGCGTGGCCGGGCATTCTTGGCCCTTGCCGCAAGTCCTCGAGACGGGGCGACGGGGTCACATCTTTCGTGAGTCTCTGCTCGTTACCGCAGCCCCAAGGTACTAACGGTTTGGATATTTGATTCGAGTGGGCCTTTAGCCCGATAGCACTAACCATCACGTGGGAAAAGTTATGGGCACTCTGCATCGTATGCATCAGCCGAAGGCTCTGTCAGACGTCCAGTTCAGCATTGCGGCCGAGACGGACCGGCGCCCCCCTGGTGCCTGGCTTCCCCCTTCATGCAACAACTCGGAGTGCACAGGGCGATGGCCCAAGACCACTGAGCGCTTAGGATGTAGACCGACGGGGACCTCTCTGCTGAGCTCTAGGTAGGGTTGCGGTGTGTCGTTTGGCCGAGGCCGGGCATGACCCGGAAAAGTGTGTCCGGCCGGAGTTAAGCGAGCGTGGTGGGTAAGTTGGTGCACCCCTGCAGGGAAGAACTAATCTATGCATAGCCGGATCCTCGGTAACGGACACTCAGAGTTGTATCCCGATCGATACAGCTAGAATTGGATACTATGGCTCTGGGATTGCTTCTCGCAGGGAGTCGAGAAGGGATCTCAGGATGAGGTTGATGACTGTATGGCTCTGGGATTGCTTTCTCGCAGGGCGTCGAGAAAGGATCTCTGGGTGAGGTTGAGACTTAATGATACTGCTACATTATATTGATCTGTTTTGCTCTCTTCTATTGCTGCAAGACCGATGAAGATGCTAGTCTTCGATAGGACTAGGCTTTCCTCTCTATTCTAGCATTTCTGCAGCCCAGTCCACATATACAGCCTTCCTTTGATAATGTTGCATATGTAGTGTAGATCCTTGCTTGCTGAGTACTTCGGATGAGTACTCACGGTTGCTTTGCTTTCTTTTTCCCCATATCCCTTTGATGCAACCAGATGACGGAGCCCCTGAGATAGCTGCCCCGCCGACGATCGCTACTACTACTACCCCGAGGGTGGATACTGCTTCGAACTTGCCGTAGACCAGGAGTAGGATCGGAGGGTCCCAGGCAGGAGGCCTACGCCTTTCGATCGTAGTGTTTTTCTTTTGCCCCACCTTTTAATGGCCTTTCTGTGCTTTCTTTTATATCTGTACTCAGATATCTGATGCTTCCACTGACGCTTGTACGCAAGCTTGTGTATTGGAGCCCTCGAGGCCCCTGGCTTGTAACATAAAGCTTGTATGACTTTAATTATGTTTTAGAGTTGTGTTGTGATATCTTCCCGTGAGTCCTTAGGCTTGATCGTGTGCATTTGCGTGTATGATTAGTGCATGATTGAGCCGGGGGCGTCACAAGTTGGTATCAGAGCCGACTGACTGTAGGAACCCCCCTTTCCAACTCCTTGGCCGAAGTTGAGTCTAGTAACCGAAAACTGTTTTACTAACTTGGCTGTGTGGCGTACGGGCCCACGTCACCAATTGGGTGGTATTAGGATCTTTTATTTCTCGTCTTTACTCTGGGACTCTGATCTCTCTCCTATTCGGGTTAAAATTTTACTAACTCCAACATTAGGTTCTCGTGGCTATGTGTGACTTTGAATGTCTGGTGCGAATATGATGAAGTATCTATTGCACTTCCTTCTGTTGTACGTGTTACTTCATGAATCATTCCATACACATGCAGTTTTCTTGCTAAACTGCCCCTGTTGATTTGGTAGGATGGCTGACGATCCTCCACCTCCACCCTATATTGCCGCAATGATGCAGCAGTTTGAACTCAACCGTCAGCAGTTTGAGCTTAACCGTCAGTTTATGATCGGAGTATTGGCTCAATTCCCAACTCAGAATGCTCAGCAGCAGAATGCTCCAATAACTCTGCCAGAATTTGTGTGCCTCAATCCATCTTTTTTCCGCAACTCCACCAATCATATGGATGCTGATGATTGGCTTCGTGACATCCTGTTTGAAATGGAGTCAGCTAATGTTGCCCCTGACAGTTACGTCACCTTTGCGACGTTCCATTTAAAAGGTCCAGCTGCTCAATGGTGGGAAAGCCACAAGGGTATGTTGCGTGCAGAGACTGTAACCACTTGGCAAGAATTTCAGTCAGCCTTTCGTGCACGGTACATTCCTCAAGGTCTGATCGACCAGAAGAAGCAGGAGTTTCGCAAACTCTCTCAGGGTGAAATGACTGTGAATGAATATCAGAGGAAATTCCTTGAATTGTCCCGCTATGCTGAAGATGACGTCTGCACTGACGCACCCAAGCAGGAGAAATTCCGTGAAGGACTGCGTACTGATATAAACCTTGCACTTACTGTCCATGATTGCACAAACTTCGCAACACTTGTCAGCCAATCTTTCCAAGTTGAAACTGCTGTGACTAAGTACCAGGAGTCGCTCAAGCGCACTCATGACATTGGCCCATCCTCGGGTCAGCCTGTTCAGAAACATCGAGTGTGGATTCCGCACAATGTTTACCACCAACCTACTCCAACACCCAGTCCGTCATATGTTGCACCTCGTCTGCCTTCACCGTCGAGACAGCTAACGGTTCATGATGGACCGCCTAATGTTATGGCTTCTCCTCAGGATGCACCACGTCCTCCTGATGGTCGTATGAAGGGCCATCGAACCCATCATTGCAGAAATCGTAAAGCCAGGATGTCTGCTATGGACCGAGGCCAGGTTACTCATGTCAAAATGGGAGAAGCTCGTGAGTCTCCTAAAATCGTGATGGGAACTCTGTCGGGGCCGGGACAAGATATCCCAAAAATTAACCACTTGTGTCATCACCAGCACAGGATTACCGTTACTGGTGGACACATCCTTGTTACAGATTATCAAGCTATTACAAGAATTGGATACAAGACCATGAAGGTCTAATGATACAATAGTGACTCTGGTGGTGGATGACGGAATTGTCTCGTGGTTCTTCAACGTCGATGGGGCTCCATTCCCCATAGGAACGGCTGACCTGGATAACTCCTATCCCGCATGGCTGCCATCCTAGGCTTCGCATGGACATCGCTGTGGCACTCCTTGTAGAAGTCCTGACCTGGCCAAGTAAATAGCCAGGGAGAAGCCTGTGAGTACGTTTGAATGTACTCGCAAACATCAGGAACAAAAGATATACCGAATGCAACAATTAAATTATATGATCATGATGAACCACACTATAAGCGTATGCTCATGATGGACTTAAATGCCTACTGGCAGGAATTAAATCATGGCATGATAAAATATTAGCATATGCAAATAAATGAATATATGGAAATGTTAGTGATAAACAAGGAAAGTTTAAGGAAAATAAAGTAAAAAAAATTGTCGGTCGGATGTCAAGTGACACCACGGTAGGTCTTGAAGAGAAATGCCAATCGGGTGTCTAAAAGAGAAATCGGACGAGACAGGACCATCCGAGAACTCAGGCGACGCCACGAGAGGTCTTGAAAAGAAATGCCAGTCGGGTGTCAAGTGACGCCACGGTCGGACTTAAAGAGAAATGCCAATCGGGTGTCCACAAGAGTAGTGGCGTGATAAACTGCCTGTTAACTCGAGGGACGCCACGAGAGGTCTTGAAAATAAAATTGAGTGCCCGGGGTAGTCTAGCCAGCCCCTGAGACACTCAGGAAAATTAAAATAAGAGAAACAGGTTAGTTCACAATAATATGCATAACCATAAAAATTTTCACAGCAATAGTATTCAAATAACCATGGTGGCGTTAGTGATGATACCAATATCCTGCAAAATAGTTCAGGCCCAATTAATTATTTTCCTTCGAAGACAGACACTAAGACCGACACTTGACCAACCCAGACTGTAGCCCTTAACCGCGGACATGGCTATTCGAATAGATTTAAACTCTGTAGAGGGTGTACTCTTTACCCACAAGTAAAGGATTTCTTTAGTCAGTACCGTGACACTGACTAATTCCCATTACGGTCTTTGGGTTGAAAACACACCTGACCAACACACACCAGATTAACTTTTCGGATGCCAGGAATCACCCAAGGCATCTTTCAAGAAAAACTCTGAGACGGAGAGACCAACGTCCTGCATGGGATCACTATTAATATGCGCGGATTACAAGGGGTGCCCCCCTCTCAGTCACAACTGGAAACACCGATGCCCCCTGACCCGATGACAGGATTTAGTCCATGGCCATTGGAAACCCTCATCGTGGCCCTCTGTACGGTGTGTGGATGGAAAGGGGTTATCAACTTACTGAACCATACCCTACCTATGGCAGGGACCTGTGGCAGCACGAAACAAGTATGGGGGTTACCGGAACAAGACTTGATCTACGGTCGACTCAGGAGGCATTAAGTTTCCTGCAACGGTTAGCACAACAAGGTAGTCTTTCAACAGCAATACCAACAGGGCCACAACCCTTGCATGCTCCAACATGCACAACAAACAAGGCATGATCATGCTCCAACGTGATCATCCTCCTGCCGGTAACGGTATTTCTCTTATGCCTGCTCCTGCAAGTTAGTCATGGCAACACACGATGCACGGTATGATGAAACATGCCAACACTACATGCAAATTTTACCCAAATTCAAACCATGCAAGCACTACTAGCAATATGCCAAGTTAATTTGAATTCAACATAGTCATGTTCAAATTATTCTAGCAAATAATCTATCATGCATTCACCATATCAAGTGTTCAAGATGCTTGCCTTTAGTATGTAGAGATATTGGGTGCACTCCAAAAGTTTGAAAAGTTTCTTCCCTCCATTTTTCCTATTTTCAAAAATATTTATATTACCACATAAAGCAAAAATAGTGCCAAAAATTGCCTCAAATATTTTTGAAATAAATACTAAAATAAAATAGACAAAAAATTAGAGATACTAGAAAAAGAATTAAATTATTTGGAGTTCATATGATTTATCTAGAGAGTTTCTAAGCTGAAACAATTGATTAAAAGGACTATTTATTTGACCCAGTGATCATAATGCTCAGGAAAAGTGTTCACCTAATCTAGATAAATAGAGCATGTTTTTATAAGACTTTAGAAATTTGTATCACTAGATTTGGATGTGAAATGGAGGTTGTGGAATTATTGGAAGTTACTGGAAAAATGAAAAGAGAAAGGCAGGGGGGCGCCCTGAGCGCTGCATAGCCGCAAAGCGCTACTGGGCCGAGCCCAGTCAATCAGCTACACGGAAAGGCTGCGACGTCGATGGCGAAATCAGGAAATACGCTTCCCTCGCGCGAAGACAACTTCTAGGGAAGCCGCCTCCAATTATCCGCGTGGCGAGGCTGCGATCGCTGACAGTGGGGCCCGCGGGCCCACTACTCAGGTTTGTCCAGTCGCCCGCGCGCGCCCTCTCCTCCGGCCGAACAGAGGCGGTGCTCCGGCGAGGCTCGCCGGCGAACGGCAGCGCCGTTCGAGGAGCCGAGGGTACCGTTCTGTTTAGGAGGGAGAGGCGGTTCATCCGGTACTCGCCGCGGTAGCTAGGATGGACGGAGCTGCCGGTGATGAGGTCCTCGACGGACGACGGCGTCGGACGAAAGAGGGACTCCGGTTCCGATGGATTTCCGGATGAATTGAGGCGTGGAAATGTGGTGCGGTGGTTCTGTGAACCCTCTGGTGCAGAAAATTTGGGAGGGGAGGCGTTGGTTAGCTCGGAATCAACCAAGGCAGAGCGGCGGCCATAGCTACCGGAGTTGGGGAAGACGGCCGTTTCCGGTCATGTGGCTGCTCATGGGAGATCACTGAGGGAGAGGGAGGTTTACAGAGGGGCAAGGAGGAGTGGTCCATCACTGAGTGAGCTCGGGTGGGCTTAAATAGGCGGGGAGGGCCTGGCGCCGTGGCTTCCAGAGAGGTACGCGTCGGTGGCGGCCATTGATGGCGAGGATGAGGCTGTTGGGGTCGATGGAGTGGTCGGCGGGGTAGTACGAGTCGGTGGCCATCTGGAGTTAAGTGGGGGGGGGGTGACCTGGTAGCTTTGGATAGCTCGGGCGGTGCCGTGCCCGAGCAAAAGACGGCGGCGGCTCGGGTCGGTGGCTAGCCGGCGGGGGGCGGTGCTAGGCGATGCAGGAGGATGTCAGTGAGGTCGATGGGTGATCAGTGGGTCAAGGGGGAAGCATAACGGAGGAGGGGAAACAGCGGAGATGTGGCAGCAGATCGATGCCAGTGCCTGCAATGCGCGTGCCCTAGCCGTGCTCCGGGCATGCACACCAGGTGCTCGACCCAATGCTAAGGGGCTCTAGGTTGGTCCTGAGGAGCTGGTTTTTGGTAGAGTGGCATTCACTAAGATGGCAAAGATTCCAGACATGTTGGTTTGATCAGAAGAGCAAGTGTGCAATGTAGTTTAGGAATAGGCTTAGTTTTTTTCATGCACACAAGGTGCTTGATAGAATGCTATGGCCATTTAGAAGATTTTGTTGGAAGTGAAAATTAATAGAATGGTGTCTCCTTAGTTGTTAAATATGATGGTGTAGTTGTTTTGGCAAAAAGAGATACTTGCTAATGCAAGTTTTAACAGAATTCATTGCTGGACAGAAACTAAAGGAGGATATTTGGTGGACTTCCAAAATGCAAACTGAGCTGATCTTTTGGACTTAAGGGTTTGGTTGGAAGGACAATAAGTGGGAAAAATTTCAGGATTTTTGGGGCAAGGAAAATTGGGGTTGCAGTAGAAACTCAAAAACTGGACAGAAATGAAAAGAGATTGTTTCACTCAAAATTCCCAAAAGACCAAGTTGGGTTTTTGCATAAAAGTGATTTGTGGGCATCATATGACCTCCCATAATTTTTGTGGAATTTAAAAAGAATTATTTAAAAAGGTTGTAGTGCAACAGAGGTATTTAAAATATTGAAATAGCGATTAAAAGAATGGTTTTGGGCAAATTTTCATTATGAAAATAATTCCTACTATTATCCAAATATAGATGAAATGTTTTAATAAAACTAACAAAGCCACAATATTATTTTAAAAAATTTCTATATGGAGGGAAGAATTTTGAAATCAGAAAACAGAAAAGGTTCTGAAATTAAATAAAGACCGAGTATAATTCAAAATTTTATTTCTGGCCAAATTTTTATTTAGAAAAAACATGATTAAAATTTTGGGGTGTTACAAACTCTACCCCCCTTAAGAAAATCTCATCCTCGAGATTTGTTAGGTGGTCACCAAAATTTAACCCACCTTTCGAGGAAAAAAAATTCTTAGCCATTTAAAAATAACCTGTTTAGGCATAGTTGACGTGGCTCCTAATAATTGGTGTAACTACAGTGAGGCTCCAGTGCTGTGGTTCCACTGTGACTGTTACGATAAATTTGGAAAAAGTGTAAATTCCAAAATTTGCTTGGCGTACTCCAGTGCACAGTGCTCTCTCCGGCTGACGGGTGGACCTAGGGCCCACTGTCTGTCTCTTCTTCTTCCTCCGGCTCTCTTCTCCTTCTCCCTCTCGCGTACTTCCTCCACCTGTGGTGTCTAGCGCGTAGGGGATCTAGTGTCGTACTGTGGCAGTGCGCGGCGTGCAAGCTGCCGGTGCAGCGTGCACTCACCTCGCGGGCCAGCACCTTGTCGGCACTGCTCGCGATTTCTCCTCCGAACACCGGTGATCGGGCGACGAGCGGCGCTGGTGGACCTCGTCCACCATGCACCGAGCCCGAGCTATAAAACGAACGCAGTGTTACTCTCTTCTTCATCACACCTTGCCTCACTTCTTCCTCCTCCTCCTTTTCTGATCGCAGGAGCTCGGACGAGGCTCCAATGGAGGATGTGCTTCCGGGGTGGTTTGTGATTCTCATGTCCGGAGCGGTGGCGGCGTTGCTCGGGTTCTCGCCGCTCCTATGCGCGATGATCCTTGACGATCGCCATGATGCCGCAGCTCGAGTGGTGGTTCTTCGAGGCGGCGGTGACCGTGAGGATTAGGCATCGGTGGTGGTTACGGGTGAGTGTTAGTGCGTTTTGCAGCAACTCCGTAGAAATAAAAGGAAACCCACAAATTTTTCTTCAGAAAAATTTGTGGTGTGATGAGAGTGGTCTGGTGTGTGAGGCGGTTGATTAGGTGCCAGTGTGTGTGTGTGTGTGTGTGTGTGTGTGTGTGTGTGGTTCTGCACTTAGTGCATGTAGTGGAGTGAGTGTGATTGTAAGTCGGGTGTCGTGGCGGTGCGTGAATTAATTCTGTGTTTGCAAAAATTATTAGTCGCAGTGGTCCTTAGTAAAATCTCCACAATTACTCATACGCAACTGCAACCAAACATTTTATTCATAGGGTAAATCCCAAGATGCAACACAGATATGAAATCTTGCAATTCAAATGCTAGACTAACGAACACAACCATGGTCTCTATGGTACAAAGGTAAAATTGATAGGGTCCTGAGAAAATATTCCCGGCATTGGGACACATTCTTCTTCCCCCGGAGAAAGTGGATGGAGGAGTCGGAGAACGTTCCTTCCTTGGTCTGGTGACAGTGGTTCGCCGATGGCGATCTGAGGATTCAGAATAGCAAGAGTCTAGAGGAAGTCCATCACTTGCTGGGTCAGACGCTCCTGCGCGATGACATATTGAACAAGGTTGGCTAGCATTGGATCTCTCTCTGATTGTCTGCAGGGAAAAGATGCTTCTTCTCCGGGTGCTGCACGGCTCGGGAAGTAGTAATACCCCCTTTCGCTGGCACGGGGCACTGCGTACCGAAGGCGGGTAATTGCTTCATAGGCAGCAACTTCTATAGCCATTTCTGAAGTTTGCATAGATTTCCCGATGAAGACGACACTTGTAGGGCCTTGGTTTGGGTCTACCGGTGGGATGTGCGCGACTGCCCAATATTTCGAGGCGTTGTGGTTGATCCTCGATTTGAACAGCTAGTACTGGGGTGGCTGAGTGGAGCCAAGATTGTTGCGGGTGAAATCCCACAATATCTTGATGAAACTGCCCGGGGTTGCATCTGGGGTTCTCAGATGAATCCCAAGGTGCGACATGGGGAAATGGTGGTGGAGGCAGTGTACAAGGTGAGGGATGCTTGTTATGGACGCGAGAGTGGTCTCCTATATAGTGCCTGGGCTAGGAAACATAAATCAGTAGGGTTATGATTCTGGGTATCGGCTCTGCTCTAGAGTGGTGGGGGTCAAAGTCACAGATACAAATCACAAAATGCGACGTATTACTGTGGTTGTCGGTTAGGGGGATAGGTTGGGCACCGATTATCAAAAGATGTCGGCTGGCCACTGTGTAGGCTTTATTGGACGAGATGGGCTTGACTGTGGGTAGGAAAAGATGTGGGCGGTGTGGAAACCTAGGGATAGCGACCAGGCTAAGATGGGATTAGCCAATGGTCAGCCTGGCTCTGATACCAAGGCTGTCAGGGCTGGGACAAGGTATCCCAAAAATTAACCCCTTGTGTCATCACCAGCACAGGATTACCGTTACTGGTGGACACATCCTTGTTACAGATTACCAAGCTATTACAAGAATTGGATACAAGACCATGAAGGTCTAATGATACAATAGTGACTCTGGTGGTGGATGACGGAATTGTCTCGCGGTTCTTCAACGTCGATGGGGCTCCATTCCCCACAGGAACGGCTGACCTGGATAACTCCTATCCCGCATGGCTGCCATCCTAGGCTTCGCATGGACATCGCTGTGGTACTCCTTGTAGAAGTCCTGACCTGGCCAAGTAAATAGCCAGGGAGAAGCCTGTGAGTACGTTTGAATGTACTCGCAAACATCAGGAACAAAAGATATACCGAATGCAACAATTAAATTATATTATCATGATGAACCACACAATAAGCGTATGCTCATGATGGACTTAAATGCCTACTGACAGGAATTAAATCATGGCATCATAAAATATTAGCATATGCAAATAAATGAATATATGGAAATGTTAGTGATAAACAAGGAAAGTTTAAGGAAAATAAAGTAAAAAAAAAAATGCCGGTCGGATGTCAAGTGACACCACGGTAGGTCTTGAAGAGAAATGCCAATCGGGTGTCTAAAAGAGAAATCGGACGAGACAGGACCATCCGAGAACTCAGGCGACGCCACGAGAGGTCTTGAAAAGAAATGCCAGTCGGGTGTCAAGTGACGCCACGGTCGGACTTGAAGAGAAATGCCAATCGGGTGTCCACAAGAGTAGTGGCGTGATAAACCGCCTGTTAACTCGAGGGACGCCACGAGAGGTCTTGAAAATAAAATTGAGTGCCCGGGGTAGTCTAGCCAGCCCCTGAGACACTCAGGAAAATTAAAATAAGAGAAACAGGTTAGGTCACAATAATATGCATAACCATAAAAATTTTCACAGCAATAGTATTCAAATAACCATGGCGGCGTTAGTGATGATAACAATATCCTGCAAAATAGTTCAGGCCCAATTAATTATTTTCCTCCGAAGACCGACACTAAGACCGACACTTGACCAACCCAGACTGTAGCCCTTAACCGCGGACACGGCTATTCGAATAGATTTAAACTCTGCAGAGGGTGTACTCTTTACCCACAAGTAAAGGATTTCTTTAGTCAGTACCGTGACACTGACTAATTCCCATTACGGTCTTTGGGTTGAAAACACACCTGACCAACACACACCAGATTAACTTTTCGGATGCCAGGAATCACCCAAGGCATCATTCAAGAAAAACTCTGAGACGGAGAGACCAACGTCCTGCATGGGATCACTATTAATACGCGCGGATTACAAGGGGTGCCCCCCTCTCAGTCACAACTGGAAACACCGATGCCCCCTGACCCGATGACAGGATTTAGTCCATGGCCATTGGAAACCCTCATCGTGGCCCTCTGTACGGTGTGTGCATGGAAAGGGGTTATCAACTTACTGAACCATACCCTACCTATGGCAGGGACCTGTGGCAGCACGAAACAAGTATGGGGGTTACCGGAACAAGACTCGATCTACGGTCGACTCAGGAGGCATTAAGTTTCCTGCAACGGTTAGCACAACAAGGTAGTATTTCAACAGTAATACCAACAGGGCCACAACCCTTGCATGCTCCAACATGCACAACAAACAAGGCATGATCATGCTCCAACGTGATCATCCTCCTGCCGGTAACGGTATTTCTCTTATGCCTGCTCCTGAAAGTGAGTCATGGCAACACACGATGCACGGTACGATGAAACATGCCAACACTACATGCAAATTTTACCCAAATTCAAACCATGCAAGCACTACTAGCAATATGCCAAGTTAATTTGAATTCAACATAGTCATGTTCAAATTATTCTTGCAAATAATCTATCATGCATTCACCATATCAAGTGTTCAAGATGCTTGCCTTTAGTATGCAGAGATATTGGGTGCACTCCAAAAGTTTGAAAAGTTTCTTCCCTCCATTTTTCCTATTTTCAAAAATATTTATATTACCACATAAAGCAAAAATAGTGCCAAAAATTGCCTCAAATATTTTTGAAATAAATACTAAAATAAAATAGACGAAAAATTAGAGATACCAGAAAAAGAATTAAATTATTTGGAGTTCATATGATTTATCTAGAGAGTTTCTAAGCTGAAACAATTGATTAAAAGGGCTATTTATTTGACCCAGTGATCATAATGCTCAGGAAAAATGTTCACCTAATCTAGATAAATAGAGCATGTTTTTATAAGACTTTAGAAATTTGTATCACTGGATTTGGATGTGAAATGGAGGTTGTGGAATTATTGGAAGTTACTGGAAAAAGAAAAAGAGAAAGGCAGGGGGGCGCCCTGAGCGCTGCATAGCCGCAAAGTGCTACTGGGCCGAGCCCAGTCAATCAGCTGCGCGGAAAGGCTGCGACGTCGATGGCGAAATCAGGAAATACGCTTCCCTCGCGCGAAGACAACTTCTAGGGAAGCCGCCTCCACTTATCCGCGTGGCGAGGCTGCGATCGCTGACAGTGGGGCCCGCGGGCCCACTACTCAGGTTTGTCCAGTCGCCCGCGCGCGCCCTCTCCTCCGGCCGAACAGAGGCGGTGCTCCGGCGAGGCTCGCCAGCGAACGGCAGCGCCGTTCGAGGAGCCGAGGGTACCGTTCTGTTCAGGAGGGAGAGGCGGTTCGTCCGGTACTCGCCGCGGTAGCTAGGATGGACGGAGTTGCCGGCGATGAGGTCCTCGGTGGACGACGGCGTCGGACGAAAGAGGGACTCCGGTTCTGGTGGATTTCAGGATGAATTGAGGTATGGAAATGAGGTGCGGTGGTTCTGTGAACCCTCTGGTGCAGAAAATTTGGGAGGGGAGGCGTTGGTTAGCTCGGAATCAACCGAGGCAGAGCGGCGGCCGTAGCTACCGGAGTTGGGGAAGACGGCCGTTTCCGGTCGTGTGGCTGCTCATGGGAGATCACTGAGGGAGAGGGAGGTTTACAGAGGGGGAAGGAGGAGTGGTCCATCACCGAGTGAGCTCGGGTGGGCTTAAATAGGCGGGGAGGGCCTGGCGCCGTGGCTTCCCGAGAGGTACACGTCGGTGGCGGACATTGATGGCGAGGATGAGGCTGTTGGGGTCGGTGGAGTGGTCGGCGGGGTAGTACAAGTCGGTGCCTCCGGAGTTAAAAGTTAAGGGGGGGGGGGGGGGGGTGAGCTGGCAGCTTTGGATAGCTCGGGCGGTGCCGTGCCCGAGCAAAAGACGGCGGCGGCTCGGGTCGGTGGCTAGCCGGCGGTGGGCGGTGCTAGGCGATGCAGGAGGATGTCAGTGAGGTCGATGGGTGATCAGTGGGTCAAGGGGGAAGCATAACGGAGGAGGGGAAACAGCGGAGATGTGGCAGTAGATCGATGCCAGTGCCTGCAATGCGCGTGCCCTGGCCGTGCTCCGAGCATGCACACCAGGTGCTCGACCCAATGCCAAGGGGCTCTAGGTTGGTCCTGAGGAGCTGGTTTTTGGTAGAGTGGCATTCACTAAGATGGAAAAGATTCCAGACATGTTGGTTTGATCAGAAGAGCAAGTGTGCAATGTAGTTTAGGAATAGGCTTAGTTTGTGTCATGCACACAAGGTGCTTGATAGAATGCTATGGCCATTTAGAAGATTTTGTTGGAAGTGAAAATTAATAGAATGGTGTCTCCTTAGTTGATAAATATGATGGTGTAGTTGTTTTGGCAAAAAGAGATACTTGCTAATGCAAGTTTTAACAGAATTCATTGCTGGACAGAAACTAAAGGAGGATATTTGGTGGACTTCCAAAATGCAAACTGAGCTGATCTTTTGGACTTAAGGGTTTGGTTGGAAGGACAGTAAGTGGGAAAAATTTCAGGATTTTTGGGGCAAGGAAAATTGGGGTTGCAGTAGAAACTCAAAAACTGGACATAATTGAAAAGAGATTGTTTCACTCAAAATTCCCAAAAGACCAAGTTGGGTTTTTGCATAAAAGTGATTTGTGGGCATCATATGACCTCCCATAATTTTTGTGGAATTTAAAAAGAATTATTTAAAAAGGTTGTAGTGCAACAGAGGTATTTAAAATATTGAAATAGCGATTAAAAGAATGGTTTTGGGCAAAATTTCATTATGAAAATAATTCCTACTGTTATCCAAATATAGATGAAATGTTTTAATAAAACTAACAAAGCCACAATATTATTTTCAAAAATTTCTATATGGAGGGAAGAATTTTGAAATCAGAAAACAAAAAAGGTTCTGAAATTAAATAAAGACCGGGTATAATTCAAAATTTTATTTCTGGCCAAATTTTTATTTAGAAAAAACATGATTAAAATTTTGGGGTGTTACAAACTCTGACAGTTAATTCAGTTACAGCTTCTATTCTCTTTGATTCCGGGGCATCACATTCCTTTGTGTCTCAACAATTTGCTCGGCGGCATGAGCTACCTCTAGAGTTATTGCCCACACCATTAGAGATTATCACTCCCCGTTCCTGGTGGCAAACCAAGATGGTAAGTCACAACAATCAGATCAAAATTGAAGGGTTGATGTTCTCTGCTTCCCTTATTGCTCTTGGACCTTCCGACATAGACATCATTCTCGGTATGGACTGGTTGACAGCCCATAATGCTTTGATTGATTGCGCTACTAAGACAGTCCAGCTCACTCACCCTTCTGGCCAGACAGTCAAATACTCAGCCCGAATAGCTCAGGATGCTGAGAGCCAGATTTATGTTCTGAATGCATTGAATGCTTCACCTCTTGAAGGCATCGAGAATGTTCCAGTTGTTCATGATTTTCAAGATGTATTTCCAGAAGAACTTCCAGGAATACCCCCTGCTAGAGCTGTCGAGTTTGTCATCGACTTGAAACCTGGCACAACTCCTATTGCGAAGTGTCCTTATAAGATGCCTCCGCACCACCTTCTTGAACTTAAGGAGGAAATCGACACGTCACTTAAGAAGGGTTTCATCCGCCCCAGTTCCTCTGCTTGGGGAGCACCTTCACTCTTCGTTAAGAAGAAGGATGGAACTAACCGATTGGTTCAGGATTACCGACCTATCAACCAAGCAACAATTCAGAACAAGTATCTGCTTCCCAGAATCAATGATTTGTATGATCAACTTGCTGGATCATCGGTGTTTTCTAAACTTGATTTGAGGTTGGGTTATCATCAGATCCGTGTTCGTGAAGAGGATATTCCGAAGACTGCATTTGTTACTCGCTATGGCTCTTATGAGTACACTGTCATGTCATTTGGTTTAACAAATGCTCCAGCCACATTCTCCTGTCTGATGAATTATATCTTCATGGATTATCTCGACAAATTTGTCATGGTATTTCTAGATGATATCCTGGTTTATTCGAAGAATAAAGAAGAACATGCTGAACACCTCTGTCTTGTACTGGAAAGGCTCCGACAACACCAGTTGTATGCCAAGTATTCCAAATGTGAATTTTGGCTTGCTGAAGTAACTTACCTTGGTCATGTGATTTCCAAGGATGGAATTTCTGTTAACCCGGAACGAGTTCAGGCTATTCTTGACTGGACTCCTCCGAAGAACGTCAAGCAAGTCAGAAGTTTTCTCGGCCTTGCAAGTTATTGCCGTCGTTTTGTCGAGAATGTTTCAAAGATTGCTAAGCCTTTGACTTATCTGCTTCACAAGGGCGTTAAGTTTGAATGGATAGACAAATGTCAGGAAAGTTTTCAAACACTCAAACACAAGCTGACATCTGCCCCAGTACTAGCTCCTCCAGATTCTCGCAAAGATTTTGTGATCTATTGTGACGCATCCCGTGAAGGATTAGGCTGTGTCCTAATGCAAGAGCGTAAAGTGATTGCTTATGGCTCTCGTCAGTTGCACCCACATGAAGAGAATTATCCGGTACATGATCTAGAACTAGCTGCTGTCATCTATGCACTGAAGTTGTGGCGACATTACCTCCTCGGTAATCGTTGCGAGATATACACGGATCATAAAAGTCTGAAGTACTTATTCACTCAACCTTCTCTAAACCTCCGTCAGCAAAGATGGATGGAGGCCATTGCGGACTATGATTTGGGTATTTCCTATACCCCTGGCAAGGCTAACGTAATGGCTGATGCCTTAAGCCGCAAGTCCTATTGCGTCAACCTCATGGTTAGGCGAGCTCAACCTCGTCTTTTTGACGAACTGTGCAAGCTGAATCTGCGTATTGTTCCACAGGGTTCTCTTAATAACCTTGTGATATAACCAGATCTCGAGAAAGCTGTTAAGAATGCGCAAGCTAAAGATGCTGAAGTTGATCTAATGAAGAAGAGTCTTCACCTAGAAAAGTACAGGGATTTCTCGCTGTCTGAAGATGGAACCTTGTATTTCAGAAACCGCATTGTCGTACCTCGCTTCGAACTCATGACTGACAAAGTCATGAAGGAGGCCCATGATACCCCGCTGTCTATTCATCCGGTTAGCACCAAGATGTATCGCGATCTCCGTCAAAGGTACTGGTGGTCTAAAATGAAGCAGGACATTGCTCGTTATGTTGCTGAATGTGATGTTTGCCGTCGCGTTAAAGCAGAACATCAGAAGCCTACTGGAATTCTGCAACCACTTCCTATTCCTCTATGGAAATGGGATAAGGTTCAAATGGATTTCATTACTGGCCTTCCCAGGTCACAGAAGGGTCACGATGCTATTCTTGTCGTCGTCGACCAACTCTCTAAAGTTGCACACTTTCTGCCTGTCAAGGAGACGATCACTGCTAGTCAGTTAGCGGAATTATATATCTCCAGAATTGTTTCACTCCACGGCATTCCGAAGGAGATTAGTTCGGACCGTGGCGGTCTTTTCACCTCAAAGTTCTAAGAAAGTTTCCAAGAAGCTATGGGAACTCATATTACCTGGAGTTCAGCTTATCATCCCCAATCCCAAGGCCAAGTCGAGCGAGTTAATCAAGTGCTTGAAGACATGCTGCGAGCTTGTGTTATCTCTTTCGGCAAAAAGTGGGAAGAATCTCTTCCGTATGCCGAGTTCTCTTATAACAACAGCTATCAAGCCAGCTTAAAAATGGCTCCCTTCGAAGTTCTATACGGACGTAAGTGTCGAACCCCTCTGAATTGGTCAGAAACTGGGGAACGACCGCTAGTGGGTCTGGATATTATTCAACACGCCGAAGAACAAGTCCGTATCGTTCGAGAAAATCTCAAGGCGGCTCAGGACCGCCAGAAGAGCAATTATGATCGCAAACGATGGGGTTTGACTTACCAACCTAGTGATCAGGCTTATCTGTGGGTCACTCCTATGAAGGGCACTCACCGCTTCGGAATTAAGGGCAAGCTAGCTCCACGCTACATTGGTCCCTTTCGCATTGTTGCTAGACGTGGTCAGGTGGCATATAAATTGGAGTTGCCGCCGCAATTCTCTCATATCCACGACGTCTTCCATGTGTCGCAACTTCGTCGTTGCTTCAAGGAATCTCCGCACCGTGCAGTGGATCACGAGATGCTCGAAATTGCATGATGATCTTTCATATAAGGAGCATCCGATCCGCATCCTCGATGAAGCTGAACGTCGAACCCGTCGGAAGGTTACCAAGTTCCTCAAAGTACAGTGGTCAAATCATACTGAAGATGAAGCCACTTGGGAATGCGAGGATAATCTTCGTGCGGAATACCCCGAACTTTTTCCTTCTACCTCTTAATTCTCGGGACGAGAATTCTTGTTAGTGGAGGAGATTTGTAACACCCCATGTATTATGCTACAGTGATCACCCTTTTGATTATGCCATGTCATCATGATCATCAGTGCTTAAACATCATTTGGAACATATCTCCTTTCAAATTCAAATTTAAATGGAGATTAAACTGAAAGTGAAAATAAAAATTGTTCAAAATTGAAAACTAAATTGTTCATAATATTGTAAATAATCCAGAGACAATTCTAAAATTATATTCAACATATACTAGATTTAAATTATGTGACTCTAACAACCACAAAACAGAGTTATTTGACCCTTTTTCAATTAAATAAAATAAAGATAAAATCATTTGTACTCCAAACCATTTTCTAACAATGTCTAATAGTGCACTGTGAATATTTGGGCAAGTTTCATAAAATACAAAAGTCATTTGAAATAAAAATAAAAGACAAAACAGGAACTAAAAAGAAAACAGAAAATGAAAAATAAAACAAAAGAAAAAAGACAAAAAAAAGAAATAAAAGAAAAAGAACAGAACCCCCCCCTCTGGGCCAACAGGCCCAGCTGGCCACCCACGCGGCCCAGCCGCCCCACCCCCGCTGCCCTTGGCCTATTAGGCCACAACCCCCCCCCCCGAACCCAAACCCTAATCCTCCCACTCGCTCCCCACTCTCCCCCTACGTCCGCGCGCGCCCGACCCCGGCCTGACGCCGCGCCGTCGCCGCCGCCTCGTCCTCGTCGCCTCGCCGTCCCCGACTACCCCCTCACCGGCCCCCATCGAGCCTCGCCGCCCCCTGGTCATCTACATCGCCGGTGAGGCCCTGGGCCTCTCCCCCCTCTGCACCTTCTCTCCCTCCCCATCCGCCGCGGTCGGCCCCCGCCACGCGCGCCCACCTCCCCACGCTGCGCAGCTCTGCTGCTACTGCACCGCGCGCTCGCGGGCAGCGTCCCTGCTCCGCGCCCGCGCATCCGCGCCCACGGCCAGCGCACGCACGCGTTGCGCCCGCCGTGGCCCTCCTCCGCCCTCTGCTACGGCTGCCGCCGCAGCCCGCCACGGCTGCTCCTTCCCCCTCCTCTGCCCTGTCCCCATCGTCGCTCCAGCCACCGACCACGCGTGCTCGCCTCACCCCTCACCGCGCGCTGCTGCCGCTCTGCGGCCGCCGCTGCCGCTACGGCTCTGCTCCGCCCAGCCGCGCCCGCAGCTCCGCCCCGCCCAGCCACTGACCGGCCACCTCGCCGTGGCCGCCGGTGCCCGCGCCGCTGACCGCCGCCGCGCACTGGCCAGGGCCTCGCCCTCCTCCCCGGCCGTGCGTGTGTGTGTGCGTGTGTGGCCCTGGGCCACTGACGAATGGGCCCCACATCCCTTTTTTTTTAAAAAAAGAGAAAATAATAATAATAAAAAATAAATATTAATTAATTAATTAATTAGTGAACTAATTAACTTAATTAATCTAGTTTAATTAAACTAATTAAACTTAGTTAAACTAATCACCTAATTAGGACTAATCAGTTCTGTCTAATTAACCTGTGACATCATGCTGATGTCATGCTGACGTCAGCAAACACTATTTCGGATAATGTTGGATTTAATAATTTAACTAATTCTAGAATTTAGTTTAAACTTTAGAAAATTAATATAAAATAAACCGTACCTCCGATGAAAATAATTTGTACATGAAAGTTGCTCAGAATTTTGAGACGAATCCGAATACGCGGTCCGTTCGTCCGTCACACATCCCTAACTACCCGAACATGGAACCGTTCCCCTCCGGTCATCTGTCTAACAAATGTCCATAACCGGGAAAACATTCCCGGATGGATTCCTCCTTCCTCGGTGACGTGCAACCATAAGTTAGGACACACCCGGCACTGCATATTGTCATGTCGTACATTGTGTTGCTCATGTTTGCTGTGTATTTATACTGTTTGCTCCCCCTCTTCTCTCTCATTAGACCCCGACGCAGTTCCCGGTACCGCCGCAGCTCCGGAGACCGAAGACACCATTGACGACCTTGCCCTTGCCGCCGACCAACTAGGCGAGCACCCCCCCCTTGAGCATACCGATATCGCCTATTCTTTCTCTCTCACGCTTGCATTAGAATTGCTGCTACTACTGCTTTACCTATTCTGATGCATAGCCTGTTTATTCTAACCTGCTGTTGATAATTATCTGCATATCCTAAACTGCTTAGTATAGGCTGGGAAGAGACCTATCAGTGACCCCACTTATCCCGACTGCCCCGCTGGATAATCCGAAGACCCGATCAACGGGATTGAAGACCAGGCCCCGGCACCGCACATCACCCCCCCTTAGTTGTAACGACACTGCAGCGTTACTATCGAGTGCCGAGGGTGAAACCTCTTGTAGCACTTCTGATGTTAACTCTGTAGAGTAGCTATTCGGTCGTGGTCATCGAGGGTGATTCCTCCTTTACCACTTCCGGTAACGACGCTGTCGTGCAACACATCAAGCGTGAACCCATCGAGGGTGATTCCTCCGAGTTCACCTTGACGGATACATCGAGTAGGAATCCAACTAGGGTGATACCTCGGATTCCCCTGATGTTATGGACACACGGATACTTGGACTTTACACTGTTACTTGGAAAGGCGGGTCGTCCCTGAAGGGTCGTCCAGTTCAGCATTGCGGCCGGGACGGACCGGCGCCCCCCTGGTGCCTGGCTTCCCCCTGCACGCAACGACTCGGAGTGCACAGGGCGATGGCCCAAGATCACTGAGCGCTTAGGATGTAGACCGACGAAGACCTCTTTGCTGAGCTCTAGGTAGGGTTGCGGTGTGTCGTTTGGCCGAGGCCGGGCATGGCCCGAAAAAGTGTGTCCGGCCGGTGTTAAGCGAGCGTGGTGGGTAAGTTGGTGCACCCCTGCAGGGAAGAACTAATCTATGCATAGCCGGATCCTCGGTAATGGACACTCGGAGTTGTATCCCGATCGATACAGCTAGAATTGGATACTATGGCTCTGGGATTACTTCTCGCAGGGAGTCGAGAAGGGATCTTAGGACGAGGTTGATGACTGTATGGCTCTGGGATTGCTTTCTCGCAGGGCGTCGAGAAAGGATCTCTGGGTGAGGTTGAGACTTAATGATACTGCTACATTATATTGATCTGTTCTGCTCTCTTCTATTGCTGCAAGACCGATGAAGATGCTAGTCTTTGATAGGACTAGGCTTTCCTCTCTATTCTGGCATTTCTGCAGCCCAGTCCACATATACAGCCTCCCTTTGATAATGTTGCATATGTAGTGTAGATCCTTGCTTGCTGAGTACTTCGGATGAGTACTCACAGTTGCTTTGCTTTCTTTTTCCCCATATCCCTTTGATGCAACCAGATGACGGAGCCCCTGAGACAGCTGCCCCACCGACGATCGCTACTAGTACTACCCCGATGGTGGATACTGATTCGAACTTGCCGTAGACCAGGAGTAGGATCGAAGGGTCCCAGGCAGGAGGCCTACGCCTTTCGATCATAGTGTTTTTCTTTTGCCCCGCCTTTTAAGGGCCTTTCTGTGCTTTCTTTTATATCTGTACTCAGATATCTGATGCTTCCGCTGACGCTTGTACGCAAGCTTGTGTATTGGAGCCCTCGAGGCCCCTGGCTTGTAACATAAAGCTTGTATGACTTTATTTATGTTTTAGAGTTGTGTTGTGATATCTTCCCGTGAGTCCTTAGGCTTGATCGTGTGCATTTGCGTGTATGATTAGTGCACGATTGAGCCGAGGGCATCACATCCAATACCGTGGACACGGCTATTCGAATAGATTTTACACTCTGCAGAGGTTGCGCACTTTACCCACACCATGGAGCACCTGACCTCGTGAATCCCATTCAGGTGGACCAGCGTTGCTCCAACGAAACCTGCCTGACCGGTGACCCTCCCATCGTACCACCGGCAATCATCCTCCCCCGGAGTCCTGCCCTGGGTGGCCCCTGTGTCACCGCGTGACACCTGCCACCGTCATTGCTAACAAACTGTCCCAAATGGGGACCTGGTACAATATAACTCAACTAGGATCACAAGGTTATCGCCGCCTACTGGGCCAGGGTAGCGCGCATGCATAAGCTTCCCTGTCGGGCGGTACCGGTGAAAGAGCACGCGATCAGACCAAGTCAAGGCCGTCCCATACCGGCAAATGTGGCTGCACGGATAAGTCCGGACAGGTGACTCAGGATCAACCATGAAGTATCTAATCTCCGAACAATCTCTGTCGTGGCTGACACTCCGATATCATAGCAATCCTAGTCAAAACGATATCTGGCTAGAAATCCGGTAACCAGTATGCTTAAGCCACTGCTACTAACTCATTTCCACGAACTGCCGGATGAAATCCAAAATAATCATAGACGGTAATCTCAACATCATGGCATCAATGAGTGGGTAAACTACTAGTCACTAACAATCCGGTACTCAACATGGTAGTCACCTATCCAAGAATTTACTCAAGCATTGTATGATCCAATCCATTTCACAAATAACTCATACTTGTTGTTAAAGTAAATAGTTAAACTATGATATTGCAATGCAATTATGCAGATGAGAGTTGTGGCTTGCCTGGGGATAAAGGAACCATCGGGAAGGAGTGCGGAATGGTCGCGGAAGGAGTTGCCGGAAACAGTTCTCTCTCGGAGGGGGTTGTTTACGGGCAAGGGTAACATGGTCTTTTTCACAGTGTCAAAACAGTATGAAAATGATACCAACATGACGGGCTCGAAGAGACGAAGAAGTGGGCTTTGGAATCACCTCGATCGGAGTTACGGGTAAAAAGTTGTGGCCGTTCGTTGTTTAGACAGAAAAACAAATAGAAAATGTGCTTTTCTGCTGCTAACCGACGAACGTCCACTATATAAAGGTTTTAGCGCCAGCTGAGTTAAGAGAGTACGCGCATTTTCGGAAATACGCTTTCCAACTGAGAAGACGTATTCTCTCCTGAAGAAGAAGTAGAATACGCTTTCAGTATTCGAAAACGTATTACCCAAAACCCGTCTCCACTTAAAACACGCGCGGGCCCGGGCCAAGTCAACTACTGGAGACCGACAGGTGGGGCCGGGGGCCCACTGGCTAGCTGGGATGGGTTCTTCGTCTCCTTCCTCGCGCTTGCCTACGATGCATAGGGAGAGGCGGAGCCCGGCGGTGACCGCCGGCGTTGCGGGCCGTCTCTGGTGATGCTCCAGCCAGTGATGGACTCGGGGTGGATCGCCGCATCCCCTGGTGCAGGACACGGCCACCGGAGAGCGACAACCCGAGCGGGTCTTTAGCTGTGGCGGATGGCGGGCACGGGCAACTCCAGGCACGGTGCCGTAGCTCACCGGAGGAGGAAGGAACGGGCGGGGAAGCTCCAGGGGACTCAGGAGGACCTCTGGTGGTGGCAGAAAGGAGGGAGGAGGCTCGGCTTGCTCCAATTTGGCCAAGCCGAGGCGGCGGCCATGGCGGCAAAGGCGAGCGAGGAGGGCTCCCCAAGCTCCGTTGACTGGCCGGGGAGGCTTATAGGGGAGTGGTGAGGAGGAGGGTGAACTCGAACGAGCTCGGGAGAGGCCATATATAGCCGGACTGCGAGGGTGGCCAAGCACGGCTGTGGCGATGAGTGCGCCGCGCGTCGGAGCTTCGGGAACATGCTTGGAGGACGGGAGAGGCATCCAGAGAGGTTAAGGAGGAGCAGAGGAAGCTCGGGCTTGGTCGGGAGGGTTCGGGCAGGCCTCTGGTCGGCGCTAGCTCCAACTGAATCTCCTGGAGGCGCAGCGAGGTGGCGGCGCTCCGGTGGAGCATCGATGTCGGCAGTCCTAGCCAAAAGGCTTGGCTCAAAGGATGGCTGGGAGCGGATAGGGGCGCGAAGGTGCCGCTGCAGACGTCTGCACAAGGCGACGGCAAGGGAAACAGAGGAGAGATGCGATAGTGCACTGCGGGGCTCGGTTTTGGCCTGGCCCTTGCGTGGTCACCACCAGCACCACATGGACTGGGCACTGAACTGAGACAAAAACATGCCTGCCATGCGTCCTCAATGTCAAATAGTTTACTTGCACCATCAGACAGAAACAGGGAGCTCGGATGAGACTCAATGGTAAAACAGTGACTGACAGCAATGTGTTTGATCTGAGGTGTACTTAGCTCACTACTTCATTTGATCTGATCTTTGGCTGAGTATGATCACTCACTAAGGTGACCATCATGGCAAAATTTGAGATCAAATGGAGGAGTTTAGCTAGCACTTACAGTTCAATGGGCTCTACTGGATAGAAATGCAAAGTATGAAGTGGCACTCACATACTTGCTTGGATTGAGCTGAAATTTGGAGGAGATGAATAATTTGGTCATATGAAGACACTGTATAAATTTCATACCATTTGAATAAACCAAAATGGTACTTCCTTCACACAGCATCCTACTGGACAGAATCTTAGAAAAATTCTAGGGAATTATTGGAAGATTACATGAGCCCAAATTTTGTGGAGATAGGTTATATGGGTAGGATAATGCTCTGGTAAATTTTCAGCAATTATGGAGCAGTATAAAATATAGTTGCTTCACAATGTGAAAATCTAACCAGAAACCAAGATTTGAGGCTGTGCTCACATAGATGATTGGATAGGGTTGAAACTTGGTGGAGAGTCATGATTTGAGCATATGAAGATGATTGCTAAATGTCAACTCATTTGGATACTCCTAGCTAGCACTTGCTTCACAAAGCTCCCAGTTGACCAGAAACTTTGGAAATTAGCCAAGGGAGTTTTAATATCCAAATGAAGTTGAATTTTGGCATGTGGTAATGATATGGATAGGAAAGAATGCCCAAAAAGTTTTAGACCAAGCAAGAAAATATAAAGAGTATTTGCTTCTCAACTTGACAGTTGGGGCAGAATCAGAAAAGGAATATTTGTGAAATATTTTTGAACATGTCAAGGAAGGGTTTGACATATTTGTGGAATATCTGACCCAAACAATTTATGAGAATTATTTGGGAATCTTGGGAATGATGGAAATGTGGGTTGCTTCACAACCCAGGACAACAGGGTTATTCCTTTAATAGAAAAAGGAATTTTCCCAAGGAAAAGAATATTAGGGTTGGTCCAAGATGGAGATGACATGGTCTTGGGATGGTTTTGAAGTTGGCAAGCCACTTGGGAAGAGGAATCAAGGATGATCCTCCAGGTTGCGAGACTACTAAGCCACAAAAAGCGAATCCGGACCAAAATCAAAAGAAAAGGAAATGGGCAAAATCCAGGGTGTTACAAACCTACCCCCCTTAAAGAAATCTTGTCCTCGAGATTTGGTTGCTCAGGGATCAAACATGAATATTTCCACTTGAGGAAACCGTTTCCAACTCAGTTTTCCTTTTTACCTTTGTATAATGTTCCCACTGAATTTCATATGACTGACTGCCTTGCTTCGGGGTGGTTTGCTTCACTGGACCCTTTTTCTGGCAAATCTTACCTCATATGTTACTCTGACTCACTCCTTTTGTGTCTGCTGACCTGTCTGGGGCAATAAATTATCCTGACCAAACTATGTGCCCTGCTCATAAGTCCGAGGGTGGTTCCTCATGGACGTGTCGTGACGAGGTCCAATACGAACGGCCGTTCACTGAGTTGTGAACAGATTCTCTTGGTGGACATGAAATCTTTTACTCATTGCATTGGGTGACTTCAAATGGATGTGTGTCCTCCAGGCTTAAAACAGTACTGTGAATCGTACCATTCTCCTGGCGGAATCTGACTTCTCGCACGGATTGCTGGGTCATCTTGGGTATCTTCACTGTCTTGGGTATAAGGCTCCTACCAAATATTTGATTGTCACCTGTCGTGACCAGCATAAAGGTGTACGGTCTCATTGTGGTATTATCCTTAGACTTGATTGACAGTGGTACTGGCAGCAGAATCATGCTCACGGCAGGTTAGTCTTTAACTGATTCCCATCTGTGAGGACACATGCTCCGAGACTATTGTTCCTCCTTCTGATTACTCAGTCTGTCGGCATCTCCATATGGATGGTAGGCCGGGTAATGCTTTAACATGGTTGCTGAATTTGAACTGCAGAGTTAATCTTTCAGCTGACCTGACCAGCTTGGTTGCCCTCTTCTGACAATTCTGAGCATATCTGGTTGGCTGGGCGGGTTGTCTCGATATGGGGTAATTGCAAATGGAATAGACCCCGTGGGTGTGTACCCATGGTGACTGGTACCAAACCAGACTGTCCGGAGTATTTGTACCATGTTGATCTTGCAACCATTATCATACCTGTATGGACAACCTTGCTCTTTTTTTATAGTTCTCCTTGCCTGGATCCTTTGCTGATAGAACTTGGCCTAATATGCTCTTGATTCTTCGGGTGACCATGGGTGTTGCCAGGTGCAATATTCTGGCAGGCACATCACTTTACAAGTTGTAGCTGTAGGGTAACGACCGTCTGAACCCTTGGATAAAACCGGCAAATAAACCAGTAGCCACCAGAACGGTCTTTACAACTCAGATCTGGGACATTACTGGAGTAACTCAACCCGGACTGAAGACGGCTGAAAAGCAGCTCAGAGCATGAGACGGTGTCAATAAGAAGAAAGTAGCAGTTCCCTAAGACGGCCGAAGAACAGCTCAGAGCATAGGGTCACTGCTACGGAGAGAAATTCAACAGCTGCCCGAGACGGCCGAAAAGCAGCTCAGAACACGGGCCAGTTGCTGACAAGAGAAATAAAAGTTGGCATCCACCCTGGACGGCCAGAAATAGCTTAGAACATAGGCATGGTGCTGTCACCAAAGAAAGATGGGCAAGGGTTCATCCGCGTCCCAAACAGCTCACTATTATGCATACAGGGTATTGGGCTATCCTTCTTGCTGAACACTAAGTTCATAGCACATGCTGGCTTGCTTCCAAGACATAGCAGGGTTCAAATTGTACTCATAGCAGACTCAAACCGTGTATATGAATCATACCTTTGGCACGGAATGCACTGTGGATCATGTACACAATTTGCCTTCTTGCTGATGCGATAATTACTACTGTGAAGGTTGCACTGGTGTATACTTGATGCTGATAACCAATCTAGCCAGGATACCATTTATATTCAGGCCTGATATTCCCGATATAATGCAGTCTGCTAAAAATTCCATATTGCTGAGCTAAGCTTCCAGATGACTGTCTCTTCACTGATTCCTTGGGTTCAGGGTCGGTGAGCAACTTCCATAAGGGGAAAATAAGGTAACACCAAGGGCCCAAATAAAAAAACAAAAGAAACGACTAAACAAAAAGCACACAAACCAGCAAAATCACACACACAAGCAATACCACATCCTACAGCTATTCACAGCAATAATATGCATTCCTACTTAAGCACACAAATCTCGCAAGAACTCCGGTATCACGGTCTAACATGTTGTGGCGATGTGCACGAAAGTGAATCAATGTGTGGAAGAAAATTGGTGTAAACAAGGCTACACCAAACACGAGCTTAACACCGGTTCCATCTGGACAGACACGATGGCGAGGACGAACTTGATGATCGGGGGTCGGAACACAGAAGTTATGACCACATCATCATCAAGCGTACGGAAGAAAACCGTACACGTCCAAAGAATAGGTGGCGGAAAAAGATAGTGGTGGATAGAAAGGCTTGCAGGCATCGCCCTTTTCTGATAACAAGGATCAGTAAGGGTTGCCGAAGTGGCTAGAGGGAAGGCATGATCTAGGATAGAAACATGTCTATCATCGAAATGATAGGGGTGGCTGAAGAGAATATATTGGTGTGGCACCGGTGCATCAATCTTGCCAGTGATCGACAACACCAGGCACCTTGGCATCACTCCGCTGAGACGGAGATAACACCACACCAAGGAACGAATATGCAGCTGGAGGGTGCAAGTAGTGGGTCAAAACCGACACCACCTACACTCACCAGATCAACCGTTAGTAACAAAATAAACATTCTATATGCATGCTATGCACAAACAAATGCAACAAACAAGTGCAGCAATCCAACTGGATCCTATACTATCGGTTACTGACGCTCGCGCGGTCTAGGGCGTCCTACAGCCAAACCTGGCTCTAATACCAACGCCTGTGGCACCCCGGCTCAGAGAAGACCGGAACGCCCCGTATTCCAGCCCAGGGACAAATCCTCTGGAATACGGCACTGTTGGCATAGAACAAATCAGCTCTTTATTACAATGGATATGGTCACAAAGGGTACAAGGATTACATCGGCACGGTGACCCAACGCCTGCCCGGGGTAGCTCTATGCTAACAGCGGAGTAACTCTCTCAGCAGCAGAACAGCGGCGGCGGTGATGGACTCCACTCCGCAGGGACTCTGGCTAGAACGCGTATCCTAGGTCGCAAACTCAGGATCCTCGACAAGAAAGCAATCATGGCATGACCTGCAAACTGGCATGACACGCCAGGTGAGTACTTTGAATGTACTCGCAAGCTCACAACAAACATCAGCATTAAGGCAAGACAACATCATAGCAAGATAGCTACTAAAGTAGATGCAGTAAGGTAAAGCATATTTAATCCATACTCCGAATAATCTCTGGATCCAATCCGAATCTGTTCCAAGTCCAATCCCAATCATGTGGTCATCCGACCACTCATCCCATTGCCTTCCCATGGCTGACATATCATATACCTGATACCATCTGCACCACAAGTCTGGCAAACTTACTCTCTTCCGGGTTGCCTCACAACCCTCAGAATACTCACGATCCATCGAGTACTTCCGATCTTACGACGAGTTCTTCCATCATTATCACTAATATGGTTGACCACCTAGTGAGGTCTGGACGGACTGTCCAATACCGTGGACATGGCTATTCGAATAGATTTTACACTCTACAGAGGTTGCGCACTTTACCCACACCATGGAGCACCTGACCTCGTGAATCCCATTCGGGTGGACCAGCGTTGCTCCAACGAAACCTGCCTGATCCTTGACCCTCCCATCGTACCACCGGCAATCATCCTCCCCTGAAGTCCTGCCCTGGGTGGCCCCTATGTCACTGCGTGACACCTGCCACCGTCATGGCTAACAAACTGTCCCAAACGGGGACCTGGTACCATATAACTCTACTAGACTCACAAGGTTATCGCCGCCTACTAGGCCAGGGTAGCGCACACGCATAAGCTTCCCTGTCGAGCGGTACCGGTGAAAGAGCACGCGATCAGACCAAGTCAAGGCCGTCCCATACCGGCAAATGTGGCTGCACGGATAAGTCCGGACAGGTGACTCAGGATCAACCATGAAGTATCTAATCTCCGAACATCTCTGTCATGGATGACACTCCGATATCATAGCAATCCTAGTCAAAATGATATCTCGCTAGAAATCCGGTAACCAGTATGCTTAAGCCACGGCTACTAACTCATTTCAACGAACTGCTGGATAAAATCCAAAATAATCATAGACGGTAATCTCAACATCATGGCATCAACGAGTGGCTAAACTACTAGTCACTAACAATCCGGTACTCAACATGGTAGTCACCTATCCAAGAGTTTACTCAAGCATTGTATGATCCAATCCATTTCACAAATAACTCATACTTGTTGTTAAAGTAAATAGTTAAACTATGATATTGCAATGCAATTATGCAGATGAGAGTTGTGGCTTGCTTGGGGATAAAGGAACCATCGGGAAGGAGTGCGGAATCGTCGCGGAAGGAGTTACCGGAAACAGTTCTCTCTCGGAGGGGGCTGTTAACGAGCAAGTGTAACATTGTCATTTTCACAGTTTCAAAACAGTATTAAAATGAGACCAACATGACGGGCTTGAAGAGACGAATAAGTGGGCTTTGGAATCACCTCGATCGGAGTTATGGGTAAAAAGTTGTGGCCGTTCGTTGTTTAGACAGAAAAACAAATAGAAAATGTGCTTTTCTGCTGCTAACCGACGAACGTCCACTATATAGAGGTTTCGGCGCCGGCTGAGTTAAGAGAGAACGCGTATTTTCGGAAATACGCTTTCCAACTGAGAAGACATATTCTCTCCTAAAGAAGTAGAATACGCTTTCAGTATTCGAAAACGTATTACCCAAAACCCATCTCCACTTAAAACATGCGCGGGCCCGGGCCAAGTCAACTGCTGGAGACCGACAGGTGGGGCTGAGGGCCCACTGGCTAGCTGGGATGGGGTCTTCGTCTCCTTCCTCGCGCTTGCCTGCGATGCAAAGGGAGAGGCGGAGCCCGGCGGCGACTGCCAGCGCTGCGGGCTGTCTCTGGCGATGCTCCAGCCAGCGGTGGACTCGGGGTGGACCGCCGCATCCCTTGGTGTAGGACACGGCCACCGAAGAGCGACGACCCAAGCGGGGCTTCGGCTATGGCGGATGGCAGGCACGGGCAACGCCAGGCACGGCGCCGTAGCTCACCGGAGGAGGAAGGAACGGGAGGGGAAGTTCCAGGGGACTCGGGAGAACCTCTGGTGGTGGCAGAAAGGAGGGAGGAGGCTCGGCTTGCTCCAATTTGGCCAAGCCGAGGCGGCGGCCATGGCGGCAAAGGCGAGCGAGGAGGGCTCCCCGAGCTCCGTTGACTGGCTGGGGAGGCTTATAGGGGAGTGGTGAGGAGGAGGGTGAACTCGAACAAGCTTGGGAGAGGCTATATATAGCCAGACGGCGCGGGTGGCCGAGCGCGGCCGTGGCGACGCGTGCGCCGCGCGCCGGAGCTTCGGGAACACACTTGGAGGAGGGAGAGGCATCCAGAGAGGTCAAGGAGGACCAGAGGAAGCTCGGGCGTGCTCGGGAGGGTTCGGGCAGGCCTCTGGTCGGCGCTAGCTCCAACTGAAGCTCCTGGAGGTGCGGCGAGGTGGCGGCGCTCTAGTGGAGCATCAATGTCGGCAGTCCCAGCCAACAGGCTTGGCTCCAAGGATGGCTGGGAGTGGATAGGGGTTCCAAGGCACCGCTGCAGACGTCGGCACAAGGCGACGGCAAGGGAAACAGAGGAGAGATGCGACGGTGCACTGCGGGGCTCGGTTTTGGCCTGGCCCTTGCGTGCTCACCACCAGCACCACATGGACTGCGCACTGAACCGAGACAAAAACATGTCTGGCATGCGTTCTCAACCTCAAATAGTTGACTTGCACCATCAAACAGAAACATGGAGCTCGGATGAGACTGATCGATGGTAAAACAGTGACTGACAGCAATGTGTTTCATCTGAGGTGTACTTAGCTCACTACTTCATTTGATCTAATCTTTGGCTGAGTATGATCACTCACTAAGGTGACCATCATGGAAAAATTTGAGATCAAATGGAGGAGTTTAGCTAGCACTTACAGTTCAATGGGCTCTACTGGACAGAAATGCAAAGTATGAAGTGGCACTCACATACTTACTTGGATTGAGCTGAAATTTTGAGGAGATGAATAATTTGGTCATATGAAGACACTGTATAAATTTCATACCATTTGGATAAACCAAAATGGTACTTACTTCACACAGCATCCTACTGGACAGAATCTTAGAAAAATTCTAGGGAATTATTGGGAAGATTAAATGAGCCCAAATTTTGTGGAGATAGGTTATATGGGTAGGAGAATGCTCTGGTAAATTTTCAGAAATTATGGAGCAGTATAAAATATAGTTGCTTCACAATGTGAAAATCTGACCAGAAACCAAGATTTGAGGTTGTGCTCACATAGATGATTGTATAGGGTTGAAACTTGGTGGAGAGTCATGATTTGAGCATATGAAGATGATTGCAAAATTTCAACTCATTTGGATGCTCCTAGATAGCACTTTCTTCACAAAGCTCCCTGTTGACCAGAAACTTTGGAAATTAGCCAAGGGAGTTTTAATATCCAAATGAAGTTGAATTTTGGCATGTGGCAATGATATGGATAGGAAAGAATGACCAAAAAATTTTAGACCAAGCAAGAAAATATAAAGAGTACTTGCTTCTCAACTTGACAGCTGGGGCAGAATCTGAAAAGGAATATTTGTGAAATATTTTTGAACATGTCAAGTAAGGGTTTGATATTTGTGGAATATCTGACCCAAACAATTTATGAGAATTATTTGGGAATCTTGGGAATGATGGAAATGTGGGTTGCTTCACAACCCAGGACAACAAGGTTATTCCTTTAATAGAAAAAGGAATTTTCCCAAGGAAAAGAATATTAGGGTTGGTCCAAGATGGAGATGACATGGTCTTGGGATGGTTTTGAAGTTGGCAAGCCACTTGGGAATCAAGGATGACCCTCCAGGTTGCGAGACTACTAAGCCACAAAAAGCGAATCCGGACCAAAATCAAAAGAAAAAGGAAATGGGCAAAATCCAGGGTGTTACATGGGAGAAGCTGTAAAACTATATGTAACATCATTGCCTGTTGGGGCTGACGGCTCCCTGTTATATTGACGAGGAAAAAACCCCATGTGATGTATAAAAAGTCTTGATACAACTTGGCACTCAAGGAAGGAAACTAGAGATAGAGTACAGGAATGATTCGGCTAGAGTACAGAGAGAATACAAGAGAAAACTCCTAACAATTCTAACAACCTATCATCACAGTACACATGAATATATCCTTTAACACCCTCCCTTAATTAAAACGGAGCCAAGTTGAGATTAGCTTGAAAGATTCAAAACTCCTTGTCGGTAATGCTTTGGTGAAGCCATCTGCAATCTGATCTCTAGAGTGAACAAATCTTATTTCGAGTTGTTTATTACCAACCCTTTCTCGAACAAACTGGAAATCTATCTCAATATTTTTAGTCCGAGCATGAAAGACAAGATTAGTAGAAAGGTATGTAGCACCAAGGTTATCACACCATAAACATGGACTCTGTCCATGACTAACTCCAAGTTCCTTGAGCATGGATTGAACCCAAATAATTTTTCTTGTAGCATTTGCTAGGGCCTTGTACTCTGCCTCTGTACTAGACCTTGAAACTCTAGCTTGTTTCTTTGCACACCATGAAATTAATTTTGGTCCATAAAACACTGCAAAACCACATGTTGAACGCCTATCATCAAGACAGCCTGCCCAGTCAGAGTCAGAAAAAGCACTAACAAGAGTGGATGATGACTTGTTGAATGTTAGATCAATGCTTGGACCATTTTTAATATATCTTAGTATATGCTTTGCAGTTGTCCAGTGTGTTGTGGTAGGTGCATGAAGAAACTAGCATACTTTATTAACAGCAAATGCAATATCAGGCCTAATAAGAGTCAAGTACATAAGTGCACCAACTATACTTCTGTATCTAGTGCCATCCTCTTGATTCAAGAGCTCCCCTTCTGTAAGAGACAATTTTTCAATGCTGGACAAAGGTGTTGGGGGATGGTTTACAATCCTGCATGCCAACTCTTTTTAGAAAGGTCATATGCATATTTCTCTTGAGAGAGATGAAGACCCTCCCTAGTTCTTTTTACTTCAATGCCAAGGAAAAAATTCAAGTCCCCTATATCCTTAAGAGCAAACTCAGAATTTAAGTCCTTAAGCAATCATGTCACTGCCTGATCGGAATAGCTTGTAACAATGATGTCATCAACATATATAAGCACAAATATGGAGGTATTTGACTTATTATAGATAAATAATGACGTGTCAGACTTGGAGGGTGAAAAACCAAATTTCTGTAATTTGAAGCTCAAACAAGAATACCATGCCCTGGGAGCTTGCTTTAGACCATAAATAGCATTGTCAAGTCTACACACATGAAAAGGAGCATTCTTGTCTTGAAAACCAGGTGGTTGTTTCATGTATACTTCCTCTTCCAGAACACCATGAAGAAACCTATTCTTAGCAGTGGGAGTCGAAGCATTTGTACCAGATCGTCTGGTAGATGGCACCGGGCGAAGGTGACGGTGTGGAGAGAGGAGGAAAACCACGAGATGGACAACGGTGGTGTGGGCACAAATTCTTGGTGTTCGCTTCGTGCTATGAAACTTTCGTGGTAATGGTAGAACTCAAACTTCTGGAGTTTTTTGAATTCAGGGGATGTCGAATTCAGGGGATGTTAGCCAGGCGTCCACCATGCAGGGTATGGACAGCAGGTAGCGTGTCGGGATGCAGAGGCATTGAACGGAGCCCTGGTGGGAGGAGATGATGTCTCTTAGGAGTTTAAAGTCATGAACGACAGATAGCTTACGATAGTCGAGATTAAGGGGCGTGGCGCGCCATAGAGGGCGCCACCGAGTTGAGAGGACTTGGGTGCGGCAGCAATCCTTGGTGGGGAGAAGCAAGATGATCTCCCCAAGGATGGCGTCTGGGAGATCGCTGATGCGGTCCCCCCGAGATTCTACGGGTTCCTCACATCCGGTGGGGGGGCTGTCGCTTCTCCCCGCACTGCTGGGTGCGGGATCTACAACCAGCATCGCCGCTGGCGGGAGCCTCATCTTCTTGGCGCTGGGGCCAGCCGACTTCATTTTCCTTGCGGGCATCGCGCCGAGCTCACGGGTTTGAGCAGAGTAGCCAGAGACGAGCCTAGTGGCAATGCGAGAGGGGAAGAAGGAGGGCTGGGGTTTTCTGTAGGAGTGGAAGAAGAGGAGCAGGCGTTTTCTGTACGAGTGAGGAAGAAGGTGAGTGGGGGTTTTCTGTATGAGTGAGGAAGATGGGGAGCGGGGGGAATTGGGGGGCGACGGAAGCGGGAGAGTCCAGCGAGCTGCAGTATAAATGGAAGCGAGGAGGAAGGAGAGTTTTTGTGGGATCGCCCCCTCTTCAAGAAATATGGGCTTTTCCTCGCAAAAAAACAAATGGGCTTTAAGATGGATAGGCTTTTGTATCGGCCTAGTCGGCTGCCCGTGTTTCGTACTGGAGGGCCTTAACACTAGAGGCTGCCCATTAGAGACACTCTCCAGCTTATTGTCCATTCGAAAGAAAAAACAAACACCTCCAGCTTATGGCTACTCATCGGTAACCTTTTTCAACTTGGAAAAAGGTTATAGCTCCTTCTCTGGCCGGCTTGGCATCCACCAAATTAGAGGATGCGGTACTGCATGCAGACACTCACACTGGTCGTAGCGCAGCAAAATGAGGTGTCAAATAACAGGCCTACAATATACTTACTAGATTGTAAAGGTTCACAGGCTAGTCAACATTCACATTAAACTAAGCTTCAGAAGATACGGTATGCATGCTAACATTCACAAGCACAAAAGTTCAGCATGTTTATGCATCTCAATGATTCACCATACTATAACCAATACAAAGCTGTGAGAAGGTGTAGAAATAAAGAAAAATGACCAATGCTTCTCTGAGCAAAGGGCCTCCCTGCGCACACATTAATTTCCTGGCCATGCTTGTTTCTTCTCAATGTTGCGAGCACTTTGAGCATGTTGGCAACTCCACAGCTAGCTGGCTACCTCATCTTGCAATTGATGCTGACACATTTGCAGCAAACACAGGAGGCAATAGAGATGACTCAACATCAGACCATATTGTGCAGTTCCCCTGAAATCTTCATTGTCCTGAATCTGAAAATATAGGAAACAATAGCTATACTTAAACGGTGTTGCAAAACAGTAGCACATATCAATAGCTCGGCATGACAAAACACGATCATCTGGACGAAGGGGATACTGACCTGCCTGAGGAAGATTATATATAATTTCATAATTCGTTAGTTGATTTCCACCTTCGGCTGCACTGCTTGTTTGCTCCTCCACACATGACAGGATCGTTTCGCACTGCAATCAGCAAGTCAACATACGAATAAGCTTATTTCATCTTGCGGTGGTCATTGTACCTAGTTACAAATGTAGGAATACCTGGAGCACCATGAGATTAGCTGACAGCAGGTAGATGCAGCCATATAATTTTGTGCGGTGCTACCAAAATTGAGGTTTGTGTCCCTTCCCCTTCTTATGAGAATTCTTCTTGAAGTTGGTAGAATGTGACGGCTTGTTCTTTGCATCATACTTGCCATTCCCCTGAGATTTGTTCTTGTTATTTTGGGGCTTGTTGGGCTGGAAGTTCTTCTCGTGTAGCCTGTGGGCACTAGAAGCTCCCTCAGTGACTCGAGCACGTTTGTCTTTTGCTCTCGCCTTCTCTTCAAAATCAAGAGTGCTAATGAGATCCGAAACGGAAAACTCATGTCTCTTGTTTTTCAGAGAAGTAGCAAAATTGTTCTACAAAGGTGGAAGCTTGGCAATGATGGCCCCAGCAACAAATTTGTCTGGCAACACACACTTAAAGTACTCAAGTTCCTTAGCGAGTGACTGTATCTCATGAGCCTGCTGAACAACAGAGCGCTCATCAGTCATCTTGTAGTCACAGAATTGTTCCATGACGTACAACTCGCTGCCAGCGCCCGAGGCCCCAAACATGGCCTCAAGCGCAGCCCACATGTCTTTGCTGCTTTCAAATGACATATATGAATCCACAATGGAATTGTCAAGAACACTCAGAAGGGCGGCTTTGAAGAGGGTATCCATGTTCTCAAAAGCTTCCTGTTGTGCTGGATTAAGTTCGCCCTCAGGCTTGCCCTTAGTGGCATCATAGCAGTACATGATCTGAAACCAGTATACTACTCTCATGCGCCACCTTTTATATTGCACCCCATTAAAGGTAGGCGGCTTCAAAAGCGCAGCAAAACCACTCGGAGTAAATTGCCTATAATCAGGTTTTTGGATTGGATTGTTGAATATATGAGCAATTTACTATGAGATTTAATCTGAATCCACAGTAAATAGATCATGACGACAATTGCAAAGATCAAAGCAATGATGCGGACTAAACCAGGAGGACAGAATCACATACTATGCAGCGGGAGCAGAACCGCTGTGATTGATGTTGTCACTCATGTCGTTGATGAAGAGGTTATCGAGGTCGGGGAAGAAGGTTGTCGTTGAGGAAGTCGTCGCTGGCAGCAGTCGCATGAGTGTGCTCCCCAAAAACCTGATCGCCCCTCTCCCGTATAGGATCATGAAAGGTGGGGTTCTGTAGGACTGCTGTCCCTTCTCGCGGTGCACACCGGAAGGAGGGATGGAGAAGACTTGCGTGGCGGCGCTATGATCTGGGAGATCTCATGATCTGGAATGATGTGAAACCATATGATACAGCGGCGGCTAGGGTAGAGCCTGTCAGGTCGGTCCTGCGAGTATAATAGTAGGCCTTTGGCCCAAACCCCACGTCCAAGTCAATAATAGCCCCACTATCCAAAAGAATCGGAAAGGGCTGACTAATTAAGGCGTCCGTTAATTATTAATTAATGACTTAATAAATTTTCCGACCAACAAAAATATAGACCACGTGCATAGCTTTTGTCCTTGGACAGGCTCATTCCCGAAGAGCGCGCGTGTAGGTTTCCTATTATCATGCTCATGCAAATGCTAGAATAGATCACATTATAAAGTGGTGCAACTCACACTCACCTAGCAGTATGGGACTAAAATTTAGTCCCACTCACACCACACCATGCTCTAAGAGCATGGTTAATATTATAGCCAACATCCGGCTATATGAAGTTGACACATCATCTAGAGCCAACCGAATTGCCTGCTAGTACAATAGTTAGTCCCTTTAGTATACTATATCATTAATACATGGCCCCACCTTTTGTCTCACAAAGTATGTTGGAGCTCGTGCTACAACCGGCTACAAGTTTATAGCCTGCTTCTCTTCTCTCTCGTTCAACTAAGCACAAATACTATATTTAAATCCTTATAGCCTGCTTATGTCACCTTATTGTACTTGCTCTAAAGTTACTCTCCACTGTGAGTAGTCTAAAATGCCGGGCGTGCAGCGGGCGGCGCCCTCGGCCGGCGCGCCACTTCAAAAGCGGACGTAGTGAGAGGTCGCGTCACCCTGACTTGCCATCAATGTGGAGCGGCGGGCTCTGCTAGCGCCGGGCGGGAAGCACGCGAGAGAGGGGGGAGGGGTTTTTGGTGGGCCAGGAAGGTGAGAAGCCAGCTTGGGATCGGTCCGGCGGGCTACCATACTCCAATTGCTTGCAATAAGTGTGGGCTATGTAGAGGGCGTAGTAAGCAAGCTTCTCATCGTTCTGCGAGTTGACATGACACATCAAAGTAGTAGTTTTTTTTAAAACGTACATCAAAGTACTAGTGTAGTAGTCTCCAAAAAGGGCCGACCATGTCCATGGCTACCATCCCATCCCGTGCTCCGTCATTGAGTACATGCACGATTCACGTGCCATTCAAGAAAAAAATTGCGTACATGCCATTGAAAAAAAAACACGCCACCACGTCATGGTCAAACTTTGATTCATTCACGCGTGGTTCTCGACCCTCCACTAAGTGAACAACTACTACACGCGTCAAATTATCACGTGAGCTGCCTCTTCATCCAGAAATGAGCTCCACCGTGTACCCGCGTGTGTGTGTTAGGGAATGAGGCACAAAGTATGTGCGTCCGTGCGTACAATTATTCTCTTCGTGCACGTACTCCTTTTTTATTGCGGGTGATTCGTGCACGTACTCAGCCTACGTTGGTGACCGTTGGTGAGTCTCACTTATCTCTACATCTCTACATGTACATCTACATCTGCATCTACATCTACACTACATCTACATCTACATCTACATCTACCTCTACTATAGTACATCAAGTTTTAAACATGAGACCAGCCATTTTCTTGCATGACACGACCAGCCCGTCTCACTTCTTGCTCCTCATCTCTCCCAAAGTGCGTCCGGCAGGCGATTTTGCCGTCAATTGAGGTCGGTTCGCTCACACTCGGTCCCACATGTTATAAATCTAAAAAGAATAGTGATATGACAATAGGAAGCGCTCTGGCCGGCGGACCAAACGCGCCAGGCGTGCCGTGAGTGGGTCCAGTTTCTCGTAAGGTGACTTATGCACCTCGACGGAGGAAGCACCTTGCCCAAATTTGGCACTTTTCCGTGAATTCGCTAGACATTTATTAGCCCAGATACTCTCTCCATTTTTATTTACTTTGCATATTAGATTTGACTGAAGTCAAACTTTATAAAGTTTGACCTAGTTTATAGAAAAAATATGAACATTTACAATAGCATATCTATATGATGGGAAAGTGTATTCAATAATGAATCTAATGGTATTCATTTGTTATTGTATATGTTAATATTTTTTTCTATAAAAACTTTGTCAAAGTTTACAAAGTTTTACTTTGACCAAAGCTAATATGTAGAGTAAATAAATATGGAGGGAGTACATAAAAAACCCAACTACAGCTACACGGGTGTGATGAGAAGGATGTGGATTGTCGTTCGATCGCGGTGCATCCTACGGTGCACATGCGCGATCCGCGTGCCTGGGGTTTCGGCCAATCACAATGCAACCCCGGTCAGGTGAGCACACACAGTTTCCAGAGGCGACGGAAATGAAGCGTGTGCGATAGTAAATGACCAAGATTGTAGGGGAATCCGAATTTCCTGCGTCATTTGTCCTTGAGCTCTAAAAAACCACCGCACTGTACGGTTGTCCTTCCTCTCTCACAAAATGTCGCCCGCTTCTCTTCTCCCCCCCCTTCGGTTTACAATCCTACGAATCAAACAACGCACATAGGAAAAATTCCTAAGGATTAGAATCCTTCAAAATTCCTTTGAGAATCCTTTGAATCAAAAAAACCCTTATACAGGGCTCAATTAACAAATCTCACCAACCATTGGCACTGTGTACTTATGGTTGCTTCATCCAAGCAACTTACTCTTGGAATATTGGAGTACGAGCGCATTCAAAGAAGAGTGAAATGATGGTTGCTTCGCCCGAGCAAATTTTACTAGTACTACGGGAAAGGTGGGGCTCTGTGATTTGACCGCTCATTAGTCATTATTACTGCGGCGCAACGAGCGGGGTGAATCTCGCCAGCGGTTGTGCACTCAATATTGGTGCATGGCACATGGACCCGGATTCTGGCTGTCCCACATGTGGGCAAAAGGAAGTTTGAATGATTTGTGGCATTGCTATCAAGCCTCCGGGATATGTTTATATGTACACATAATTTTCCAGCATAATGAAATTGTGTTGTAATGCTATGAAGCTTTCAACTTTGGTTTCATGTGTCCTCTTGCCTCCAAAGTTGTCTCATTACAACATTCATCAAATACAAAGGAAACTAACATGCATGATAATGCATCTCAATGATTCGCAGATCAGCGTCAATATATACATCACAGCTGAATACAAAGTTGTGAGAATGTGCACAAATAAAGAAAAATAAAAAATTGAAGCATGATGTCCGCAGGCATGGTTCCATTTCCTGGCGTTCATTTGTTGGCAGCTAGTTTCACGCAGCTCTGTGGAACTAAACAGGACATGTTAGCCAAGAAAGGATTCTATGGTGGACATGGACCATCCGATCATTTTGTGCAGGTCCACTAAAATCGAGCTGAGCATCCCTGTTTGCAAAGATATTGAACAAGTGTGATTACATTAATAGTAGCACCAGTAGTAGTTGATGAAACATACACACACAAGTAGAAGCCGGTCACCTTTGCAATCTCTCATAAAACTAACCACTTGTTGGAGAAGATTAGGCTCGGAGTTGGATGAGGAGGATAGCAAAACCAATCTCCCTTTGTGCAGTCGCACTGAAATGTAGAGATGTTGTCCGTGTGACATTTTAGTAGAACTGCACAAGACACTCTTAAGAAAAAAGTGATTTGTGCAGTTCACCAAAAGGTCGCAATACCAATGAGGTGAAATGGATAGCCCTGTTTGCAAAAAAGAGGTAGAAAGGAAACAATTACTGGCCAATAATAGTTGATGACACATACGCCGACAAAAAAAGAAGCACATTCCTTGTCCTAAGGGAAGATAGCAGCACAGTTGTTTATGTAAAATGGTGTGAGGACGAGATTGCAATATGGAAAGTACACCGGCCGAGCTACGTTTTGGGCAAAGAACTAGGGAAGATCCACATGCAGGATTTTCCACATGCAGCAACGTGGGAAGATGGGTAGGAGCAAGGCCGAAGGAAGCTGTACCTGAGGGTCGTCGGGATGTAACTAGGAGGGCGCCGGTGGCCGAGATATGCCCATACTGCGGCAGCGAGCAAGTGGCGAATGCCCTGTCACGCCGGAGCTTGGTCAGAGAGAACGGCGGGTACCGCAGATTGGGACGTGCTGCCTCGACGCCGTCGAACGGAGAAACGATGCACATCCTCCCTTTTCGCTGGAGGACGGGATGCGGCCGGATTAGTGACCAACGGTGAGAGAGAGAGAGGCCACCGCCGCCTTGTGTGAGATAGTGTGACGAGAGACAAACCCCGGCAGGCAGGCTCCATTGTATATAGTGGAGCGGATTTCTTTTTTCTCGATGACAATCATTTTATATTCTGTACGTGCCATTGAGGAATATAATTTTATTTAATACTAACGTGTCAAGTCAAACTTTGTTCCGTGTACGCGTGGTACACGACCCTCCTTCGAGTAAACAACCACTACACGCGTTAAATTTTCACGTGGGCTGCCTTTTCGTACAGAAATGAACTCCATTGTGTACCCGCACGGGTGTGGCCGGGAACGAGACGTGAGTACGTGAGTCGTGCGTGCACCTCTTCTTTACGTGTAGGTACGTACGTGGGTGGGTGTGAGAGAGATGGTTTGTGCAAAACAGAGGCAATGTGTCGATGGTATCTCAAACAAAAAAATGTAACATATGCAATGTGTGTGAAACAGAGTCATGGATAAATCATATATAGAGGGAGCGATCCACGAGAAGAGAGTGGAGGGATCATCGGCATGAGATGTCGATAGAATCGAAAACAGGGATGAAGTGTATGGGTGCACGATCGATAAAGAGTGCCATCAAATTTGTGTTTGCCTATGTCAAAGATACAGGGCGGCTGGCCTACTGGAATGTGAGAGGGTAGAGGTGCAGTTTGTCTCTATGGCATGGATACCTACCTACAACATTCGACTATCGGTGTGGGGGGCGAGGGGGCAGAGACCTAACTATAGAGAGGTAGATCGACTGGTATATGTGTGGAGAAGGAGAGAGACCTAGCTATGTATTGAGGGAGATCAATCGGCATCCATGCATATGTGTAGCAGAGGAATAAGGTTGGGAGAGAGACAAACACTGGTACAGCGAGGTGCTATACAAATGGTTTTTAACCCCTTTCCGCGATGGCATTTTGAACCGTCGCCTAGTGAGTGACTACGATCTGGGGGTCCTTCCCACACGACCCAGAAACCGTCGGGGATAGGGAGCCATGATGCATACTGTTGTCCCTATAAAACTATTTCTGATATCTCGAATGTCCCAAACACTTCATCCTTGCTACTCGTTTGTGCTCGCATTGCCATCATAGTCGGAGTTCTGTGGTTTTACCTAAAACCAGGCACATTCCAGGCACGGGATTTTTCTAGGCGCAGTCCAGGCACGTACCAAACTAGCTCTTGTACGATAGGGCGACAATCACACACATTTAGTTTTCCCGCACCGTTTGTGATATTGTCTGACATCACACACGGTTTGCAAACGGCAACTGTGTGCATGGTTACACGCGTTTCCTCTCCGTGAACCGTGTCAGATTATGATGTATATCGCACACGCTGTGCTTTATAGACCGTGTGCGCCGTAATGACCTGCAGAGCGTAATTTCACCCTAATTTAATTGCTGCTATTTAAAATTGTACCTGATTTGAATTTGAAAGTAGGCTATAGCTTTATTCATATCCATCAGGTTCAAACAACCAATGCATTATTCGATTCACATGTACATATGTTCAAGAATTACATAAAAACCAAATAAAGAATGATGAACCATAGTTGTATACTTGTACTATTACAGATGGTAAAGAAAGAGGCGAGAGACATTCTGGTTCCTGAACAAGGTGAAGCAGAATGGCCCTATTGTGCTCTCCTCGATGCAGAAGGCACGCACGACTCTAGTTCAACCCCTTGTGATGGCCAGCCGCCAATCATGTAGTTTGAGAGGTAATCTTGAGTAAACTTCTTCAGGATCAACTGCAAAGGAAAAAGATTCAGACATTGTCATCTAACACAACTCATTACGGGTAGTAAAAAGAAGGCTATAGAGTTCTTACTTACCATCCTGCAGTTCACTGTTGTCTTGCATAAAGTGTAAACAAATAGTTCAATTGACATCTTTTGACCCATTTTAATAACAATCTTTATCAGTTTCCTCACTTGATGCTGGTTCATGAATATCTCATTGCCCCATACGCAGAAAGGGTCGAAGTGTGGATCTTTGGCAATGGCATATGTACCTAAAAGCACCAAGTTAATATTAGAACCTAAACAACAATTGCAAAATGATGTAGTACAACACTCCCTCCATCCCATTATATAAGATCTTATTACATGTATATCTAGACATCATCAGAACATTAAGGTAACACTCTTCCTTGTTGCTATGTAGCCTGGGATTGCATATTTAGTCATTCAGTACAATGCATGTTGCTATGTGGCCTTAGATATATTAGATATGGCCCTAGTAAACCTACCGATAAATGGGTTACAGATATATTTAGTGAAATGTCCGATTCGACGATTAATCCCTTATCAGCCCCCAGGCTATATGGTACCAGCTACCGATGTCCTGAACAGTGAGTATATATAAGCAATGCGATGAAACTAACCTCGATGGTAAACAGCAGATGTTCTCGATATTGTCCTGTATGAGTACATATAAAGGCATGTTAAGCACAACAGGCTAAACATCAACCAAATATATCCATGGTAGACAACATAATCTACAAATGATAGCTTCAGTGTGCAGGTTTAAGCATGCTAGTTAAGCAAAACAAGAAGTGGAAAGGTGTGTTAACTGCAACAGGCATAACATTTAAAAACAAGCAAATATAGTCATTCAAACTGGTATTGTGCAGGTCTAAAGTACACTAGTTATTGTTAAAAAAACGAAAAGGCATGTTAACTGCAACATCCTTAACAGCAACCAAATATCGTAATTCATAGTGGTATTGTTGAAACTGTTATTGATGAGATTGAACTGCACGGCAAATAGTTGCACATATAGAGCATCACATTGTGAAGAACTGAAATAAACAAGGCATAAGGCCTCTCTAGCCGATCCTTTAAAAGTTAACGGACTAAAACCCTTAGTGGATTATATATATATATATATATATATATAATATATATAATATATATATATACTCCAGCAATTTTTGGCCGTTTCTAGTCGATCCCCTAAACTTAACGTTGTAAACTTCAATTTGATCAAGTTCAAAGCAGGTTCAACCGAAAGTAGCATGCATTCAAACATAAACATAGATAGTTTTGCATAACCAAACATAAAACATAAATTTAAACTAAGCTAAACTACTTTCGGTCGAAGTGGAGGTCGAGCCAATCCTTCCTCGTCAGGTACAGTGTGCCGCGAGCCGGGTTTGGGCCTGTGCCATCGTTAGGGTCATTAGGGAAGACACTCCTCCACTCGTTGACGTTGATCTCCTTGTCCTCGCCGCCCACCTCGACGCCCTCCACGCTGCCGTCCTCGCTGCCTTCGACCTCATCATCGGAGGAGAGCATGATAACCTCGCCGCCCTCCGCGCCAGCAAAGAGCACCTGCTCTGCCTCCACGAGCTCCGGGTGCTGCTGGTGGAGCTCTTGCATGTAGGCCTCGTCGGCGGCCTCGGCCTCGAGGCGCTCCCACGCCTCGCTGTCCTCCCGCGCCATAGCTGAGCTCACCACCCCTAGCTCCGGCAGAACGAGGTCGACCGGACGTGTGCTGAAGGGGAAATTGAGCCTAGCCGCCGCGCCGTGGTAGCGGACCTGCCAGCGGTCGTACTCCATGGCCGCGAGCTCGGGCGTGTGGAAGCTACCGAGCCACCAGCGGGTGTGGGTCTCCCGATCCGTGATCTCGGCTACCCATGTCCCCCACCGCCGCTGCCGGACCCTGAGGTAGGACCTCATCGGTGGCCGGGCCTGAGGGAGGACAGGGAAGTCCTCGAACCGGCGTAGGGGCGCGGCGGCGGGCGGATCGGGCGACCTGCGACGGCGGATCGATAAAGAGCCCGTAGAGGACGATGGGGACACCTCAGCGACCACCTCGTCGGCGTCGGGTGAAGAGGCCGCGATAAACCTCTTTTTGGCCATTGGCTCCTGAGCTCCCCGGCACACAGGCAGAGGTTGAGGATGGATGCGGCGGCGGCGGTAGCGATGGGGGCGACCTACCAATGGTTTCGAGCGAGGGTGGGGTGGTGTGTGTCTGTGTGAGCAGAGGTTTTGGGGAGTGTGTGGTGTGTGTGGAGGGGGGAGGTGGTGTTTGAGGAAATACCGCGGCAACTGAAAATTTCACTAGGCGGGAGTGAAATGCCGGGCTACTGAAAATTTGGATCAAGGGCAAGCAGATATTTTTGAGATTGCGAGGGATGCAGAAGCGGGAGTAAAATGCCGGGGCAACTGAAAATTTGAATCAAGGGCGAGCAAATATTTTTGAGATTGCAAGGGATGCAGAGGCGGGAGTAACAAGGCAGGGCTACTGAAAATTTGAATCAAGGGCGAGCAGATATTTTTGAGATTGCGAGGGATGCAGAGGCGGGAGTAAAATGTCGGGGCTACTGAAAATTTGAATCAAGGGATTGAAGCAGAGCGGGACTAACAGACATCGCACACGGTCCGCACATACTAATCGTGTGCTATCAAACATTAAAACCTTCCAGGTGGTAGATATTTTCGAGATTATGAGGCAGTAGATATTTTCGAGACTAGGAGGCAAGCCTCGTGGATCCCAATCTACTGTGCTGATGTGAGTGACTGCAGGGCACGGGCGTGGCACACGGGTAGTCTGACCGAACCGTGTCTGTTGCGTACCCAATCGCAGATGGTTTCTACATCCAACTCATGTGCTGTTTATAAATTTGGCAAAAAGAATAACGCAGGAGAGGGTCAAAACACGGACATACTTGCATGTGGACCAAATATATGTATGAAAAGGGTGGTTTGATGTTCAAATACCCAATGCACAACTTTGATGTGGCACCTGTCGCACAAAAGCACAGTATTGCTAGTCAGCCACCCGCTACGAAGCCCACTTCGTGTCGGCGGTAAGGGAATCCTAGCTACGAATGCATGCCCCCAAATAGCTAGGTCTGAAATCTCACCCTACAGTAACACAAAACCTATAGGAGTCCATCATATATATATATGGTCAAACTTCCCCTTTCGCTTCCCGACAAAGTTGGACCGTGTGCCGACCCACAAATGTGTGCTTGTGGAGCGAGATGGGTGAGACCACATACGAACCACATGCGGGTGGCCCTGCTATATGTATGAAAAGGGTGTGGTGTGATATTTAACTACCATTCACAACTTTGATGTGGCACATGTGCCTCGCAAATTAACCGGACTTCCCCGACCCCACGGGGGTTGCAGGTAGTGCAAAGTAGCCCCCCCCCCCCACACACATGTCGGGGGGAGGGCATCTCACCAAGACGTATTACAACACGGACCAAGCAAAATCCAACTTGGTCGTACAACCTCTCCCGCTCGTTGTTGGTCAAAGTGATGGACGTCCACACGTCCCCGCAAAATGGGCTAGCTTGTCGCCGATAACCTCGCGAGGGAGTACTGTATGAAGACAAACCCACTCTGTGCATGTGGCCCAAGTATGTATATGGAAGTGGTGTGTGTGGTGTTTGAATACCCAATGCGCAAATTTGATGTGGCACCATGCTTTGGAACCGTAAAATCCCCACACTGAGCGAGGGTTCACGACGCGTAGCATGTGCTCAAACTTAATTAGGCTTGGAATGGTCGACCTACTATACGGTAACTCAAACCAAAGAAGAAGAATCCACCCCGGTAACCTTTCTCGTCGTTGGTCGAAATGATGGACGTCCATGCGGGCCCACGAATATATATAGGCTTGTCGCCCATAACCAAGCAAGTGAGAGTGTGTCCAAAGACAATCATTGCATGCGTGTGTCCCGAACATATTTATGGAGGTGTGTGATGCATGCATATGTGTTAAATACCCGACCCAATGCACACCATTGATGTGGTGCATGCGTTGAAAATCGCAGAGGTCCCCACACAGAGCAAGAGGTCATTCATGACGTGTCGTGTGCTCACCCCCCCTTCGATCCAGCGGGATGGATTCATGTGTACACATGCGCTATTATATATATGTAATCTCACATCATGATCTATATCATGAGACAAACAAAAAATTAATCCCCTAAGTCAAATTAGTTAACCTCTCTCGCTGTCGGTGAAAGTGATGGACCAAGCGGGCCGACAGATGGAAGCATTGCTGATAACCGCGTGAGTGAGTGCCATATATAGGACAACAACCATCACGCTTCCACATGTGCCAGAACATATATATGGAGAAGTGTGCGGTTGTGATGTTTTGAATACCTAATGCACAACTTTGATGTGGCCTTTGCCTCAAAAACCGCAAAGTCCCCACACAGAGTGAGGTTCAAGTGACACCTAGTATATATATATATATATATATGCTGGTCACCCCCCCTTTGACACGTACTATACACCTAGTAACACAGCCCTAAAAGAATTAATCCTCCTTGTTCGTCAAACGTACCTCTCTCTCGCTAGGTCAAAGTGATGGACGACAAACTCGCGGGCCCAGCACAGAAGCAAAGCGTACGTCGCACGCGAGTGATCATCCTATATAGGGCTACGTACCACCGTCTGCATGTGGCCCAAAGAGGTGTTTGTGTGATGTTTGAATACGCAATGCACAACTTTGATGTGGCACCACATATATAGGAAACCAAAAAGTCCCCACAGAGAGCGCGAGGTTCATGATGCATGGTATGTGCTATATGTACGCCCCCATTCGACGCGTGGTATATATGTACTTCTACTGTATAGCACAAACCAAAAAAGAATCATTCCTTGATGGTCAAATTAACCTCTCTCTCATTGGGTCAAAGTGATGGAGGACAACCTCGCATGCCCATGGATGGAAGCACCACACGTGAGTGAGTTCCTATAGGGAAACCACCGCCTCCATGGTATTGCGTGATGTTTGAATACCAATATAATGTACAACTTTGATGTGGCACCTGCCTCGGGAACCGGAAAGTCCCCACATGGAGCGAGGTTATGACACGCATATATATAGAGTATTTTCATGTTGCCCCCTCTTTTACATGTACGTACTCCTACCGTGCATATACGTAACACAAACCAAAAAAGAATCATCCTTGTTGGTCAAATTAACCTCTCTCTCATTGTATGTTCAACTGGTCGATGACGACCTCATGGGCCCACAGAGAGAGTCACACGCGAGTGAGTGTCATAGGACAAAACCATCGCGTGCATGTGCCCGTGTGTTATGTGATGTTTGAATACCCAATGTACAACTTTGATGTGGCACATGCTTCGCAAACCGGAAACGCACTACACCACGATGCGTAGCCCCCTCACTTCAAGCCGGTGGGAGGGTGTGTACGCACATTCTCGAACTTTGATATGGAATCTCACCATGATCCACACCACACACATGCCAAGATGAATCCACCTTTTGGTCAAATGCCTCTCATTGTCGATGGAAACTGAAAACCTTTGCGGGCTAACGAATGGGCACGTCGCTGATAACCGCACGAGGGAGAGTGTCCGAGAGGACCACCAATGCATGCATGTGGCCCGAACATGTATGTATGAAAGGGTTGTCTAACACTTTAAATAACCAATTCACGACTTTGATGTGGCATATATGACTCACAAAATGATCAATAATCCCACACGGAGGTTCACGACTCGTAGTGTACTGCCGGACCCCTCCCCCCACCCCCCCCCACACACAGACACACACATCCCGCACCACCACAGCCACTCTGAGGCATGTCAAACTTTTTCTGCAGTGAACATGTGACCAAAGAGTGTCATGTTAAAATTTAAAAAAACAGACATCATTCGACCGTTTTTATACATTGATTGATTTCCTAGGGATTTAATGTGCAAAAATCAAATTTGAGCTACATGTGCACCAAAATGGATTGCAAAATCATATGTGCGCCTGGGTGCATGTTTCCCCATGCAAGAGATTTCAAAACATTGAGAATATAGATTTTTAAAATTCAGTAAATCCAAAACTTAGTTGAAATTCATGAAACTTATCGTGGTGTCATATATGGACACCAGTAGACTGTGATATTGTATTTTTTTCATCAAATTTGAGACACGTTTTGATATAATCTTCTGACAAACAGGAGATTGTTAATAACTTGCAATCAATATCTCATACGGATTATTTATTTAGACCATGTGCGTTAGACCGTGCCATGCTTCGGTTAAGCAGTAAAGTGGCAGAATGAATCATCAATAAACCAAAAAATATACGTGCTACCACGCGCCCCGTGTGCCGTGCGAGCAGGCATGAGTTGACGGGACGCATGCGAGCAGTCCACTGCGCAGACAGACCAGGAGGCGTGCGTGCAGGTGTGCATATTGACAGGAGGCATTTTCGCTACGCAGTGTCATTGGGAGGCGTCTGAGTAGCTGTGTGAAATGATGGTACGAATGGCAGAAGTCCGCCGCGCAGGCTCACCGGGAGGCGAGACAGCCTTTGACCGCCGCCCACCTCGCTCCCACTGGTCCGTATTAATTGCGCACCTAAGCCGCCGACCATAATAGGCAGCCGCACCCCCGGTCCACAGTGGTCACCAACGTCTGGACTCTGGAGTGTATGAGGATGCCGCCGAAGCGCACCATCGGAGGGAGTGGCGATGCCGGGGCTGGTGAAGCTCCCACGCAACGCATGAAGTTGGGCACAGAGGTTGCCGTCGCCGCCGACGAGGTCTCGCGCGGGCAGCAGCACAACCTTGACTTCGTCGACACCGTTGTGCCCCCCCCCCAGCTGGAGCCGGAGGTTAACAGCAACTTCGGCAATGACTGCGACTCCGACGGAAAACCGGTTATTCATCTATATGCCCATTTGTGCGGCAAACATATCATGTGTTATCTCTAGTTACTCCCCCCCTCTCTAATTTTTTTTGGAATACAAATCCTATGGTTATGTTCTCTCAGTCCATGAAATCGGAGTAATTAAAATCCGTTAGATGCACGTAGTGTATTGATTGTTTGAATGTTATCCATATAGAGTTAGTGATTAATTGTTTGTTCTGCACAAATGATTTTTGCTAATAATCCGACTAGGGTTAGCTTGCGTGCTAATAATTCGTGGCCAGATCTTGAGAATTGATTTTGAATGTCCTACATATATGTTTGTGCCTTTTTTCTTCCAGATCTTGAGAATTGATTTTGAATGTCCTACATGTATGTTTCTGCCATTTTTTTCTTTCAGATTGGTATGTACACAGATGAGGCTCCGGCCAGCGCCGCCGTCGGATGTAGATCTTGGACCGGCTGCGCGGCCAGAAGCGGCCACGCCCCCTCCCCCTGGACCTGAGGAACCAGTAGAATCTCCGGCGGACCGCATCAGCGATCTCCCGGAGGGCATCCTTGGGGAGATCATCTCCCTTCTCCCCACCAAGGATGGCTGCCGCACACAAGTCCTCGCATCTCGGTGGCACACTTAGTGGCGCGCCACGCCTCTTAATCTCGATTGTCGTCAGCTATCTGTCGAAGATGATTCTGAACTCCCCGGAGCCATCATCTCCTCCCACCAGGGCTCCGTTCAACGCATCTGCATCCCGGCATGCTACCTGCTGGACATACCCTACACGGTGGCTGCCTGGCTGACATCCCGTCAATTCGATAAACTCCAGCAGCTTGAGTTCTACCATTACTACAGCGATGGGTTACCACCCAGTGCTGCATCTGTGCCGTCACCACCGATGCCCATCTCATGGTTTTCCTCCTCTCTCCACACCACCACCTTGACCCAGTGCCATCTAGCAGATAATCTGGTACAAATGCTTCGACTCCCACTGCTGAAAAAACTTGTGCTTGTGTTGGTTGATCTGTCGGTGGCATCACTGCACAGCATCATCCACTCCAGCTGCCCTGCACTGGAGCATTTGGTGCTTGTTTTTGGAATAGGAATCCATATCCCTTGTCTCAAAATAAAGTCGCCTCACCTTGTAAGCATTGGAATACGTTTTGAAGGACAGGAGCTCATCATCGAAGATGCCCCTTCACTTCAAAGGTTGCTCCTTGATTGTTGTTGTAAACCTTCGCAAATAACTGTGGTCTCTGCGCCTAAACTGGAGACCTTGGGTGCAATTCGTGATCCGTTTAAATGGTTCGAGATGGTGTTTGCCTCCACACCTATTGAGGTACTGTATATTATTCACGTACACTTTTGTAATTTGCATTTTTCATTTGTGCGCATAAGTTAAGTATCATCTTGGAGTACACTTTCAGTGATAATATTATGTTATATGCTCAATGAAGAGCTTGTCCATCCTATCAGTGGTGGTGGATTCTGTCAAGACCTTATATATCAGTATGTGGTGTTTTGATCTCAACATCATTATTGCCTTGCTGCAATGCTTTCCATGTCTGGAGAATTTGTATATAAAGGTGATGATTTCACGCACATTGAAAGCCCATATATAATGTACTATAATTAATCATTCAGCTATCACTCTTTCAACATAATCTTTTTTAGACATTAACTGTTTTCAATCTTCATCTCTATTTAGGCACTAACACATGGAGAAAAAGGTATAACCAATTGATGGTTCAAGAAGCACCGGGATTTTCTCAGATCTCATGACATTCGTTTGAAGACAGTAACGCTAGAAGGATATGCATCCAACAATGCAAACACTAGCTTTGTCACATTCTTCATGTTGAATGCGAGGGCACTATTGTCCGTGAGGATTAAGTTTTTCGACAAGAAATTTCTCACGGCTGCAAGTGTTGAACAGCATAAAAAGAAGTTTCAGGTGGACCTAAGGGCTTCTGATCGTGCTCGGCTTCTATTTACAATAGCTTGTCGTCATCATGGAGCAATAGAAATTTTGTACTGGGATCTTGATTTTATGGATCAGACCGATCCATTTGATTGTGACTGCTGAAAACTTTGGTTGAGTTAGATGTCATTGTCCTGTTCAACCTGGATTTTGTCTAAACCTGATGAGCAATTAATCCTCGTGCTTTTGTACTGTTTGTAAGCTGGAGTTAGATATTGTTGCCCTTTTAAACTCGGCTTTGACCCATATTTTCTTTCATACTGGGCCAATGGCTTGCCATTTCTTTAATTAAGACATAAATATTATAAGCATTCACAACATAGGGAAAGAACATCACTCTCGCAGGATCCTTGAGATCTTTGTTCATTACAGAACCCGCAAGTTCTTAGCGCCCACCAGCACCAACAAACTTATTTTCAGCTAGCACACCAAATGGGTTGTAATTCTTAATAAGAAAAGCTGCATGGTAGTGACAGATTTGGATTTGTCATTTGGGACCCATGAGGAAAAAGCCTATCCAGGGCGGTGCCAACTCGACAGTAAACATTGAGAAACCTAGTTTTAAAATTACTGTAAATCCAAAACTCGGCTCAAAATCATGAAACTTGGCATGGTGTTATGACATGGCACCAACATGCTATGGTAAAAAATTAGTCCAATTTGGGACAAGTTTTGGTATAAACTTCTTACAAACCGGAGCTTCTCTCAAAAAGGCTCATGGTTCCGAGAGGGAACTTGTCACCTTTGTGTGCGAAATGACATACGCTGTCTCTTCCCGCCTTGATTTATTTTACAGAGGCAACATGCAACTATAGGAGCATCGTCCTAAAAATATGAAATTATTCAGGGTTCGTTTTGCCTTTTTATACATTATTTGAGTTTTCTAGGCATTTTGGAACATACTTTGGTGTGTGCAAAGGTCATGTGTGTACTAGTCACCTATGTAATTGGATGTTCAATCTGTTTATGGAATCAAGTCCTTATAAGTTATAAGTACATATGCTGTTGTTCTGTGTGCAATGACATCGCACACAGACCATACTAGGGAACCCGTTGGTGATGATTTCATCAACCGCTGACAATTGTATACCAGCAAGCATTTGCCCACAACACACACGGCTTATTAGCAGCAATCGTCTGTATTATTATCGGTCTTCGCACACATTTCTGATTACAGACCTGTTTGCCGCGTATCACACACATCTTGTTAAATTGAACCGTTTCTGTTAGCTTGGCTCAAAGCAAACAGTTCATTCGAGTGAACCGTACGCCATATATCGCACACACCTTGATATGGCTGACTGTTTCTTTTGTGTTGCCTAATCACAAATAGTTCATCCGAGTGAACTGTATGCCGTATATCGCACACGCCTTCATCTGGCTGCCCGTTTCTGTTGTCCTGCCTCATCGCAAACAGTTCATTGAACTGAACCGTATGCCTAGCATCGCACACGCAACTAAAATTTGAACCATGTTTGATGTATTCGCCATCGCAAACGTTTTGCACCTTTTTTGATGGTTTTTTACATCACCGTTTACGATTAATGCATCGCACACAGTTTCGTCGAAGGGTCTCTGATTGTAGTGTCGCGTTAGCAGCATCCTGCAGTAGTGAAAGGTAGAGTGTCGGAGGGTTGGTGGTGGAGTTGCTTCTCACAAATGGTGGGAGAGGCCTGCTAGAAAAACTGAGGGTACGACTGCAATATCAATAAGAGAGGGGATGCCTGCCTGTCTATGCACGTGCGTGTGAGAGACGGGTCGAGAGGTATGCAAGGATGATGAGGGGGGACGATATGGTTGTGGTAAGCAGACATAACTACATAGGAAGATCAATCGTCGTGTGTTGGAGAAAGGGAGAGACATAACTAGTGAGGTACGTCGATCGATGCATGGGGAAAAAGACTTATAGTCGACCTAGCTATATGCAGGGAGATCGGTAGGTATACATGCATGCATGTGTTAGAAGCAAATAAGGTCCAGAGAGACGGACAGGGGGAGAGGGATGCAGCTAGGAGGTGGTGCGAGAGGCCTACTATATCGAGGGGGGAGGAGTGTGCGAGTATGAGATCGATGAAAAGAGGGGCGGGAGTGTGCACGTGCGTGGAACCGTATTGGACATAGGGGGGCATGGATGGTGAGAAGAGAAGAGGGAGAGTGTGTGTTTGTGGTAGGCACACTTGGCTAGAGAGGTATATCGACTGGTGTGTGCCGGAAAGAAGGAGCCGGGGGGCCTACACACACTGTGGGTGAACGACCTAAAGAGAAATAACGAATATGCGTGATGGAGGGGACGCTGAGGGAGGGTGAGAGGGGGCGGGCGTGTGCATGCACGAGAGAAATTTAGTTAGCTACCACTAAAAAAATACACTTCCATGATGATACGTGTTTTTCACAGTAGGTCACGTTTTCTGTCATGCATGTACATCCATGATGATTTTATGACAGAATCAAGATAGTCATACCTATGCTGTCGTAGAAGTGTTCCATGACATTACCAAAATTATCATCACGGAAGTGTCCACTTCCATGACGATAAATGGCGCATCATGGAAGTGCTTTCGTCAAGGGAAACCGACATGTGTCATCCACCGTAACGGGTCGCCGTTAAGCTATCGGGTTCCGGTTTGGATCCGATAACCCGTTAACAGCCCGGACCCATGGGGATTTTCCACGTGTAAAATTCTCAATGGCCAGACGAACCACGAGTCGGCTCAGCGTTGGGACAAATGTCATCCACTCATTGGACGGGAGGCGCCTATGATACGTCGACATGTGGCACGGCCCAACTGAGGCCCATTCTGGTGAAAAGGCCGGCCCGTTTGACTTCACATATAGCCCATTTACAGCCCGCTAACTCACGGCCCGTTATGGCCTATCCGAATTGGGCCCCGTAGCGTTATCTGGGCCGTCCAATATGATTCCATCCCATTGTAACTTCTGGCCCATGTATGGCCCATGACGTCTTTCGGCCCATACGAGGCCCTTTGTAACTCTTGGCCCTTTAAAGGCCCGTGGTGAAACTGGTCCATAATGAACAGTGTAACACTTTACACCCATTAACGGCCCATTATTTCGTTGGGTCATTTCTGGCCCGTGTTACCTTTCGGCCTTCCAAGGGCCCATTTATTCTTGGGCTCATTTCTAGCATTCGGTTACTTACGGCCCATTACTGGCCTGTTCTGCTTGTGGGCCAAATTCAACCCGTGGTTACAGTCAGCCCGTTTGTGGCCCGTTAACCTGTTGGGCTGTTTTCATAGCATCATCAAATACGGCCCATTAACGACCCGTGATGCCTGTCGATAGAATTAAGCCCGTTATACATTTCGGCCTATTAACGGCCCATTATGGTTGGGCCATAAACACATGATTTCCACTCTAGCCCGTTTATGGCCCATTGTGCAGGCCGCTACTGGTCCATGAATAATACGGCCCGTATAAGGCCCATTGAATATACGGCCCGTCAAGGGCCCATGGATCCTATGGCCCGTAGGAGGCCCATGGTCACTACAGCAGGTAGCAGGACCATGGTTACAATGGTCCGTATGTTGCCCATGGTTATTGTGGCCTAATTATAAAAAATAGGTTATTGTGGCCACTAGAAAAACATGGAAAAAGAACTGCAGTGACTACAAGCAAACAACTAAACAAGACAATAAGGAAATAAATAAGCAAGCAACTAACTGTAGGCTATAACGACTATTACACATATTACATCCACTGGGCATCAAAGTTTGCCACCAGTGCAAATATATGGAACAAAGCAGCATATCACATACACTGGTTGTCAAAGTTGGCGACTAGTGCAAATAAACGCTGCAGCAAAGCAAGTCCAGAACTGAAACCACTTTAGAAGAGCTCAAGAAAAAATATCCTGGGTACCCAGCATGCTGGCAAGATGCTTAGCAAGCTTATTAACTTTCTCTTGTTTGGCGCTTAAATCCTCCAGCGCTTGCTGTTGCACCAGAAAGTATGCATCTGAATTCTGCAGGGACTTCCTCAGTCCTTCGGCTTCGTGTCGCAGCACATCTGATCGATGTCTTTCAACTTGAAGTTGAGACTCAAGAAGACGAACTGATTTAGGCAGCGAGTTCGAACAGCTTGTGCCAGCAGTAGTGGCCAGTAACTCGAACACTACATCAAGACATGACTTTTGGGTTGTCTCACTGTCATCAAGATAGTTTTTATCAGCTTTCTTGGAGACCAACAGGGATGTCTCACTATCTTGAACCTTATCTGCATTACTTCCTTTACCATTGCATAACGGGGTACTCTTCTCCAATATTTTGTCCGCATTCTAAAAGAGAAACAAGCAGACACATCACAGGTTTACCATGTTGTATATGAAACTCATTTTGGTAAATCAGTTCAGTAGTAAAGTGGACAGGATAACAGCATGAAACAAACATATATCTATGTACCATGGTCACTTTATAGTCTATATCATTCTAGTTCTTGTTGCCAAATCAAGATAGAGACACCGTTCAAATAATATCTATTTAAGACAAAGCAGCATAGACAGAATATAAGTGTGGGAAACTACACAGCAATAACAACACTTGTAATGTGCATGACATGAGAACATAACTGTTTATTCAATTGAAACTGAAATCAACATAGAGCAAGTTACAATAGCAAACCAGTTAAAGAAACAAGTTTAAAACATACCTGTTGCACCATTGGAGTTTCAATTCCATCCTTCAAATTTGAAAATAGTTGGTATGAGTAAATACAGTGATGCAAGAGCAAAGGAGTATGAACCATAGCTACAGAACCTGACCTGAGAACAATTCTTCTTCTGCTTTAAGCATTGAGTTGGGGTTCGGAGTGGTGGTCCTCGTGCTTCGGGCACTGCAGTTACCTTACTAACTGCTCGTTTTTGGGTGCTCTGTGGTGGAGACAGTGCTGTGTCAACTGGAAGTGGGTTACTATCTGCTGGGGTTGGGGTTAGAAGGGGTGTAGCTGGTTCTCTGTCCAACTGGGTAGGGGTACAATCTGCGAGAGTCTGGGTTATGTGTGGTGGGGCTGGTTCTTGGTCAAGTACAACCATGGTTCTATCTGCATCGACTGGTAGCACTATCTTTTCTAAAGACCGTGTTGTTACTCCCTTAGATACTGCCATCACCCTCTCCAATTCAAATGGCTGATAAACAAGAAAAGTAATTGAATGTACATACATTGTATGATAGACAGGTGCAATGGATAGTGGGGAATAAAAGAGGGCATGAAATAATTCACATTTATGTTGTCTAACCAAACAGGATAGCATGACACAATTTCACATATATGATGGCTAACTAAACAGGATAGCATGACACATTTTCACATATATGATGGCTAGCTAAACAAGATGGAAAGACATAGTTCAAAATATGATGACTATGTAAACAGGATGACATGATATAACTATATAATGTGTTTATTAAATAGGTTGGCATGCCATAATTCACATACATGCCGCCTATGGAAACATGATAGCATGATATAATTCACGGATAGAATGACATAATTCAAAATATGATGACTGTAAACACTAAACAGGATGAGATGATATAACTATATGATGTCTTTATTAAATGGGTTGGCATGCCATAATTCAGATAGATGCTGTCAATGTTAACATGATGGCATGATATAATTCAAATATATGATTTATATACTAAGCAACTAAGCAGATGGCAATCGCATATATGATGTAAAAACTAAGCAATGCAAGACAACATATGCATGATATGAGTAATATAACCCTGCCAAGTTTGAGCATAGACCTCAGGGGGGAAATAGGACTCGTCATCTGTCTCTGAATCCTCCTCTGAGGAGCTATCTGTAACCAGCAAGATGTCTGCTTTAGCAGGTAGCATTGTCTGCTCTGAAGACCTTGTTTTCACTCCAGATACTTCCATCACCGCTTCAAATGGCTGATGCACAGAAAGAGTAGTTGAATATACAAATATTGTCGACAAATGGAATGCATAATACAAAAAAAGGATAGCATGATATAATTCACATATATGATGATTGGCTAAATAGCATGGCATTGCATAATTCACATATATAATGCCTTGCAACAAGATAGCATTGCATAATTCACATATATAATGTCTTGCAACAAGATGGCATTGCATAATTCACATATATGGTAATTAGACACTAAACAGGTGGCATTCACACAAAGCATGTCTAAACTAAGCAAATGACATAGCAATGCAAGACACCATACGCACGATATGAGCAATATAACCCTGCCAAGTTAGAGCATACACCTCGTGGGGGAAATAAGACTGGTCATCTGTCTCTGAATCCTCCTTTGAGGAGCTATCCGTAACCAGCGAGATATGCACTTCGTCAGATAGCATAGTCTGCTCTGAAGACCTTGTTTTCACTCCAGAATTTTCCATCACCGTGTCAAATGGCTGATGCACACGAAGAGTAGTTGAATGTACTAACATTGTTGACAAATGTAATACGTAATGGAAAAAAAGGATGGCATGATATAATTCACATATAAGATGACTGGCTAAGCAGGATGGCATTGCAAAATTCACATATATGATGCCTGGCTAAACAAGATGGTGTTACATAATTCACATATACGATAAAGAAACTAAACAGATGGCATTCACACAAAGCATGTCTAAACTAAGCAGATGAAATATTTGATGTATAAAGTAAGCAATGCAAGGCACCATATGCATGATATGACCAACATCAGGATGCCAAGTTAGAGCGAAGACCTCGGGGGGTAACTAGGAGTGGTCTTCTCCTTCTGAATCCCCCTCGAAACAGTTATCTTCCTCTTGATTACAATCTGAAATGGGTGGAGGGGGGCTGCCTTTGCGCCCACCATGGAGCGACGTCTGCATGAAATTTTATTGCCACGCAAGGCTTGTCTCTTTTGCTCTACATGTTCAGTCCCATTGTGTACAATAACTGATATGCATAGGAATAAAACATAGTTAGATTATGTAAGGAGTGCATGCAGAAATCCAGAGTGATGGTAGCAACCTGTGGGTAGACCCAAAACCAATGATAGCAGGCAGATAATGGCTTCAGTTAAAAAATACAAATAATGGCTTCTTTACTGTTTGTTTCCCACCCAACATGAAACTCATAGTAGACACCAGAGATTAACCAGATAGTAGACAGATACTATTGATTGCGGCCCCGATATGTACCCCACAACCATTTAAAAACTCAAGTTTGAGCATTAGTTTGGAGCTGACTCAGAGTCTAATCGGTGAACAGGACAATAAAGTAGCATGTAATATTAAGCGATGCATAATGTAAGCAGACATGAAAGAGTGCGACCTCTCTTGCGGACCCGTGTAGTCCTCGAGGTCATCTGCTCAGTTGATGATGGTAATGCAGTTGTCGTGGCTGCCGGCGGCGGGGAAGAAGATCTGAGGCGGCGAAATACAGTCTGGAGGGCGGATCCCTACTATGGTGGACCCTTCTGTCGTTGGAGCAGCTGAGCTGGGGTGGATGACGGCGCAGCAGGAGCGGGACAAACCACACAAGGTTTTATTTGACAACTATCTGTAAGAGAAGTAATTCTGTAAGGGCTCGTTTGAATTGGAAGATTCTAAGGGATAGGAAATACACAGTAATAGGATAGGAATGCATGTGCAAAGAATTTAAAGTCACAGGATTTCTGTCAATCTGGGTGTTTGGTTCACAGGAATTGGAAGGTCACACGAATGCAAAGAAGCATGGTCAAATTAAGTCAAACCACAAGAAAATGTACAGTTATAATGCTATTATGCTACTATCACTTAGTCTTGTTCTTCATGAATAGGAATTTGAAAAGGAAGGCCAAGTGGATATTAAAATTCCTACGGTTTTTCTTTGAAAGAGACACTAAAGAAACAAATCCTACAGTTTTCCTTTGCTCCATTCCTTTGAACCAAATGCATTAATAGTAGTACCATAGGAAACTTTCCAATTCCTATGTTTGTCCTTCACTTTTCCTTTCAACCACTGGCAATTCTAGTAGGCAGGCTTGAACAGGCAAAAGCCTACACTCCAAAAATGTTTTTGTGCTACTTGTACTACTTTGGACCCAGGCCACTGCCCTACTAACTCAACTCCCAGGCCCATCTACACATGCACAACTCAAACACGCAGAAATAAATAATGATGGCTTTCGAGAGAGTCCATCATGGATAGCTAAGTTGCCTGGTACCTCACTGCTTGTCATATAGTAGGAGAAACTAATCGTATTTCACGTTACTACGTGTGCTCAGTGGATAATATATATAACATGTAGAGTAAAAAAGCGATACAACAAGTGTACAACCTCTTTGGCGAAGCCATGTCGATCTCAGCATGATTGGGTTGGTCGGTGAGGATGCTCCGGCTGATTTGGCTGTCGGAGGAGTGGAAGAAGATCTTACGCGTCTGGAGATGGAGCCGGGGGTACTGTTCCGGTGTGATGGAGGATTTCGTCATTGGAGCAGATCCGGTGAGTTGTACGACGGCGAGGCTGAAGCAGGACAAGAGAGACAACGTTAACCTGAGTGGAATTTTAATAGCATCTCCAATAGATGATGTAAAATACATAACCACAAAGTGCTAGATGTAAAATACATCAGCCGCTCATCTCTGAACTTAACTGTCGAAACTGAATTGAACTGTCGAAACTGAATTTTACTGTCGAAACTGAATTTTGCTGTCGAAACTGAATTTTACTGTCGAAACTGAACGCACTAGTAGAAGAAAAGCAGTAGCAGCAGCTGCAGCGCCCGGAGCAGTAGCGCGTGAGAGAGCCGGGGCAGCTAGTCGTGTAGCAGCATCTCGGGTAGCAGCTGCAGGGGCTCAAGCGAGAGCAGGATCTGCTGCTCGTGCAGCAGCAGCGCGAGCAAGAGTAGAGTAGCAGCGCAAGCAAGAGCAAGAGCGAGAGCAGCAGCGCGAGCAAGAGCAAGAGCAGACCAGGCAGGGGACTGCGAGCAAGAGCAGAGCAGTAGCGCGAGCGAGAGCCAAAGCAGTAGCAGCTCCTACTGATGTGGACGTCGCCGCCGAGGGAGCGACGCTGTGGAGGAAGTGGCCGGTGACACTGCCGTAGATGGAGCCGCGCCATGTCGGCTCGGGACCGAGCGCCGGCAGCACCGTGAGATCGAATCAAGAAGAAAATGCAGCGATTAGTGTAGAGCCTCTTTGGTGGCACCGATTAGGCCTCAGCTTCATGCGAGGACTTGGTGATAATGCTGCTCTTCCGGTGGTGCAGGTGAAGATGGTGGTGTGGGAATGGAGGTGGCGCGAAAGACGAGGGGAACATCGGGGCAGCTCCTTGGAGGTGGAGGATGGGGTGGCTGAACCGGTGGGACAACGAGATCGACGATGGATCCTCATCCGATGTGGTGGATGAGGGACGTTGAGGTGTTGTTGTGGACGACATCGTCGGGGAAGAGGCTCCGGCTGGGTGGGCGGACGGAGGAGGGTGTGGGGCTTCGCGGGTTTTCGTGGCCTCGGTGTACGAATGGGGCGGAGGGGATGGAAGGGGGGAACCATGGCTTAGGGACGCGCTTCTCCGAAATGTGGGGTAAGTTTTGAAAGCAGCCCCACCGATTTGACCTAGGTGGTTCTTTCGGTTCAGGGGTATCACGGGAATTTCGCGTGTCGGGATTTGGCAGGAGGTGGGAGTTTTCGCGCGCGTTGTAATTTTGGGATAGCAAGGCGCGGGTTGAGATGGAGGGAATTTTAGGAGCATAACGAGACAAAGAGATATCTTAAAATTTCGGGATAACAAGGCGCGGGTTGAAATTCCGGACATGCCTAACGTGTATACTATATCAAATCAATTCACACTTCCCTCGACGAAAAAACCAAAAAGAAATCAATTCGCACCACACAAGAGAGTCTAGTCCCGTGTACTGTACCAAATCAATTCGCACTACAAATGCCATTCAAAACTTTGAATCCATGTTATGTTCAATTAAAATATTTCGCTACGTGTATAATGCATGCAACATGCTACTCAAATGAACATTTTAGTGCATTCCAAACGTATATACTACGCTTCAATATGAACTAAATTTGAATTCGTTTCTCTATTTGAATAAGATCTACAATCATGACTGTTGTCAAGTTAAACCATTTGAATTCGTTTCTCTATTTTAATAAGATCTACAATCATAATTATTGTCAAGTTAAACCATCGTTTGTATATTATCTTCGCAGCACACCACATGATTACTGTCGAGTTATATATGAACTATGTGTACTATATGAACTCGAACTCGATTTTTTGAATCCACTTTATGTTGATTTCAAATCACAGTACATTTGAAGCTCTAGCTAGATCTTCATAATCTAAACCATGTCTCATATGTATAATGTGTTTATCACATAATGTATGGTGCCTTGCCCCCTACGCCTATAAGTATTTAGCTGTGAGTTGCAAACGCCACACATTATCACAAATTCAAATAAAATGTGAGATGGTCGATATATATTAGTATGGTTTAGATTGTTCGATATTTAGTTGTGAGCTGCAAACGCCACATATTATCACAAATTCAAATAAAATGTGAGATTGTTCGATATATGGTATGTTTTAGATTGTTCGATATTTAGCTGCGAGTTGCAAATGCCATGCATTATCACATTATAGTATAACATGCCCAAAACCACACCACGCGTATCACCGCTATATTCATGCATGCATAGGTTTATAACACTACGATCTCTTATTCAAATATATGAATCCACTTTCATATCGAATTATGATCTTTGTTAGTCTCTTACACCCACACAATCCTCTAACCTTTGTAGCTAACCCTAACTTTCTCTCGTTCATGCACACACCCTCCTCGCCCTCCCCCTCCCTCAGCATTCTATCCATTGCGCAAATTCATTTTTTTCTTTAGGTCATTCTCCCATGGTCTCCACAACTCCTTCTTTCCGACACACACCGATCGATAAACCTCTCTAGCGATGTCTACCTACCACATACACACACAATTTCCATCTCCTCCTTTCTCTATCCATGCCTCGTGTCTCTCATACGGTCCCACGCACGTGTAAACTCTCGCCCCTCTTTTCGTCGATCTCACAATCGCACACTCCTCCCCCTATCTAACTAGTAGGCCTCTCGCACCACCTCCTAGCTCCATCTCTCTCTCTCTCTATCCGTCTCTCTGGGCCTTATTTGCCTCTAACAAATGGATGTACACCGACCGATCTCCCACTATACATATAGCTAGCTATGTCATTTATAACTCGTTTTCCGCACGCGCCGATCGATCTACCTCATTAGTTAAGTCTCTCCCTTCCTCTGACACACAACAATTGATCTACCGATCTAGTTAGGTCTGCTTACCAAACACATGGTCCCCCTTCATCATCCATGCATGCCTCCCGACACATCTATCACGCACACGCACACACAGAAACACATCCCCACTCTTCTTGATATTGCAGTTGTACCCTCAGTTTGTCTAGTAGGCCTCTCCCACCATCTCCGAGAAGCATCTCCACCACCCCTCCGGCACTCTACCTCTCTCTCTCTCTCTCTCTCGTCTCTGTGTGTGTGTGTGTGTGTGTGTCCCAACCTATTTCCCGTCCTCCACATATGTATGGATGTCGACTGATCTCCCTCAAGACATGGCTAGGTCTCTCCTTCTCAACACATATATGAGTCGATCTACCTCTCTAGTCAGGTCTCTGCCCCCCCCCACACACACCGATACATCGAGCGCTCTAGTCATGTCTCCCCGCCACACACAAACTTGCCCTCTCCCCTCTGACGTTCCGGTAGGTTAGTCATCCTATATCTTTGACGTGCACACACACAATTTCGATGGCTCTCTTCATCGATCTCGCACCCACACACTTGATCCTCTCTTCAACTCTATCGATATGGATGACCCCTCCCTCTCTTCTCACGGATCGCCCCCTCTATATATGGTATAGATAGGCCTCTATTTCACACACATTGCATGTGTCACATTTTTGTTTGAGACATCATCGCACATATTCCTTATTCCCAAACAAATACATCACGAAATCACCCTCCCTCAACCCTCCCCCCCCCCCCCCCCACATAACAAAAAACACTCACGAATGCACACGGAATCTCTCTAGGTTTGTATCTCTCACAGACACCCACGGAGGTTGGGGACGTGCATGAAGAGAAGAGGTGCACGCACGGTGCACGTACTCCCGTCTCTTTCCCAACCACACCCGCGCGGGTACACGGTGGAGCTCATTTCTTTACGAAAAGGCAGCCCACATGGTAATTTGACATGTGTACTGGTTGTCCACTTGATGGAGGATCGTGTACCGCGGGTGAACAAACAAATTGCGACTTGACGCGTTATTTAAAAAAAAGAGGCAAACCATGTGGGGCTACCTTAGATGCAAGGCTCTATACACTGGAGATGCTCTGTACTACTTTTGATGTGTCCCGTCAACTCGCAGAACAAGGAGAAGCTTCCTTAGTACGCCCTCTCCCCTGCGCACGGGCGCGGTGGCTCGCAGAGTCGCAGGACGAGGAGAAGCTTGCTTACTACGCCTACGCCCGCTCCCTCACCCACACGCGCGGTGGCTCGCAGGACGAGGAGAAAATTTTACTACTCCCTCCATTACTCCTCGTCCCTACCTTGGTTAGAGAGATTATCATATTGTTTGAAATATATGTCTTTTAGCAGATTTCAATATGAACTACTAGTACATACTACAAACACTGATGTATATAGACGTATTTTAGAGTGTAGATTCACTCATTTTGCTCCGTATGTACTCCATATTGAAACGGACGTAGTAGTACGCACTCTCCCCCGCCCCTCGCCCCTCGACCCTCGCCCACATGGTGGACGTGCAGCAATACATTCGGTCTCAGATAGCCAGAACCATATACTATAGTACCATCATTGCTCGACTTCCCGAAGAGGCGAAGAGCCAAGCACAAGGTTAATATTTTTTAGATGCCAAGCGCAAGGTTTATAAGAGAACGAGTAGTAGTAGTAGTACTAGTAGTATGTACAGTATGAGGAAGAAGGCAACAAGAATGTATGTTTTGCGTGACAGTCTCTTCTTACAGGATGTGCTAGACCTAGTGGACCTCATTGTTGCAATGGGAGTACTATCATAGATGGCACGATTCAGAGTGGTGGGCAGCGGGAATAATTCGGAGCTGCTTAGTCTTAAACCCCATGAAGAAGTCCCATCGAAAGGAATAGCCATCCTCTACATGTGCTCCTATGTCAAATGAGTAAATGAGACAAAAAGAGAAAGAGACAAAGTAAAAAAATCACCAGCCTTAGAGCTAGCTCTATTGTATCAGTGAATGATATTTGTACATCATGATTGACATGGCTATCTTATTAACCATGCTGCGGAGGTAGCAGTGGATTTTTATTTATTTGCGGAGGTAGCAGCGGATGGATATTCAATGAGGAGTGAAATGATGACTGCTTCCTCAGTTAAACATAGAGAAAGGTGGGCCTCATGATTTGACGGCTCATTAGTCATTATTACTGCCTATACTCTTTGCCCATATAATAACCGCGTGGTAGAGTAGTTGGCTATACTTTTAATAACCATGCTCGAAGAGAAGAGGTGCACGCACCCATGCACGTACTAGTAGCACTATTTGCGTCTTCTTCAACCACACACGTGACACGGTGGAGCTCATTTCTGTACGATGATGCAGCCCACGTGATAATTTGACGCGTCTAATACTAGCACTTAATGGAGGGTCGGGAACCACGCATGAACGGTGCCGCGTTATTTAGAAATAAATTTTTTTTCTTCAGTGGCACGTACGCAGTATAAATAGGTTCATATGGAGAGAAAAAGAAACCGCTCCACTATATATAACATAGCCAGGAGCCTACACGGTTGCTTGCTGGGGTTGCTCTCTTCACACTCTCTTGCACAAAACGACTGTGGCCACATCTCTAACATCCAGGCGGATCACGTCCGCCGGGGGAAGGGGTGGATGCTTTGTGTAGATGCGGCCGGTCGCCGTCGCCGACGGTGAAAACCCACTGTTGGTGCGTCCCGATCAGTGGTCCCCGCCGTTCTCTCTCACAAAGCCGGTGCGGTTGCCTTCACCCCTTGCTCACTGCTATGACATGGGAAGTTGCCGCCTCCCGCCGCCCTCCTCTAAGCTAGCTCCATCCCGACATCCCTCAGGTACAACTTCCTTTATAGCCAGCTTGCACCACTGCCCTAGCTGCCACATCGCTCCATGTGGATATTTCTCTACTTCTTTGCCCCGCACATACCTCTACTAGCTTCTACTGTATTTGTGATGAGTTTATGTCTCATAAAAACTAGTCCCACTAGTCTTATTCTAATCACACTTCAATTTCTTTGCCATAGGGATGCTCAGCTCGATTTTAGTGAAACTGCACAAAATGATCCGATGGTTAAAGGGTTGCAAACTTCATTCCTTTGGAAGGTTCAACCTCACCAGCAAATTAAAGCGTGGTTAGGGTTTAGGGTTCAATGCCTAGGGACTGCATGGATCATTTTTTCTTTAGCTGTCTCTGTTCCAAAGTAAGTGTCAACTTTAGTACAACTTTGTACTAAAGTTGGCAAAGTTGGCATAAAGTTGAGACACTTATTTTAGAACGGAGGGTGTATTGGCTATGATCTGTGAATCATTGAGATGCAATAGCATGCGTGTTAGTCTCCTTTGTATTTGATGGAATGTTGCAACGGGGCAACCTTGGATGCAAGATACATGAAACAGAAGATGAAAGCTACATAGCATTGTACATTTTTTGCTGCTTTCGTGTTTTCGCTGAGCTGCTGTGTTTTTGCTAATTTCGCACTCCTCCACTGTAAGAGTGGAGAAAATTGAAAGAGTGGACACGCTCTACCTCCTTTCGCCGAAACATGGGACATCCAGCATCCGGTGCACATGTCATGCACCAAAGTAAAGTGTAAAGTAGAAGTGAGACTCAGCACCGTCATACCACCTCAGTAATAATGACCAATGGGCCGTCAAATCACATAGACCCGGCAGTAAGTTGGACAGACGAAGCAACCATCACTCTTCGTTGAATCCGCTTCTCCCTTCAACGCATGCGCCAGTGAGAGGTCGCGTCCGCTCTGCCCGGGCATGAATGCGGCACCGATTCTCTGGAGCGGCGCTGACCATTTCGGGCAGGAAGCGCACGCGGGCGATGGAGGGGCCTTGGGTGGGCTAGGGTGGTCAGTCAGGAGCGGGCGTGGCAGCTATCCCGGCTAATCTCATTTTCTTCGTTTTACCATATTATTACAGTCTTATTTTCACTTCTTTCCACCACATGCTCACATTCCAAGGTGCATTAAATTGATGCATGCAAGGATTAAAAGAAACCAACCAGTGCATGTAACTATTTCTACTCATTTAGTGGTCGTCCATGAAAATATTGTAATTAATGCAGATTAAAGTTTCAGTAATTTTGTAAACTACGAGACGGAGTACATTTCTCCACTCATCATCTACCTTGGTTGATGAGATTTCAAATTTAAGCCCTATAAACCGGAAAGGAGGGAGTAGTTAAACTTTTTGGTCAAACTTTGACAAAAAATATATGACGTGGCGTAAAAACCTGGACGGAGATAGTAGTACGAGATACGGTGGCACACTGACTTAGGCCGAATACAAGTGCCCGCTCATTATTGGAAGAGAGCAAAGTGTACATATAAAGTAATTAAAATTGAATTTCTCAAAAATATTTAAAATTAGAGGATGGTGCAGCCCACCTTTCCGATATTTTGATCGTGCGTGCTTCAGTTGTTGTTCACTTTGGAGGGTCGTGTACCCCACGTGAATGATAGTAAGCGCGACCGGGAGGCGTGCAACCTTAATTGCAAGTTGACTCCTTCAAGCGTTAAATTTTCTTCACGTATTAGCATTGCCCTAGTATTTTTCTTCACAACGTTAAATAAAGAGTTCCGTTTCATGCACAATTTATAACGATTTTTATGGAGAGAAAAAGAAAACCACTCCAACTATATACGCTGCAGCCTCGGCGCTTGTTTTCTAGGGTTTGCTCTCTTCACACTCTCTCTCCACTATATACATACACGCTGGAGCCTCAGCGCTTGTAGTTGCTCTCTTCACACTCTCTCACCCTCTCCAGATCTAAACAAGACTGCATTAGCCTCTCTCTCTCACACACTCCCCTCACTGCTGGTCAAAGAGCCGGCAGGATCCCGTCTGCCGGGGGAGGAAAGGAGGCTTAACGTTGTCGCCGTCGGCGAGGGAGGGAATCCACTACCGGCACAGCTATTCTCTTTCACCCAGCGGCGGCGCGGGAGGCCCTCCGACCCCTTCTTCCTCGCTGCCATACATAGTGTGGGCAGATCAGCCTCCGGCCACCCACTGAGCCACACCCCGAGAACCTTAAGGTATAATTTACTTAATCCACATGCATTGCTCTAGTGTCATGTGGATTTTTTCCGCTTATGCACTCGAATCTAGGTGTTGGATCATTCAGGAAAGTAGTGGGGAAAGTTGTATAGCATGAATCTAGGATGTGATTCAAAGAGGAAAGGAAGGGGGAAAGTAGTACAAACTGGCTATCCAGCACCTACGTTGGTCGAAAAGGGAAAACAATGACAAACACAGTACGCACATTTGTAACGAACTGATCTTTCTGTGGGTGGGGGACAAGGCTGTAGAGTTTGAGCAGGACTAGATTTGCTGCCCTCACATAGGGAAAGGTGTCTAAAGATAACAAAACTGGGACCAACACAAATATGTTCCTTGGTTGTTTGTTCTTTGTTGCAACACACTGTGCATCACCCCTTTATACATCGGTATATGCATATGGTGCTGGTGCGTCCACTGTCCCGTGCAACTCTTTAGCTGTTGTTAATCTAATAATGCCGCTGGAAAATTGAAGCAATGCCACACTTAAAAGCAAATTACATGTTTAACGAATTTTATTGTTAATATAATCTCTTTGCTAATATGAATCAATGCCACTGTTTGAGAGATGGTACTGTCTTGCTTTCTTTCCCATTTAGATAAGTTAGATGCTTCTTTTTGTGGGCTTCTGTGTCATCCACCGTTATTGACCAGTAATTGTTTCCTTTGCACCTCTGTGTAAACAGGGTTATCTACTTCACCTCGTTGCTATTGCGACCTTTTGGTGCACTGCACAAAACACTTTGATTTTAAGAGTGTTTTGTGCAGTTCATCCAAAATGTCACACCGACAACGTTGCTTGATTGCTTGATCTTAGTGGAACTGCATAAGAGGAGATCTGACTTCCTATCCGTGTTGGCAAATTTGTTTCAGTTCTTCTTCTTGTGAGTTGTTTGAATTCTGCGTCATGAGAGGTCAGTACTGGCCTTCTTTCACATGATTGTGCAGTGTGCTTTCATATGTTGTGCTACTTATACGGTAATGTTGCTTGATTTTAGTGAACTGCACAAATGGAGACCAGACTTCCAATCTGTATGTGCGCCGTAATATCCCATTGAGGTAAGATAATGATATTTCACAACTGTTGGCCTGTATTTTGCTACTGTCATCAGATATTAATGTCATTGTTTAGTGCTATACTTGTGCTCCCTAATTGACATGCCAAATCTTACATTGAAGGCAAAGCTTGTGTGTTATTGAACCAAGTGATGAAGGGGAAGAACAAGCGGAAGAAAAACAAAACTCAACTCCCGGTGCTGTAATGAAGCACTGGAACTGTGATGACACAAGTAATGATATAGTTTTGCATCTTAATTTATTGCTATGGCTGGAACGAGCAATTGTTTTGCCACTGATTTGATGCCACTCTTAATGTAATATGTAATTATCTCTACTTGTGCAAACAGGGATCTTGTTTGAAGATAACATATATTTTAGTGGAACTGCACAAGAAGATGTTGGAAACATTGAACTAATCGAGGAGTATATAGTAAGCATGGCAACCACAGTAGATAATAATGGATGGTTCCCAAGAAGTGCTTCATCTGTATGCTCTACACAATAAGCCTCCTGACAAAGGTTGGTACTGGCCCACAGATTTCATCCATATGATTGAGCTTTGTCATCTCTATTGGTGTTGTGCTACTGTTTAGATACTATCATGAGAAAGTGGTATTGTCCTCGAGAAGTGCTTCATCTGTGATGTTTTAATTATTTCCTTTCCTTTTTTTCGAGCAAACAGGGATGCAGCATTTAGTTGTTCTCTTGCCTTTGCACAACAGAATCATCCTCTTCATATCATAAGGAAGCGGTTGAAGGATGGTAACATTACTGCCCACAAGAACAAACTAACTTCAGCTCAGAAGGACTCACAGATCTCCATCTTTGTTGCTGTGATGGCCAATACAATGTTGTTTTAGGATTCTTTCCGGTGAGTTCCATTTTTTAAGGGACATTTACATTTATGCCCCTAACTGGAACCCACTACTCAGTTTTGCCCCTAGTTTTTGGGTATGCTCAGTTTTGCCCCTCTACCGTCAAGTCACCTTATAGAAATGCCCTTCCGTGCCTTTACCGTCCAGTCAAAGGGCTTTGACCGTCTGGTGAACAGTATCAAAAAAATCTGAAATTTTGTGGGATCAAAGATACTCAGGTGCGCAAGGTGCATGCAAATTTTCATGCTGTTTGGACATTCTAGGAGCTCGTGGCAAAGGAAAATAGTAAATCTGTACGCCTATGAACAGTAAATTCGAAAAAAAATAGCAAGAAAATTCAAAAAAATATGAAATTTTTTGGCATCAAATAGGCTTGGGTATGAAATTTTCGAATTTTATTGCTATTTTTTTCGAATTTACTGTTCACAGGCATACAGATTTACTATTTTCCTTTGCCACGAGCACCTGGAATGTCCAAACAGCACGAAAATTTGCACGCACCTTGCGCACCTGAGTATCTTTGATCCCACAAAATTTTAGATTTTTTTATACTGTTCACCAGACGGTCAAAGCCCTTTGACCAGATGGTAAAGGCACGGAAGGGCATTTCTATACGGTGACTTGATGGCAGAGGGGCAAAACTGAGCATACTCGAAAACTAGGGGCAAAACTGAGTAGTGGGTTCTAGTTAGGGGCAGAACTGGAATTGCCCCTTTTTTTAAATGTGTGCTCTGCATGGATCATGTAGGTTGCCTGTTTAAACTATCAATTCATAGTACAGTTTGCTTTATACTAATAACTTTTTTTGTATTTATGCAAACAGGGATGCTCAGCTTGATTTCAATGGGAACTACAGAAAATGTTCTGATGGTTCGTGCCCTCCATTATACTTCATCATGCACAATACATCGAATGTTCTCGAATCATTCATTTCCACCTCCAGCCACAAAATTAGCTACATGAAAGGAGGTGCGGATATGTTCAAGGCGTTGCAACATATAAAGGCGAAATCATACAAGCTACGCGCGAAGTTGGTTGATTTTAGTGGAACTGCACAAAAAGAACAGCTGGTTTATTTAGCACGATGTGACATGTCAATGCCCGAACTGATGGAAAACCCCGCCCATTCCACAATCGTAGGCATTTGATATTTTGGAATGGGAAAACCTTGTCAAAGTTTGCTCATTGATGTACGCAAAGACACGCATTTGATATTTTGGAATGGGACAACCTTGTCAAATTGTGCTCATTGATGTTAGAAAGAAGACATGCCTTTGATATTTTCGAATGGGACGCCCTTTGCTTTCAGCAGCATCGATCGATTTTTCTTTATTCTTTAGTTGTGAAGTAAATATTGGCTCTGACATTTGAATCACTGAGATGCATAATCATCGATTGTTTTGAATGTTCTCTATGAATTGCTAGGCCTGTGAGTTTGATTGCAATGTACAGGCACGCTAAAAAGCTGCCCGAACTTTTTGTACGTGTGAAACTGCTGCAAATGAGGTGATCACCGTGCGTCCTGGGAATAATGCTAGTACGTATTGTTTTGCATGTTCATCCAATGCCAGTGATACAAGAATTCAAACTAATCGAACTAAATTCATTGACACGGCCGTATCTATATCTATCTATATATCTACTACTCTTATTATTACTCTTATAAAAAACAGAGTTGGTGATGATGGTGTGCCTGCCATCCTGCAATATAGGCTGTCTGATCTATATCTGATGGATAGGAAGGAAACTATGGCAATTTTGCAAAAAGATACCCACACCCCTCTCCACATTTGCAGATAAGTCCTTGCCTCATTCATCCTTTTCTCTCACAAGATAAACTACTCATACAAATGCATCTTGATGTTCCGTGCAACGCACGGGCATCTTGCTAGTCTACTACTCTTATCTTATATTAAAAAAAAGAGTTGGTGATGATGGTGTGCCTGCCATCCTGCAATATAGGCCGTCCGATTTATATCTGACGGATAGGAAGGAAACTATGGCAATTTTGCAAAAAGATTCCCACACCCCTCTCCACATTTGCAAATTAGGCCTTCCCTCGTTCATCCTTTTCTCCCACAAGATAAAACTACTCATACAAATGCATCTTGATGTTCCGTGCAACGCATGGGCCTCTTGCTAGTTTCATATAAACATGCCAGATTTCATTACATTTCATACATTCTTCAACTAAAAAGGGGTGCGCTGGAGGTATAATTAATTAACCTAATCTATGATCTCCGGCGCCCATTTCCCATGTCCGGCTGAGCCGAACAGAAGCTTATTCTCCAGCACAGCTCTCCGACTCCACGTCGCCGCCAAGAAGCTAATCGGCCGTCAATGTTCAACCCGCCAAGCTTGGCTTCAACCGGAGGGTAGCAGCGGTGGCCTTACTTGGCCCCGAGCGGCGGTGACCTACCGTGTTCTACTCTTCCTCATTTTCTGTGTGGCGTGGCCTCGTTGGCAGCGGGGCGGGGCCTCGACGGAGCCGGCGATGTCCTCTGTCTTGTTGCCGGTGGGGCGGCGCCTCGGCAGAGCGGGGGAAATCCTCCCCCTCATTGCCAGCAGGGTTGGGGCCTTGGCGGAGCCGGCGATGTCCTCTGCCTCGTTGTTGGCGGGGCGGGGCCTCGGCAGAGCAGGGCCTCGCCGAAGCCGGCGAAGTCCTCTGCCTCGATGCCGGTGGGGCGGGGCCTCGGCGGAGCCGGCATTGTCCTCCGCCTCGTCGTCGGTCTCGCCAAACAACGCCTCGCCCGCGTCATCGCCCTCTTTGTAGGCGGCCGCAACCTCCGCCAACCGCATGCGGTACCGCCAGCGTGCGAGGCGGCTCTCGCGGGCTGAGCAGTACGACTCGAGCAGCGCCTCCTGCTCCGCCCGCTCTGCGGCGATCTGCTCCTCCGCCTGCAGGTGCTCCTGGAGGACATGGTGGTTGTAGGCAGCGTCAGCCAGCGCCTCCCAGAACTGCTCCTCACGCTTCTGCCTCACCATGCCCATGTATTGGGCACGGGCCTCGCCGATGGTCATGGTGCCATGCACTGGCGAGTATGGCATGGAGGAGGGGGTTGGCGCCGGATCATTGACTACTACGTTCTCCATTGGGACATCGTCATCCTCCGGCTACCTGCCGGCTAGCCAGTCGGCAGCAATGGCTGTCATCTCCTTCTGATCCATTGTCCGCCCGTCCCGAATAGTGCTGGAGCGCGACGAAGCCATGGTGGGAGTGGTGTGGACAGGAGAAAGGGAACGGAGGCGGATGACTGCGGCTATGGCCGGCGCAACAGTTTATATAGCAATGGTGGGCGGCAGAGGGACTGACGGGTGCCATCGGAGTAGCCGCCTCAGTAACTGCATATCATTAATGCGGGTGGCAAACGGACGGACGGACGGCACTTGTGTCGTTTGAACGCGGAGCAATCACCTGCATCGGGAAGCGGTGCGGGCGGCGCTGACCATTTCAGGCGGAAAGCGCACGCGGGCGAGGGAGGGGGTCTGGGTGGGCCAGGGCGGTCAGACTCGTGCTTGGCAGCGGTCCGGTCCAGCAGCTGGACATGCTGGCTCGCCAGCGAGCTCGCCGAGCTCAGCGACAACAATCAGACGATGGACGTGGCTTCCGACCAGGAGCCGACGCCACCGCTCAAGCCGGTTCATGTCGTGTTCACCATAGAGCAGGTGCGGCCACACTTCGACGCCCTAATGGCGGAAGAGCTACCAGCGCAGGAGGACCTGTGCTGCAACCTCCGTCTCCTCAACGAGCATCGGCTCGCGGAAGGACGAATCGCCGGCGAACAAGCAAACGACAATGCCATCGCGGACATGTGGCCCAATGATCCTGGCTTCCTGAATGAGCAGCGGGCGCTGTATCAGACCATCCGTAGGGCCCGCGAGGCCCTCTCCGCTGTCCTTCTAGTTGTTGCGCTCACCGTGGCGCCGTTGTCTCGCGTTGTCAACATGGTCAACGAACATGAGGAATCAGGAGATGACTTTAATTGGAGAGGATGACAGTAGGGACCCACCAGGCCATAGCCGCACATACGCAAGTGCCTCCTTATTATATACAACTATATTTTTTTTTGCTTCCTCCTGGTTTCCTCTATAGTCAATAAACGAGAGAATTGCACAAGGAGCGGCCGACAGCTGGGACCCAGCAGCTCGAGCAGTATTTGTGTTTTTGAGGTGTGAGCAGAGTTTTTCTTGAGCGATGTTTTTGTTGTTGTTCAGAGGAGATCACCTGGGCGGGCTGTGGCCTGTCTAGCCCAGGCTATTATTTTATGTCGACCAAATATCCAGCCCAGATATTAATTTTTTTCAAGCTGAAAATGGCTAGCCCAGCTATACTTTTTTTTGAGGAATACCCAGCCCAGGTCAACTTGTTATTCTCCGCCCCGCTGGGCTGCAAATCTTTCCTAGGAGGGATGCATTAGGCTTAACAAGAAAATGGGCTTTAAGAAATAATAAATGGGATGTAATTATAAAAACTGGGATGTAACTATAAATAAATGCACCAAACACGTAATTAGTTAAAAAAATATTATTTTTGGATTTTGAAAATTTTAATTTCATTACTTGCTGCGCGCGCAATATTTCATTGGATTTTTAAATTATACAAAGTTATTTTGAAATTATATTTAATCTGACTTGAAATTTTGGGATAAAAATATTTCGGATCCCATCAAAATGTGGAAAATTTTATTCAATTCTGTTTTGAGCGTTTGGTTGAAATTATTAATCGTTGTCCTAGCTAGAAAATGGGTTGTAATTTTAACAAACTATAAATGGGCTGTAGTAAGTTCCATTAGAATTCAAAAATGGGTTGTACATTCTTACAAATCGCAAATGGGCTATATGTTCTCTGCCACACACTTGTGGGCCTACTAGGTTGACGTGTATGCAAGGCTTTGTCAACTTATAGTCAACACACGATTCTAGCAGCAGATGTCCATCCAACGGATGTCGTGCCTCTTCTTCAATCTCGGATATTCTTGCTTCAGCCGCCCAAACCACCGCCGGCGGTACCGCCTGCTACCGCCTCCCGTGTCCCATCGCCGTCCAGGCCATTCCTCTACTCACCAACACCTCCTGTTATTCTCCGGCGACAGCAGCCTCACACCGCAGCCGAACCAGTGAACCCTCGTACTCCCCTCCGCGTGGGCATGCACCTGCCTCGTCTTCCCTGGCTCCACGTCATTCCCTTCCTAGGCCTCACCATCGTCCAACGCCTGGGTGCTATCCGCGCGGCATGGTAAATGTGGTTAACGAACGATACCCATCGGAAGAGGACTCTACGCGATGAGGCTGACAGATGGACCCACCAGCTACATCTTCGCACGCAAGGAAGTGTGTCCATATTACGGGCAAAAAAATGATTCTTCCCCCTGAAAGCTGGGACCCACCAGCTATATCTTCGCATGCAAGGAAGTGTGTCCTTGTCCTCCCTGACAGCTGGGACCCACCCGGTCGAAGCGTACGTAGCGTTTTCTGTCTGGTTGCGAACGTGTACGTACATACTGGTCGATCAGTCTCTCTGCAACGATGAACCGTGGCCGAGCAAGCAGCGGCACGTGTAGTAGTAGAGCCCCCGACGCAGTAGTTCAGGCACTCCCTTCTAAACTGTGTACACGTACGTACAGCCTGATCGCAAAAAATATGGCCACGTACGTACATACGGGCGGGGTCTCAAACGCGTACTCGCGCATACGTACGGTCAGAGCTCATGTACATGGAGACGCAGCAGACGGCAGCAACGGCGTCCTGTTCATCGGGAGCCAACCGGCTTGGACAGAACAGCCAAAACGAGGTCTGGCTTACCGCAGAACAAAGGAAACGGCCTTTCTGTTCGACCGGGTACAGTCGAAACGGGGTCCTGTTCATCGGGACGGATCTGGCGTACCGCAAAACGGAGGAAACGGACTTCTGTTCGAGTGCCTACGGTCAAAACGGGGACCTGTTGATCAGGAGGGGTGTGGCGTACCACAAAACGGAGGAAACGGACTTGTGTTGGAGCGCTACGGTCGAAACGGGGTCCTGTTCATCGGGAGGGGTGTGGCGTACCGCAAAACAGGACTCCACGGGCTACTATTCATCCACCGTCTACTACCTTGCTCCAGCCTTCACGGGGGGCTACTGTTCATCCACCATCGACTTCCTCCAGCCTCCACCGGCTACTGTTCATCCACCGTCGACTTCCTCCAGCTACTATTCACCACAGGGTCCTGTTCATCCAGCCTCCACTGGCTACTGTTCAACCAGCCCTCCACACGGGGTCCTGTTCAACTAGCCCTCCACACGGGGTCCTGTTCAACCAGCCCTCCACGGGGTCCCTCCATCGGCTACTGTTCATCCACCCCCACCTCCTCGGTCGGGGTCCTGTTCATCCAGCGGCAACGGCCTCTACTACCACGGGAGCCTGTTCATCCAACCCCCCACTGGGAACTGTTCATCCAACCCCCACCGGGGACTGTTCATCAAGAGGCAGCTTTGATCGGCTTCAGTTAGTAGCAGTAGCAAAGGAATCACTCGGGTTCAGTTAACAGCCAAGGGATCGATCGGGGTTCAGTAACATAGCTAGTGTAATCGCTCGGGTTCAGTTAGAGCCCAACGCCTCACTCGGGTTCAGTTAGAGCCCAACGCCTCGCACCCATGCGCGTACGTGTATGAGAGAAACGCGCAATCCCTCCGTGCATTGGTCGGCCCTGACCACCCACCATAACCGGGAACTCCCTGATATTTTCCTCGCCCTCGCTTGTACCACGATTTTTTCTGTCATGGACGGCCCAAAGAATGTCATGCAGGTGCGTCCCCGGCCCGCCCAGGACAAAAAGCCCATTTTCTGTCATGATTTTTTGTCATAGAAGTAGGAGCCCACCACATCTATGATTGTCGGTGTACTAAGTATTGGGCCACTAGTACCCCGTACTTGTGCACGGGCAGTTGTAGCCATACTCGCGGCCAGGCTTGTCGGGGAGCAGTTGGAGGTTAACTCAAGTTATCAAAGAAACACCCAAGCCAAGGATCAGAGGATCAGCATATGAGAAGAGCTGAAGGCCGAAAGCCAGCCTCCCCGGCAAGATTCTGCCACTGTGCCACCGCTTCAGCACAGCAACCAGCCTGGCATTCTGGGTCCTTCTCTGGATGCGTGGCAAGGCGCCAGTGGAGGAGAGCTTAAGCGGTGCTGATGGGATGGCCCCTTTTTCTGTCCCCAAGAAAATGAGGACACCTAAACGGACACTTCACGGTGCATTAAATGCATTCGTCCTAATCCGTCAGTGGTTAGGTATGATGACCCTGTAGCTACTTTACACCTCAATGTATGTACATTTCGCCACTGTGGTGACCCCTTTGAACGTATAAAAGGAGGCTCAAGGCAACTGCTACAGAGGAGCAGGATCTTCTGGCCCATCTTGCATGTGTAGCTGCTCTTTGAACGTACTGTTCATCGCAAGTGCTCCTGGAGCCTGGGCTCAAGAACACTCTTAATAAAACAAGGCAGGAGTAGGGTTTTACGCTGATTAGTGGCCCGAACCTGGGTAAAATCACCCCGCGTCGATCGTTGGTTCTGCTCTTTGCACATACCTCTCTCCCTGCCGAATCGTAAAGGGGTGCTTTGGGATCCCATAGGTGTCGTACGCCAACATCTTTGGCGCGCCAGGTAGGGGGATGAAGGTTGTGCGAACCTGATCCAGTGATCGGCGCCTTAGTTTCTTCATCACCTTCATCATTATGCCACCCAAGAAGAAGAGTGCCGCAACGGCGCTACCATCTACATCCGTTTTGCCTGTGCCCTCGCGTACGGGTGATGGCGTGGATGCAGAAGGAAGAGGTTTAGAGCCTCCACGGCGTTCCGGTGATCCAAGCCAGGCGAGCGGCGTCGTTCGTAGCGGCAATGGTAACCCACACGCCGCTGGATCCAGAGATGGGGCTATGCTGCCCACGGGCGGCGCAACAAACTCCAGAGATCAGAGGACGCCTTCTAGGACTCCCGCGCCGGCGCAAGCGTCACGGCCTTCCCAGGTCGTGTGCGATGAGCAGCGCCATGGCGCTGGTGGTTCAGGGCATCCCCATGAAAAGACTTCTGCGCATCGATCCCAAGGTGCGCAGGCCCAGCATGCATGTCAAACTGCCGGTGGAAGTGGCGCGCGGTCGCGTGATCGTGACGGTGCTCCTTCTAACATTGTTAGGAGTCAGAGCACCTCACGTACCTCGCACCTGTCGCCACCGCCTACGCCAGCGGAAGCTTTGGCACGTGCGCAGCTGCTCCTCGATTTCCCTCCTGCTTCGGAGAAGATGGAGGAGTGGCGATCTACTATCCAGAGTCTCATTGGCTTCGTCAACAAGGATGGGCCGTAGCAGGCAGGGCCCTCGCAACGGCGGTCCATCGATCCGGCGTGAGCCAATGCGGAGAAGACTGGAGGCGGTGCGACCACAGTGCACTCCCCTCCACGACACCAGCGGTGGTCGACAACCCAGCGGACTGATGGCTGTGATGATGATTCCACGGCGTCGTCCGATCCACGAATGCGCCGCGACCAGCGTCAAGTTCTTCGGGAACGAAGCAAAGAGGATGCTCGAACTACCATCGAGCGGCGACGGGAAGCGCGCCATCAATATGATAGGCACGCAGGACCCGCTGTCGACAAGCCTGCGCCAGGGGACGCAGGCGACTTGCCTTACGAGGTAGGTTGTCCAGCATTTACCCGTGAGCTGCGGCGAGTCCAGTGGCCCAATTCCCGAACCTTCAAGCCAGAGGTCCCGGAGAAATATGACAGCAAGACCCACCCGTCGGAGTTCCTGAGCATCTACACCATTGCGGTGCAGGCTGCCGGGGGCCGAGATGACAAGATACTTGCCAACTACTTCCCGTTGGTGCTCAAACCCAATGTCAGGTCATGGTTGATGCATCTGCTGCAGAATTCTATTTCTTCTTGGTCAGATTTGTGCCATCAGTTTGTTGGCGCCTTTGTTGGAGGCCACCAAGCTGCTGGCCAAGAGAGTGATTTACATCTCCTCCCTCAAAAGGAGGGTGAACCCCTGCGCAAGTTTATCCAGAGATTTAGCCGAGTGCAATACAATATTCCCGACGTTCACCCTGCCGCTGTTGTTAGCACGTTTCATCAGAACATGCGTAACTGCAAAATGCGTGAAGAGCCGGCGATGAACAAGGTCAGGAGTATTGCCGAGCTTTACACTTTGGCCGACAAGTGTGCTCAGGCTAAAGAAGGGAGGAAACTCCCTGGCGAGGCTGTTGGCGCAGGGGGCGAGTCAGAAGATGAAGACGCTGCAACCCCGCCAAAGAAAGGCCGGCGGCGGAACAAGAAGCGCAGAGGCAAGGCCGTGCTTGCTGTCGAGGAATCCGGCAACCCCGGCACCGCCAAGAAGGCCAAGGTTGATGACCTCGGCAAGGAAGTTGCCGGGTGCGCCTCCTTCCAGACCTTGGCGGCTGCCGACAAGTCGGAAAGCTCCGGCAAGCAGTATTGCAAGATCCATCGCACCAAGGGCCATGATCTCCAAAACTGTCGGCAAGTTGAGCAGCTTGTCGAGAAGCAGAGAGCTGAGTACGAGAGACGAGACAAAGAGAAGGCCCAGGACGGTGCTGAGGGGTCTGGCAAGAAGCGCGGTGGTCGAGGGGGTCACCGCGGCAAGGCCAAGCAACAGAGGGAGAGGCCCGCTCGAGGCCGTGACAAAGAAGAGGGTGATGATGATGATGATGGAGAAGATGATGAGTCCAGTGAGCAAGAATTTCAGAAAGCTACAGAGGCCATGTGTATCGACGGAGGCGCCGTGTTGCATTCTTCCCACCGTCGACTTAAACAGTGGGTGTGAGAGGTTAATGCAACGGAGCCATCGTTCGATGCACGTAAACCCCTGAAGTGGTCCAACACGCCTATCATTTTTTACGCCGAGGATCACCCTGATCGCACAATCGCGGTCGGGTGCTTGCCATTGTTGGTCTCACCGACAATCCGCAACCTCAAGGTGATGAAAATGCTAGTTGACCGTGGGGCCAGACTGAACCTAATCCCGCCGGACGTGCTCAAGAGGCTCCAAATTCCTGATGAAGATCTCGAGGAAACGGGCACGTTTCAAGGGGTTAATCCAGGAAGGACCCAGCCAAAGGACAAGATTACGCTACCGGTGACATTTGGTAGCGAGCTCAACTACAGGATAGAGAAGGTAGTGTTTGATGTCGTCAAGATCCCTATGTTGTACAATGGGATCCTTGGCCGCCTAGCGCTGGCTAAGTTCATGGCGGCATCACACTATGCGTATAATGTGCTGAAGATGCCCGGGCCGTTGAGTGTCATCACTATCCACTCCGCAAAAGGATGTGCTCATCTGTGCCAATCAACTCTACCGGGAAGCAGTTGCAGCACCTACCGTCAAGGCATCTGCTCCTGCCGCTGGAACTCCCGGGGGGAAGAAGAAGACCGGCAAGAATCTTGGCGCAAACTCCAGCAAGCACACCTCCTCGGAGTGCTGCGCTTCCGTTGAGGACGCACCAGAGAGTTCCACCGGCAAGAACAAGAAACCCAAGGCTGCTCCGCCAGAGATCAAGAAGGTGCCTATCAGGGAGGACGGAATGGGAGGAACTTTCACCATAAGTTCCACCCTAGATGACAAATAGGAAAGCGCGCTCATTGCCTTCCTAAGGGCGAATGTCGACGTGTTTGCATGGCAACCGTCTGACATCCCCGTTGTTCTGAGGGAGGTAATTGAGCACCACCTTGCTGTCTGTCCTCACGCACGGCCCGTCAAGCAGAGGGTCAGGAAGCAAGCCTTGGAGCGGCAAGAATTCATTGCCGAAGAAATCAGGAAGCTAGAAGCGGCAGGATTGGTCAGAGGAGTGCTTCACCCAACGTGGTTGGCCAATCCGGTTGTAGTGCTCAAGGCGAATGGGAAATGGAGGCTGTGTATTGATTATACAGACATCAATAAAGCCTGTTCAAAAGATCCCTTTCCCTTGCCGTGCATCGATCAGATTGTGGACTCCACTGCTGGTTGTGACCTACTGTCGTTCCTCGATGCTTACTCAGGGTACCATCAGATCTTCATGGCAAAAGAAGATGAAGAAAAGACCGCATTTATCACCCCATGTGGTACTTATTGTTTTATACGAATGCCTTTCGGGTTGAAAAGTGCTGGTTCTACATTTGCGAGAGCGGTCCAAATTGGTTTTGAGCCTCAGCTCCATAGAAATATGGAAGCATACATGGATGACATAGTGGTCAAAACCAAGGACAAAGTGACGCTCATACAAGATCTAGATGAAACATTTGCAAATCTGTGCAAGATCAATTTAAAGCTCAATCCTGAGAAGTGCGTGTTTGGTGTTCCTTCCTGCAAGCTTCTCGCATTCTTTGTATCTCAACGAGGGATCGAAGCGAACCCCGACAAGATCAAAGCTATTGAGCAGATTGAAGCGCCAAGACCCGTCAAGGATGTACGTCGTCTTGCCGGCTGTGTTGCTGCCCTAAGCAGGTTTATTTCCAAATCTGCTGAGCGCGCCCTGCCCTTTTTCAAAATTTTGAAGAAGGCAGGTCCAATGAAATGGACTCCGAAAGCGGAGGTTGCGCTGCAAGATTTGAAGAAATACCTTTCTTCTCCGCCGACACTAGTCGCGCCTAGGCCACAAGAGCCGTTGCTGCTATACCTGGCAGCGACAAATCAAGTGGTTAGTGTTGCGTTAGTGGCACAGAGAGAAGCTGATGAGGAGGCAACACTAGCGGCAGGACCACCAAGTGACGCGGCGGGATCTTCCCCGACAAGGATTGGTCCCGGCAAGACAGGATCTGCGCAGTTAGAAGAACCAGTGCAAAAGAAAAAGATGGTGCAATGCCCAGTTTATTTTGTTAGCTCCCTTTTGCAAGGAGCTAGGTCAAGATACTCTGGTGTGCAGAAGTTACTCTTCGTCCTCCTTATGGCCTCGAGGAAGCTGCGCCATTATTTTCAAGCACATGAAATTACCGTCGTCACTCGCTTTCCGTTGCAACGGATTTTGCGAAATCCAGTGGCAACCGGCAGGATTGTGGAGTGGGCATTGGAATTGTCAAGCTTTGGTCTCAAGTTTGAAAGTACTTCAACAATTCAGAGCAGGGCTTTGGCAGAGTTCATTGCGGAATGGACCCCAATGCCAGATGAAGAGGTTCAAGAAACGACTCTCCCCGTCAAGGAAATTGATCAAGAATGGGTTATGTACTTTGACGGGGCTTTCTCGCTGCAAGGCGCCGGTGCCGGCGTGCTGCTTGTCGCACCCACCGGAGAGCACCTCAAGTATGTAATCCAGATGCATTTCCCCCGGGAGAGTTCGACAAACCACACTGCGGAGTACGAAGGGCTGCTTGCCGGTCTCAGGATCGCGGCAGACCTTGGTAACAAGAAGCTCGTCATCAGATGCGATTCGTAGCTTGTTGTTAGGCAAGTTAACATGAATTATTAGAGTCCATTGATGCAAGCTTACGAGGATGAAGTGAGAAAAATGGAAGAGCGCTTTGATGGTCTACAAATGAAGCACATTCCTTGTGCCGGAAACAGTATTGCTGACGACCTGTCAAAGCGCACTGCCCTCAAGTTGCCTGTGGAACCAGGAACTTTTGTGCTCCATTTGACTCAACCATCTATGGCACCATCAATGAGGCAAGAAAAGAGAAGAAGGTTGAATTCTGGACAGTACTTTCCGGCAGAGCTCCCTGGAGCCGCCGGCAAGGAACTTGCCGGGATCAGCGACAAGCCTGCCGGGGAACAACAGGCTCCGGCGGAACCTCACGCTTCCGCTGTCGAGACAAATGTTCCCCTGGTGGAAGAGATGCCTTTAGTCCTAGCTGTCGAGCCCCAGGCTCCAGCATGGGCACAACACATTATTCATTTCCTTCAGACACGAGAACTCCCTGAGGAACAGGAAGAAGCGGAAAAAGTAGCCTGTTAGTCTAATATGTACCAGTTCGTCGATGATGTCCTGTACAGAAAGAGACCAAACAGTGTGAAATTGAAGTGCATTCTTCGGGAGGATGGACTAGAGCTATTGGCAGAGATACATGGAGGCATATGTGGCTCTCACATAGGATCAAGAGCACTTGTCGGGAAAGCATTTCGGCAAGGTTTCTTTTGGCCCACCGCTCTCTAGGATGCAACTGCACTAGTAACCAATTGTGAAGCGTGCCAGTTTCATTCGAAGAAATCACATCAGCCAGCTCAAGCTCTTCACACGATCCCTCTCTCCTGGCCATTTTCGGTCTGGGGGCTCGACATACTGGGCCCCTTCCCCCGTGCTGCCGGGGGCTTTAAGTACTTGTACGTTGCGATCGACAAGTTCACAAAGTGGCCGGAGGTGGAAGCGGTGAGAAAGGTGACAACACAATCAGCCGTCAAGTTTTTTAAAGGAATAGTTTGCCGTTTTGGTGTGCCCAACAGGATCATCACCGACAATGGCACGCAATTCACAAGTCGCACCTTCATGCAGTACGTCCAAGACCTTGGCGGCAAAATTTGTTTTGCCTCTGTTGCTCACCCGAGAAGCAACGGCCAAGCAGAGAGGGCTAATGCTGAAGTGCTGCGCGGTCTCAAGACCAGAACCTTTGACAAGCTGAGAAAATGCGGAAGACGCTGGATTGATGAGTTACCAGCGGTTCTTTGGTCAATCAGAACGACACCAAATCGAGCCATCGGCCAGATGCCCTTCGCTCTGGTCTACGGAGTGGAAGCAGTTCTCCCCACGGAACTTATATACGGATCACCTCGAGTGCTCGCTTATGATGAGCTTGAGCAAGAGCAACTGCGGCAAGATGACACTGTGCTCCTTGAGGAGAATCATCTTCAGGCTGCTGTGCGAGCTGCACACTACCAGCAAGCTTTGCGCTGCTACCATAGCCGCAAGGTTCATGCCCGAAGCCTTGAGGAAGGCGACCTTGTTCTTCGACGGATTCAGTCCGCCAAGAATTCAAACAAGTTGACGCCGAAGTGGGAAGGCCCTTATCAGGTAGTACGAGTCACCAGGCCCGGCGCTGTCTGCCTAGAGACCGAAGATGGCGTTCCAGTGAGCAACTCCTGGAATATCGAGCATCTTCACAAGTTCTACACATAAGGCGCGGTTGCCGGGGGCCGGCAACTACATTTTTGTACAAGTCTTGCCGGCAAGGCATGTAATCCTTTGTACAAAGCCAGGCACAGACCTTGTGCCCAGATGAATAAGTTTAAGTGTTGTGCATTTCCTTATCGATTTCCATGTTTATATATATATATATATATATATATGCATGCTTGTCTAAGACGTTGTATGACACTTGTTCCCGGTAAGTATTAACGAACCGCCAAGGTTCCATATCTTTATTTTCTCTTCTTTCTTTTTCTCAAAAGATAGAAGGATTCCTCGCGTGCATGTTTGCCGGGGGAGGAAGGAAGATATGAGTACCAGTTGGCGACATTCAGAATTGATGCCTTACCGGAGGAAGAACAGCGACAGAAAGCTAAGTCATGAAACTTTAAGCAAGTTTATTTCCTCAGACGATTTCGACTTTTGTATGGAAAACCTGCACGCGAAGGAACCCTTGTCGTAATCGGTTGCGCCCTTATTTTGTTTCGAGTCCGCTCAACAATTTAAGTGGCTGCACTGAGAACGCCAAAGTGTCTTGCCGGCCGCTGCACCTCCAGCAGGCTGCTGAAGTCCCGCACCCAGCGCTCGCGGCAGGTTGCGCGCTGGCAAGTTTTCAGTAAGCGTAGGGTGTACTCCATACATAAAGGAATCAGACAAGGGAAATAGCATGCATATACCCAAACATACGCAAGTTATATTACATCAATAAGTTGCCGCAGTTCTAACACAAGACTTGATTGTCTTTTGGCATGGAATGGTGGTGACAAGGGAAAATGAGGCGGCTAGTCCCTGCGTTGGCCCTCGACCCTCTTGATTGAATCTACCTTCTCAAGGATGGGCGCGACAAGCTCCTCAAGTGCCTTGAGATCTGCATCCTTCGGCAAGCGGTCGAGCACGTTGGTGAGATCAACGCCAGGGTTCTTACGCACCACCTTGACGAGTACCTTGCGGAGGACGGCCCAGCAAAGTTTGCGGGATTCATTGGCCAGTTGGGTCGCTCGGTTGGACTGTAGCAGCTTCAAAGCGTCAATGATGCTTTCGAAGAACATGGTCAACCTGGCGCTCAAAGATATCCTTTCTTCGGAGGAATACCTAAAGTTTTGCAGGCCATCCTGGCCCATGGTTGACAATTGTGCTGTGAGCCTCTCTGCGATGTCGACAAGGCGATCAGTCCAGATTTTCACACCTTTCTCATAGTCAATTTGGGCGACGACAGCACTCTTAAGCAAGTTCTTCTCATCCTGAAGATCTTTGCTCAGGGCCTTCTCGCGGGCCCTGCCGTCCTTAAGAGACTTCTCCAGCGTGGTCAGTTTTAGCCTTAGATCAGCAATGGCATCATTGGCTGAAGAGAGCTGCTTGGTCTTGTCGGACATGGCAACTTGCATCTCCGCCAGGCTGTGGAGAGTTTTCTCCCTGTCCCCCTTGAGCGTCGAGAGCTCCTTGCCATGTTCTTCAAGATCCAGCTCCAGCTTCTTCACTTTGTCGCTCAGCTCGTTCTTGGCGGCCTCTGCAGCCTCGGCAGCATCGACGGCCTCCTTGAGCTTGCCGGCGTGATCTACAATTAGAGCTTCGAGCGCCTCCTTGTGCTTTTGCTCCAGCTCCTGGATCCGCTGCGCGACAAGCTTATTGATCTCCTCATCTTTGCCGCGAAGCTTGGCGGCGAGCACCTGCTCATGTGCGGCAAGGTCTTCCTCATGAGCATCAAGCGCAATGCGACGCTCCGTCAGGAGAGCATCTTCAGCGGCAGTTCTTTGTGCAGCTTCCTCTTGCGCTTTCTCCATGTCAGATTGTTTCAAGAGGAGCTTCGTCCAGCTTTGGCTCACTTGTTCCCGGCTGGCAGTCAACTCCTGAAGAGCCTCGGCGTACCAGATCTGCTTCTGCTCGACGCGCTTCTGAAAATCTGCTTCGGCTGCTTCGACAACTGCCATTCTGGAATTTGCTTTCTCTTTTCGAGCACGGTGGAGTGCTTGGAGCTTGCGGAAATTTTCGCCCATGGCCGGGAGGAGCTGATCCTCTTCAAATTTGCCACTGCTGGCACTTGGATCATCAACAATTTCGAGCCCGGCAGCGGCGATGATTTCTTCATCGAAGGTTTCCCCTTCAGTCGGCGTTTCAATATTTGTCGTGCCCGGCAAGTTGATGAATAGGTTGTCGCCAACCTTGAGATATTTGCTCGATGAGGGGGCTTTGGATGTTGATGGTTGGTCCTCGACGTTCATCTCGCCGGTGGCTGGGGGCTCTGTGGCCGATGTAGCGCCTGGCGCTCCTGCGGCAGGAATGCCGTCAGTGTGGTCATCAGTCTCCTCGCTGGCCCTCTCGGCAGGTTCCTTGGCGGTTTCCTCGGCAACAGTTTCGCCGACCTCGACAGTGGCGTCTTTGGCGACCTCGCTAGCGGCGATCCTGTCAGCTTCGGCGGCGGCGTCTCTGGCGGTTTCCTCGATGACAACGTCGACATCCATGTGTTCCATCACAGGGAATTCTGAAGGACGAAGGAAGGAAACAAAATAAGATCAAGATTGAAGTTCAAGAAGACAAAAAGAAAGAAAGATAAAGAAAAGGATAGCAAGCGCTCTAAGGCAAACAGTTACCTGCGTCAAGTTGTTGAGAGGTGGCCTCGCCCCTCCCGGCAATGTTGGCTGCCGGGGAAATGTTGCCGGTACCCATGCGTATCGGCTCCTCCTCAACCAAGATAGGCTCGTCGGTCGTAACTCTTGCCGGGGATGCGCCTGTGGGCGGCGCGGTTGACGGAGGCGGCACGACGGGGGCGGTTTCCACCTCTCCCTGTTGTTGTTCTTCTCCTGCAAGCCCGAAGATATCAGCGGCAAGGGTAGAAACCTCAGCGCCCGCCAGCGAAAAACGAGTGGAGAACTCACGCTGGGGGCTGCGCTGGGGGCTGCATTGAGGGCTGAGCCCTGGACTGATGACGACAATCCCCGGCGCGCTCGTAGAGCCAGCCGGGGGCTCATCGCCTATGGAAGTCCTCGACCTCTTCGCCACCCTTTCCGCCAAGGTTTCTGCATCGCTGCAGAGACAAAACGAAGCAATGCTATGAGATTACCCCGAAATTTGGGAGATAAAGGCTATGACAGGATACTTACTCTTCCTCTTCTCGTTCCGAGCTGAAGCCGGAGATGTCGAAATTGACCTTCGTTGCAATGTCCATGTGAGGGGGCGGAGGAGGGGTCCTGGGTCGCTTGGCTGTAACAGGTGTAGGAGACTGGCGTGGTTCCGCCACCTCAGCCTCCGGTGCGGTTGTGTGAGACGCCCCTGCCGCCTCAGTAGTTGCCGCAGGTGCGGGTCTCGCGTGCCGCACAGGTTGCTGTCGAACTCCTTGCCGCGGCGCAGTCTCGCCGGCCGCCTTCTTACCGGGAGCCTCGCTGCTCGAAGAGGGTTGGCTAGCCGCGATGCCAGAAGCGGCCTTTCGAAGAACGCGCTTAGTCTTCTTCGGAGCTGGGGGCTCCTCCTGTGGCACTTCTTCAGCTACGTCTTCGTCGGACGAGCCCTCGGCGGCCGTGCTGCTCTATTCCCCGGCAGCCTCAGCCTCCCCCGCAAGATTTTCTTCCATCACAACCTCCGCATCACTGGTTTCCCATTCTGTGAAACCGACGCTGCCGGCCTCCGCGGCAAGATTCACTTCTTCCACCCTAGTGGCAATATACGCCACTTCTTCGTCAGTGGTGACGCGAATGAGGTCTGTCTCTTCCCGGATGGCCCTCTGCGACAAGTTGTCGAAGAACTTTTGTGCTTCCTCCTCGGTTGGCTCGGCCCAAGTCGCGTCAAGACCATGGGCGTTGAACATTGGCATGGTGGCGATGATTGACCCCAGGGCGGAGTTATTGCACAAAGGGACTATTCTTGCCGGCAACCGATGTTTGTCATCGTGTTGGAATAGTTTGTGGCGGAGAGCGCCGAGCTGCATGGCCGTCAAATTGTTGTTCAATCCAGGGCGCGGCCTCATGATGTCCACTGCGTTCCGGTACTCCCAAGCTGGTCTTCCCCTGCTCTGTAGGGGGGCGATGCGGCGGCGGAGGAAATCGAAGCCAATCATCTCCATTGTGAGCCCGACAGCTTCCAGGCGAAGGATTCTGGTGGTGGCAATCATGAGCCTCTCGTCCTCCGCGGTGAGATCGCTCCAATCGCTGCCGCGAACCGCCTTCTGCTGTCGAGGCAAACAGAACGGATGGGGATCTGCTTCCTTGATCCAGCACCACTCAGACCGCCATTCATCCCACTTCTCGCGGTAGACCCCATCTGGGTATATCTCCTTATTCCAAGCCCGTGGAATCCAAGCGATATAACCGGAAAGGGCCTCCCCCTTTTGGATGCGAGGAATAAAGTAATCACGGAAGAGGGCAGTGTTGGGAACTACTCCGGCAAAGTTTTCGCAAAGATGAGCGAAGACGGACATGCACATTACAGCGTTCGGCGTGAAATCAAGAAGATGGAAGCCGTATGTGTACATAATGTCGTTGAAGAAGTCACAGAATGGAGGACAGAGTCCGCAATAGAAATAAGCGGCGAAGAAGCGATATCTGTCAGGTCCGCTCTCGGAACAAGAACCTAGAATAACGCGAGTTGCGGGGTGAGCTTGCGTCCCTTTCGCCCACATGCACTGGTATCGGTTCTTCAAGGCCTTCGCATCGAGCGTCGGAGCGAAGACGACGTACTTCTTTCGCATCTTCACCAGCTCACTCTCCGGGACATCGGCCTTCGTCTCCTTGCTCTTGCCTTTGCCCTCGCTAGCCTTGGGCGGCATGGCGATTGCGAAGGCGGAGGCTGAGGATAGAGCGGGTGCGGAGGCGATGAGCGGATGGAGAGAAGTTCTGCTCTGGGCTCAGGGGGAAGAAAATAATGGCGGATTCCAGATTGGAAAGAAGAGGGGGTAAATAGGCAGCGCCTCTGCAGTTTCCCTTTTTATGGGGAAGGAGCGAGCCCGCCTCTTTTACTCCCCAATGTAAATGTGCCTCTGCAGGCGCGCTGTGATTGCAGCCTTTCGGCGCACGCTTCCCACGTCGCGCGTTCAGCGCGTGTAGTGGTGGGCACAGTAAGCGGGATAATTACAAGCAGTTAATCCCTGCCACGTGTGCCCGTGCACTGTTTGGGCCTAGCCCAACAACGCCTCGCAATCGTGTGTGGCCTAGGCCCGGGGGCTCTTGTCGGTGTACTAAGTATTGGGCCACTAGTACCCCGTACTTGTGCACGGGCAGTTGTAGCCATACTCGCGGCCAGGCTTGTCGGGAAGCAGTTGGAGGTTAACTCAAGTTATCAAAGAAACACCCAAGCCAAGGATCAGAGGATCAGCATATGAGAAGAGTTGAAGGCCGAAAGCCAGCCTCCCCGGCAAGATCTTTCCGGGGTGGCCTGCAAAGCCCGGCAAGATTTCGCGCCCGGCAAGATTCTGCCGATGTGCCACCGCTTCAGCACAGCAACCAGCCTGGCATTCTGGGTCCTTCTCTGGATGCGTGGCAAGGCGCCAGTGGAGGAGAGCTTAAGCGGTGCTGATGGGATGGCCCCTTTTTCCGTCCCCAAGAAAATGAGGACACCTAAACGGACACCTCACGGTGCATTAAATGAATTCATCCTAATCTGTCAGTGGTTAGGTATGATGACCCTGTAGCTACTTTACACCTCAATGTATGTATATTTCGCCACTGTGGTGACCCCTTTGAACGTATAAAAGGAGGCCCAAGGCAACTGCTACAGGGGAGGAGGATCTTCTGGCCCATCTTGCATGCGTAGCTGCTCTTTGAACGTACTGTTCATCGCAAGCGCTCCTGGAGCCTGGGCTCAAGAACACTCTTAATAAAACAAGGCAGGAGTAGGGTTTTACGCTGATTAGCGGCCCAAACCTGGGTAAAATCACCCCGCGTCGATCATTGGTTCTGCTCTTTGCGCATACCTCTCTCCCTGCCGAATTGTAAAGGGGTCCTTTGGGATCCCATAGGTGTCGTACGCCGACAATGAAGATACCGGGTTTTGTCACAATTATCGTCATAGAAGTGTCATAAGCATGACAGAAAAAAAAATTCGTTCGGCCCAAAATGTCACGGATGTGTCTTTTTTTTGTAGTGTACAAAGAGAAGAGGATTGTGTGGGTGTAAAAGACGAACAGAGATCATAATTCATTATAAAAAGTGGATTCGGATATTTGAAGAAGATATTATAGTGTTTTAAACCGACGCATGCATGAATATATATAATGGTGATACACATGGTGTGGTTATGAACATGTTATACTACATATAATATATAGAACATTTATTTGAATTTGTGATAATGTGTGGCTTTTGCAGCTCAGGGCTAAATACTTGTCATAATGTAGGGGGCGGGGCACTATACTTTGTGTGATAAACACAGTGTACGTGTGAAACATGGTTTAGATTACGAAGATCTAGTTAGTACATCAAATGTACTATTATTTGGAATCAACATCAAGTGTATTCAAAATTTTGAATTTGAGTTCATATAGTACACATAGTTCATATCTATCTCTATAGTAATCGTGTGGTGTGTTGTTAAGATAATATACAAATGATGGTTTAAGATAGCAACAATCATGATTGTAGATTGTTATTCAAATAGAGAAATGAATTCAAATTTAGTTTGAATTGCAGCGGTAGTATAGAAATTTGAAATGCACTAAAATGTTTGTATGAGTAGGTTACATGCATTATACAGCCAGCGAAAACTTTTAATTGGACATAACTTGGATTCATAGCTTTGAATAGCATTTGTACAGTAAAATGGGACAAGACTCTCTCTTTGTGTGGTGCGAATAGTTTTATTTTTTTCATTTTTTCGTAGAGGGAAGTGCGAATTGATTTGGTACATACATTATTACATGTTAGGCTTGTCCCTAAAATTCAACCCGCGCCTTGTTATCCCGAAAATTCAGATATCATGCTCCCAAAACTCGCGCCTTCACAACCCGCGCCTTGCTATCCCGAAATTACAACGCGCGTGAAAACTCCCTCCAGCTGCCAAATCCCGACACACAAAATCCCTCTTCTAACCCTGAGCCGAAAGGACCGCTAGTTCAAATCGGTGGGGGTACTTTTGTAACACACCCTACATTTTGGACAAGCGCGTCCCTAAGTCATGGTTCCCCCCTCCCATCACCTCCTTTTCGCCATTCGAAATCCCAGGCCGCCATAACCTCTCTGCTCCAGCCGCAAAACCCCACCCTCCTCTGTCCGCCACCCCACTGCTGCACAGCCGGAGCCTCTTCCCCGATGACGTCGTCCATCACAATAGCTCGATGTCCCTCATTCACCTCCCCGGATGAGGATCCGTCGTTGATCTCATCGTCCCGCCGGTTCAGCCGCCCCGTCCCCCACCTCCAAGGAGCTGCGCCGATGATTGCCTCGTCTATCGCGACTGCTCCATCCCCACAGCGCTGCCTTAACCTGCTCCACCAGAACCGCAACATCCTCATCGACTCCTCGGATGAAGCCGAGGCCTACTCGGCGCTACCAAAGAGGTTGTACACTCATCGCATCACACCTTCTCCTTAACTTGACCTCCCGGCGCGCCGGTGCTCGATCCCGCTCCCCCATGGTGCGGCTACCTCGTAGTCAGCGCCACCGGCGACATCTCCACCGCGGCTCTCCCCCAGTGTGAGGATCCCTCGACGGTGGCGTCCATACCAGTCGGAGCTGCTCCGGCTCTCGCTCACTCGCGCTGCTGCTTTGCTCTTCCCCTCGCTCATGCTGCTGCTCTGCTCTTGCTCTCACTCGCGCTGCTGATGCTACTACATGGGCTGCTGCAGCTACACGAGTTGCTGCTCTGGCTCTAGTTCGCGCTGCTGCTCCGGCTGCTATCTGCTACTGTGTTCCCTGGCAGTCGCCTGCTGATTTAGATCACTGTTTCTCTACTACTAGTGCTCGAGCGGCCTAAACTACATGTGAAGTGCATCTCTACTACCAGTGCGTTCAGTTTCGACAGTAACATTCAGATTCCATAGTAAATTTTAGTTTCGACAGTTAAGTTCAGAGTCAACAGTTTTTACCTCATCTGTTGTAGTCAGGTGTTTTTTGGTGATGTACATTTTACATCTACCACTTTTTGGTAATATATTTTACATCATCTATTGGAGATGCTATTAGAATCCCACTTGAGATTAATGATGTCTGTCTTGTGCTGCTTCAGCCTCGACGTCTTACGGCTCGCCAGAGCTGCTCCAACGATGGAACCATCCATCACAACAGAGCAGTACCCTGGACGCCATCTATAGACGCCTCAGATCTTCCACCACACCTCCGACAGCCACCTCTGCCGCAACTTCTTTAGCGACCAACCCAATGATGCTAAGGTCGACACGGCTACGCCAAAGAGGTTGTACACTTGTTGCATCACTTATTACTCTACATTCATGTCGATCCATTAGGGCTATTTTGGTTCAAAGGAAAAAGTGAAGGAAAAACATAGCAATAGGAAATTTTCCTATGGTACTCTACTATTCAATTATTCATGCATTTGGTTGAAAGGAATGGAGCAAAACATCCACTTGGAGCTACTTTTCCTATGCATGAAAACAAGACTAAGTGCATTAGTGGCAGAATAACATTCTAACTGTACACACTTTCATATTGTTTCACTTTAATTTGGCCATGTTTCTTTGCATTCCTCTTCTCTTCCAATTCCTGTGAACCAAACACCCAAGTTGACAGAAATCCTATGTTTACAAATGCTCTGTTTCCCATGTGCATTCCTATCCTATTCCGTGTTTTTCCTATCCCTGCGTTTTTAGAATCCTACAAGCCAAAGGAGCCCTTACAGAATTACTTCAGTTACAGATAGGTGTCAAAGAAAACTTTGTGTGGTCTGTCCTGCTCCTGTCGCGACGTCGTCCACCTCACCTGAGCTGCTCCATGGATAGAAGCATCCACCATACCAGACATCACGACTCCCGACCGTCTTTCACCGCCTCAGATCTCCTTCCCTACCGCCGGCACCCACCGCAACTGCATCACCATCATCGACTCAGCAGATGAACCTGAGGAGTACACGGGTCCACAAGAGAGGTCGCACTCTTTTGTTTCTACTTATGTTATGCATTGCTTAATATTACCTGCTACTTTATCATCCTGTTCACCTCTTCGACTCCAAGTCAGGTCCAAATTAATGTTCAAACTTGAGTTTTAAAATGCTTGTAGGGCACATATCGAGGCAACAATGAATAGTATCTTTGTCTATTATCTAGTTCACCTAGGGTATGTCTATGTTGTTCATCTTGGGTGGGAAACAAACAGTAAAGCAATCATCATCTGTCTTTTTTATTAAAGTAAAGCTATCATCAGCCTGCTATCATTATTTTTGGATCTATCCACTGGTTGTTACCATCACTCTAGATTTCTGCATGCTCTCCTTACATAATCTCACTAAATTTTTTCGTATGCATGTCAGATATTGTACACAGTCATGTTGAACATGTAGAGAAAAAGAGAAGAGTTTTGCGCGGCAATACAATGTCATGCAGACATCGCTCCATGGTGGATGCAATGGCAAACCCTCCCCCCCTCCAAATTGTAATCCAGAGGAAGATATCTATTCTGAGGCAGATTCAGACGGAGCTGACCACTCCTATTTACCCCCCGAGGTGTTTGCTCTAACTTGCCATGATGATGTTGGTCATATCATGCATATGTTGCCTTGCAGTGCCTACTTTCGACATCATATATGTCATCTGCTTAGTTTAGACATGTTCTGTAATGCCACCTGTTTAGTTTCTATATCATATATGTGAATTATGCAATCTCATCTCTTTTAGCCAGCCATAATATACGTGAAATATGCAATGCCATCCTGTTTAACCAGGCATCATATATTTGAAATATATCTTGCCAATCCTTTTCTTCATTACATTTCCATTTGTCGACAATGTTTGTACATTCAACTACTCTTCCTGTGAATCAGTCATTTGAGTGGGTGATGGAAAAATCTGGAGTGAAAACAAGGTCTTCAGAGCAGACAGTGCTACCTGTCGAAGCAGATCTCTTGCTGGGTCCCGATAGCTCCTAAGACATGGATTCAGAGACAGATGACCAGTCCTATTCCCCCACCAAGGTGTATGCTTTAACTTGGCACGGTTATACTGCTCATATCATGCATATGGTGTTTTGCATTGCATAGTTTAGACATCATATACACAATATTCAACGCCATGTTCTTAGTTCAGACATCATATATGCGAATGCCCTCTGCTTAGTATATAAATCACACTTGTGAATTATATCATGCGATCCTGATTACTTAGATAACATGTATGTGAATTATGTCATGCCAACCTGTTTACTAAAGACGTGATATAATTATCTCATGCCATCCTGTTTAGTTAGTCATCATATCTTTGAATTATGCCATGCTATGCTATCCAGTTTAGATAGACATCATATATGTGAAATTATGTCATTCTATCCTTTTTAGTTAAACAATATACATGTGAACTATTTCATGACCTCTTTTTTCCACACTATCTATTGCATCTGTCTCTCATACAAGGTCTGTACATTCAACTACTTTTCTTGTTTATCAGCCGTTTGAATTGGAGGGTGTGATGGCAGTATCTAGCGGAGTAATAACACGGCCTTCAAATAAAACAGTGCTACCTCTTGGTGGAGATAGCACCCCGGTTGTACATGCACGAGAACCAGCCCTGCCACACATAACCCAGACTCTCGCAGATTGTACCCCTACTCTGATGGACATAGAACCAGCTTCACCCAATCTAACCCCAACCACTGCAGATAGTAACCCAGTTCTAGTTGACACAGCACCATCTCCAGCACAGAGCTCCCAAACAAGAGCGGTTAGTGTGGCAGCTCCAGTGCCCAAAGCGCCGGTACTACCATGGCGAACCCCAACTCCACCAGTTAGCACACCTATTCCTGTGGACGAAGCACAACCAGCCATTCGTAGTTTAGCATATATCACATTTGATGTTGTTAAATCCTATGTGTGTATCTTCCCATCATGGAAATATTATACTGAAGATGAAGGAAAAGACCAGTTGCAAGTGTTCGTCCAGGAGTTATGTGTAAGTAATGTTATTTATGGCAAATACTTTGCTTTGTCCCATACATTCTACCTCCATGCTGGTTTTAATACAGCAAATGTTCCCATTTTTCTCTGTAGAGAAGGACCGATTTGGAAACTCAGGATGAGGTAACCTGTGCTAATACCTCTGCTATCTTCAAGAATGCTTGGTGGCAGTATCGGAATTGCCTGAAGAAACTGTACTTCACTGGCAAAGAAACTCATCAAATTCCCTTACTTTCTCCTGAGACACATTTACAGCACGATGACTGGGAACGCCTTGTTCTGTACTGGTTCCGAACCAAGAATGTGGTAAGGTCTATGAGCTCATTTTTTATTTTAAAGTACTATATGCCTGCGTCTTACTGTACTCTGTTCGTGTAGAACAAGTGCTTAAACCTGAAGAAGAACTGTTCTCATTTAAGATTCCATTGCTATGGTGCATACTGCTTTGCTCTTGTATCACTGTATTTACTCATACAAACTTATTTTTAAATTGAAGGATCCAATCAAAACTCCAATGGCACAACAGGTATGTTTAAACATGATTCTTTAACAGGTTAAATCCATAGGTCTCGCAATATTCATTAGCATTCTTTGTCATTGTCATCCCGAGTCTATTGATTCAATATGAATGAGAATAATCCCTATCATTTGTCGATTCCTAGAATTCATTCCTCCGGCTCAGACGTCATTCTGGACATCAGCTGATTCTCGGCAAATTCCACCTTGATAGATTGTCCATCTAGTTCTAATTAATTTGCTCATCTTTTGATCAGAGTTCTGCCTCTGATCGTTCCTTCTGAAAGTCATGATTCTTTGTATTTAAACATCAAATCATTCAGTTGTTTTTACAATCTAGTGCCTTTGCATTCTTCTCCTTCTGGTTGAGTACCGATACTCACACCAGATCCTTTGCGGACCACCTGATCTTTTAGTGGATTACTATCCGGCAGCTCCTTCGTATTTTAAATCATTGACGACTTTCCCCTGCTACAAAATGCCTCTGGCGAATTGCATCATCTACTCCGTATCGCCAGCCCTTTGCTTTCGAGCGTGTATCCGTCGCTCTTGTTAGTGTGTCGTATAGATTCGTAAAAATGTCCCAATGGGTTGAACCTATGCTTTCCCCAAAACCAGTGAACCCAAAAGTTATGCGGGTTATACTCTACTGGCCTTTCATCAGATAATTTCCAACTCTACAACTTCTTCAAAGACGAGAAGTGAATGAAGGGTTATGCATTGGAAAAGTGGGAGTCGACCTTGAACCTTCGTGTTCATGCCCATGGACCCGATGTAGAACTTATCATGGAAGCTTCTCGTAAAAATAATAATCCTTTGTTATAAATTCATCTTGTATTTTGCTTCGATCCTTTGCAATCATGGTCCCGACCATGATTGTTCTTCTTTGATCCCATATCGCAGACAAGCTAAAGCACTTGTCTTCTGCGAATCAATATACCTGTCCAACCTCTATACTGAACTACCTCGAGCATTACCCCCCTACTATCCGAGGATATCATCCTATTGTACTACGTCCTATGAATTTTCTCTGATGAAGCGATACCTTTTCCCCGTCATGGTCACTCCACGGGTTCTAGGTTGTCATCAACCAAGACCACCGGTAAGTGAGTCAATTCCGCACTCCGATTCAATACCTCTAAGTAATTTTCACTGCTTACTAGTTTAATAATCCTTCAAGTCATTCTTAGCCTGGTCGGCTATATCCTTATTGTGCTAAAATTTTACTGTGCTACCTGGTCCTTCTCCCCAGAGCACAAATTCCGACGATGAGCGAAGCTTACGTCGATCTCCCTCATCTTATCTTTTCACTTCGAACAACAAGCTTGATTTCGAGTTTGTGCCGTACCCGTGGTTCCAACAACTTTTCTGTAGGATCGAAAGTATGTCTAGAGGGGGGGGGGGTGATTAGACTACTTGACCAAATAAAAATCTAGCCTTTTCCCAATTTTATGTCTTGGTAGATTTTAGCAACTTAACACAAGATAAGCAATCAACCTACACATGCAATTCTAAGAGTATAGCAGCGGAATGTAAATCATTGCATATGAAGGTAAAGGGGAGGAGTTTGGAGGGAGAAAATGCAATGTAGACACGGAGATTTTTGGCGTGGTTCCGATAGGTGGTGCTATCGTACATCCACGTTGATGGAGACTTCAACCCACGAAGGGTAACGGTTGCGCGAGTCCACGAAGTGCTCCACCCACGAAGGGTCCACGAAGAAGCAACCTTTTCTATCCCACCATGGCCATCGCCCACGAAGGACTTGCCTCACTTGGGTAGATCTTCACAAAGTAGGCGATCTCCTTGCCCTTACAAACTCCTTGGTTCAACTCCACAATCTTGACGAAGGCTCCCAAGTGACACTGTAACACCCTCGGTGATTAGCAACAGTAATCACTTTTGATAATGACAAGTCAGCAAGGTTAACAGTGTCAAATCATCATTAGCATCATATTGCATTTCAACTCCTAACTCAAATTCAAAATTTAAATGAAAGTGGAAAATAAAAGTTGTTCAACCCAGAAACTAAAATGTTCAATAAATAGTAGATAAATCTGAGGCTATGTTAAAATTGTAAACAACATTGTTGGAATTTGATAAATGACTTGAACAACCTCAAACAGTGGCTGAGAGCATTAAATAATAACCTTTTTATTAATACAAAATAAATATGAAATGATATTTACCCCAAACTAGTTTTTGGTGCTAGGTTACAGTGCACTGTGATTTATGGACCAGGTCACATATTTTACAAAATTCATTTGGGTGCCAAACTATTTACATAACAGGAAAATGTGAGAAAAAGAAATAAGAAAATAAAACAAAATGAAAAGAGATAAAGGAAACCCCCCCTGGGCCTGTCGGCCCAGCTGGCCACTGCGCCAGGCCGGCCCACCTGGCCCAGCCGGCCGGCCTCCCCTCGTTCCCTTATCCCCCACCCCGGTCAAACCCTAACCCAACCACCCCACACTCTCCCCCACTGCTCTCCTCCCCCCCCCCCCGATCTGGATCGGGGGCAAGGACCCGATGACCCCGCCGCCGCCTGGACCTTGCCCGAGGCCACCGCGCCGCATCGCCGCGACGCCACCGCCCGTCCCCGACTTCCCCAACCCCGACGTCGCCGACGCCGTCGACGCACGCCGCTACACCTCGCCGCCTCGTCGCGCGACAAAGACTCACTCCCAAGCCCCCAGCCATTCCCCTACGGCCCCACCGTGAGCACCTCTCTCTCTCTTCTCGTCACCGTCGCCGCAGCCCCCTGCTGCACCCGCGCCCCCTGCACGCCCGCGCTCGTGTGAGCACGCGCCTGTCCCCGACTCCACCCGCGCCACCACCTCCAGCCATGCCGCGCCCGTGCCTGCCGTCGCTCCTGCTGCTCGTCGCCGCCCGCATCCGCCTTCCCCCCCCCCGACCGCTCGGCGCTGACCGCTATCGCGCTGCTCAGCTGCGCCCGAAGCCCATGCCTGCCGCCGCTTGCTCCGCTCGCTCGCCGCCCGCTCCACCACGCCGCTCGCGCGACCCCGCTCCTCCCCGCGCCGCGCCCCGTCTCCACCACGGCCCCGGCCGCGCACGCGCCCGCGCATCGCGACCCCTCCCCGCGCCCGCGTCGCCTGACCCGCGTCGCGACGCCCGCGGCCACCTCCGGCGCCCGCCCTGCTCATCCTCTTTTGCCCCGCCGTGGCCTCGCCGCTGCCACGCCGGTGCCACGCCGGCGTTTCCCCCTCGCCGTGGCCCATACTGGCCGCGTCCAGTTCGGGCACCCGCACCCGCATGCCCCGGCGCCCGTTAACGCGCGCCCGCTGCCCGCTAGGCCCCCAGGGCCTATGACAGTGGGGGCCCACCCCCAGAACGTTTTTATAAAAATAAAATAAAAATAAAAATTAAAATAATTAATTAATTAGTTAATTAATCCTAATTAGGTTAATTTAATTAACTAATTAGTGTTAATTAAACAGTAATCTAATTAGTTAACCCTAATTAATTTAACAGTCTATGACAGGTGGGACCCACCCTGTCAGGACGCCTGCTGACGTCAGCATGATGTCATGCTGACGTCATCGCAGCACTGTTTCGGATAATGTTGATTTAAATAATTAAATAAATTCCAGAAATTAATAAAAACTTTAGAAAATCATATTAAATAAACCGTAACTCCGATGAAAATACTTTATACATGAAACTTGCTCAGAAGTCCGATACGAACCCGGATACGCCCTTCGTATTCCCGTCAGACGCCCGCAGCTATAAGAACATTGAAATTTTAGACCGGTTTCAGTAAATGAATAGTGCCCAACTTTAATTAAATAAATCCGAATAAATTCCTAAATTAACTAAATCATTTAGTTAGGCAGTAGAACACCCCGGCACTGCATATTGTCATGTCATACTTTGTGTAGCATTGTTTGCTTTGTATTTACTGTTTCCTCCCCCCTCCTTCTCTCTCGATAGACGCTGAGACCGCTGACGACGCTGCCGTGAACGACTACTACGTCGACGACCCTTCTCTCTCGTCACAGCTTCCAGGCAAGCCCCCCCCCCCTTGATCAACCCGATATTGCCTACTTCTTCTCTCTACTGCTTGCATTAGAGTAGTGTAGCATGTTACTGCTTTCGGTTAATCCTATTCTGCTGCATAGCCTGTCTTTGCTACTACTGCTAATACCTTACCTGCAATCCTAAAATGCTTAGTATAGGTTGCTAGAATTACATCAGTGGCCCTACACTCTTGTCCGTCTGCCATGTTATACTAATGGGCCGTGATCACTTCGGGAGGTGATCACGGGTACATATACTATATACTTTTACATTACCTATGTTACTGTTCGGAGATGGGGGCTGAAGGGGCAGGTGGTTCCATCCAGGTAGTGGTGGGCCTGGGTTCCCGACGGCCCCCGAGTGTTACTTTGTGGCGGAGCGACAGGGCAGGTTGTGACCACCTAGGAGACAGGTGGGCCTGGCCCTGGTCGGCGTCCGCTGTTACTTCAAATTAACACGCTTAACGAGATTGGGTATTTGATCTGAGTCTGGCTACGAGCCTATACGCGCTAACCACCACGCGGGAACAGTTATGGGTACTCGACGTCGTGGTATCAGCCGAAGCCTCCTAGACGTCAGCGACTGAGCGGCGCGCGCCGGGTTGGACCGCGTAACGCAACTTCCTTTGTAATGGAGGTTGCTAGGTCTGCTCTCCGGCCGCCCACACAACGTGCAGGTGTGTAATGGGCGATGGGCCCAGACCCCTGCGCGCATAGGATTTAGACCGGCGTGCTGACCTCTCTGTTAGGCCTAGGTAGGGCTGCGACGTGTTGATCTTCCGAGGCCGGGTATGACCCAGGAAAGTGTGCCCGGCCAGAGGGATCGAGCGTGTTGGGTAATGTGGTGCACCCCTGCAGGGAAGTTTATCTATTCGAATAGCCGTGTCCCTCGGTAAAAGGACGACCCGGAGTTGTACCTCGACCTTATGACAACTAGAACCGGATACTTAATAAAACACACCCTTTCAAGTGCCAGATACAACCCGGTGATCGCTCTCTCACAGGGCGACGAGGAGAGGATCGTCGGGTAGGTTTATGCTATGCGATGCTACTTGGTGAACTTACCATCTACTCTCTTCTATATGCTGCAAGATGGAGGCTGCCAGAAGCGTAGTCTTCGACAGGATTAGATATCCCCCCTCTTATTCTGGCTTTCTGCAGTTCAGTCCACTGATATGGCCCTTTACACATATACCCATGCATATGTAGTGTAGCTCCTTGCTTGCGAGTACTTTGGATGAGTACTCATGGTTGCTTTGCTTCCCCCTTTTCCCCCTTTCTTTTCTTTCTGGTTGTCACAACCAGATGCTGGAGTTCAGGAGCCAGACGCCACCGTCGACGACGACCCCTACTCTGGAGGTGCCTACTACTACGTGCAGGCTGCCGACGACGACCAGGAGTAGTTTAGGAGGATCCCAGGCAGGAGGCCTGCGGCTCTTTCGATATGTATCCCAGTTTGTGCTAGCCATCTTATGGCAACTTGTTTAACTTATGTCTGTACTCAGATATTGTTGCTTCCGCTGACTCGTCTATGATCGAGCACTTGTATTCGAGCCCTCGAGGCCCCTGGCTTGTATTATGATGCTTGTATGACTTATTTTACTTTTAGAGTTGTGTTGTGATATCTTCCCGTGAGTCCCTGATGTTGATCGTACACGTTTGCGTGTATGATTAGTGTACGATTGAATCGGGGGCGTCACAGACACCTAACCAATCTAGGAGACACCACTCTCCAAAAGGTAATAGATGGTGTGTTGATGATGAACTCCTTGCTCTTGTGCTTCAAATGATAGTCTCCCCAACACTCAACTCTCTCTCACAGATTTGGATATGGTGGAAAGATGATTTGAGTGGAAAGCAACTTGGGGAAGGCTAGAGATCAAGATTCTTGTGGTTGGATTGGAATGTCTTGGTCTCAACACATGAGCAGGTGGTTCTCTCTCAGAAAATGAGTAGTGGAAGTGTAGGCACGTTCTGATGGCTCTCTCTCAAATGGAGAAGGGGGTGGAGGGGTATTTATAGCCTCCACACAAAATCTAACCGTTACACACAATTTACCAAACTCGGTGGGACCGAATAGTGAAACTCGGTGAGACCGACCTGGTTCAAAATGTGAACGTTAGGCTTTTCGGTGGGACCGACAATACCAACTCGGTGAGACCGATGCGCTAGGGTTAGGGCAAAGCCTCATCTCGGTGAGACCGATCACATGAACTCGGTGAGACCGATTTCAGTAATAAGCAAACAGAGACTTGGTCAGGCAAACTCGGTGGGACCGATCGCTCATTTCGGTGAGACCGAAACGTTACGAAAAGGAAACAGAGAGTTTGCATTGCCAACTCGGTGGAACCGATCGCTCATCTCGGTTAGACCGAAACGTTACGAAGGGAAACAGAGAGTTTGCAATCCCATCTCGTTGAGACCGAGATCCCTATCGGTGAGACCGAACTGATTAGGGTTTCTGGCAATGGCTATGTCAAGTGAACTCGGTGGCGCCGGATAGATCAAATCGGTGGGGCCGAGTTTGACTTTAGGTTTAGGACATATGTGGAAATGAGAAAGTGGTTGAGGGCTTTTGGAGCATATCACCAAGCATTTTGAGCAAGCAAGCCATTAAGCAACACCTCATCCCCTTTTAATAGTATTGGCTTTTCCTATGGACTCAATGTGATCTTGGATCACTAAAATGAAAAAGTAGAGTCTTGAGCTTTTGCCAATATGTGTCCTTAGCATTTTGAGGGGTCCGCATCTCTAGTCCATGCCATACCAATCATTGAACTTTCTGAAACATTAATCTTGAATGGATATTAGTTCAATGAGCTATATGTTGTTATGAATTACCAAAACCAACCGGGGATTAGTTGCACTTTCAATCTCCCCCTTTTTGGTAATTGATGACAACATATAGGTCAAAGCTTCGACAAATGATAATATAAATGAAGTACATCGTCGCTTTGAGAAGTATGTGATAAGCAAGAGCTCCCCCTAAATTTGTGCATTATTTAAAATTTGCTTTTGAATGCAAATGCACAATCGATTAGGATCATGGGTTACTCTTCCATGTCACATACATCTTGGTGGAGCGCTCAAAATGATAGAATATGAAATATGCACTCATTACCAAGACAAGATATGAATGATCATATATGAGAGATAGAATATCATCATTCAAGCACAAACATTAAAGTATGATATGATCAAGCACATGATCATATAAGTATTTCACACACACATAAGTAGAGTATCAACCAAACGAGCAAGCAAATAAAGTAGCAAGAGAGGCAAAAGAAGCAAAACACTCTCTGTCGAAGCCTATGATCTATACACTTTCTCCCCCTTTGGCAACAAGTTACCAAAAAGCTTGAAAATGCATAGTGCTATGCGGCTCTCTAAGCATGATCACCGGGAGCTCCGGAGTGCGAAGGTGGCGTGGAGAGGAGTCCTGCAACGAATGCATCCGAAGAGGTCTGTGGAGCTGGTGGAGTACCAACTGGAGGGACAACAGAGGCTGTAGCTGCTGGTGCTGATGTAGTAGCCCTTGTGTCACTGGCTGGCACAACTACAGACCTTTGTGCCCTAGGCACTCTCTGAAAAGCTTCAGTGGTAGCTCTCCCTCTTCTCTCTTCAGCTTCATCCTGGAGTTGCTCAACTGTAGTCTGGATCTCTGTGACCTTCAAGTCTAGATCATAAAACTTTGTCTCGATGATCCTCTCAAGACTCTCTTGATTTTGAGTCAGCGTTGTTAATCCTTTCTCAATTCTGATAGTGGCCTCAAGCAGATAGCTCAGCTGATCCGGCTTGGTCTTGAGGTGAGCAGTTGAAGCATCTGGAACTTGTGAAGATTGTGCTGCCTTCTCTGCTTTAGCTTTCTCCCTCTTATCCTGAGCCTCTACTGAAGTAGGATGTATAACATCCATGACAACTTCATTGTCTTCAAGTTCAGGCAACAAGGGAAGGTGCTCCTTGTCCAAGAGATATGTGACTTTGCCCATCTTGGAGTTGATGAGCATCTGAATGTGTGGAGCATATCCACATGATCTCTTTTGATCAGCAACAGTCCTCTTGATTGTCTCTACAATCAATGTCATCACTTTGAACTTCTCTGGTATGTCAAACATGTGCAGCAAATTGATGGAATGTCCTCTTATCATCCTGTCATCTCCAGACTTGGGCAACAATGTGTGCCTGAGGATAGTGTTGATTGTGGGCAGTCCAGACAGCAGATAGTACACAGAGCCAAACTTGTGAGTATCCAGGGCAGCATCTGGAATCTCCTTGTACATGTGTGCCATGGAGTTGTGTCCTTTCCTTGGCTTGGCATACACATCTGTGTCATCCTCTTGCTCTTCAGGGGCATTGATAAGCTTGGCCCACTCAGCAACTGTAGACTGGTACCTAGTACCCTTAGTCATCCAAGCAATTTTACCATCTGGGTAAAAATGTGCTGTGGAGTAGAACTGCATCACCATCTCATCATTCCACTTGGTGAGTTTCTGGCCAACAAATTTGTCAACTCCAGTCAGTCTGAAGCTGTCATGAACTCCTGGGAAGTGATCTGCATTGTTGTCAATGTAAGTCTAATCAACCCATCTCATATCACTGACAATGGGCTTCTTGTCCAGGAGCACAGTCTCATAGAAATCTTGCTGTTCCTTTGTGTGGAACCTGTAGTCTACAACAGTCCTCCTTCTGGTGGCATATGGGTCTGTCTGCCTCCATAGCCTGAGGCCTGCATCCTTCCTTAGCTTCATGTTCTCAGCCACAGGATGTGTATCATCATGATCTGGGATCTTGGGCTTCAATTTTCTAAGCACTTGGGCTTCTTCTTCTTCTTCCACTTCAGGCACTGGGGCCTTGTTCTTCTCAGCAGCTGGTATGTTCCTAGTTGATCTCTTGGGTGCTGTAGGCTTAGAAGCTAGAGCAGCCATAGCAGCCTTGGGGGCAGTCTTGGGCTTTGATGGAGCAGCCCCTGACTTGATGGCATCCCCCATCAACTTCTGAGCTTTGGGAGCTGGTGCAGCATCTTCTTCATCCTCATCTGAATCCCTGACCATGGATGGTCTGCCAATTACTCTGGCCATGGTCTTCTTGACCCTTTCCTTCCTCTTCTTGCCTTCACCAGCCTCCTTTGGTTCAAGAGTGAACTCAATGGTTTCCTATGTTAAGGCTCTGGCTTTGGACATTGGGATCCTTCTGGCTGGTGCCTTATTCTTCATACCTGGCTTGGTTGAAGCTGCTCTGCCAAACTCTTTCTTGACAACCTTTTTCCTTGAAGTGACTTCCTCATCAGCCACAAAATCTTCATCTTCTGAATCTGAATTCCTTTTCCTCCTCTGCCTAGTAGCAGCCTTAGGTAGGTTGCTAGGAGTACTTCTGCTCCCATCATCATAGCTGTCAGAGGGACTAGTGCCCTCACTTAAGTTAACCTGTTCCTCAGACCTGTTTTGGTTGTCACTGTTGTCTGACATGGCTGAAAGCTGAAAGCTGACCCTGTGAATACATATAGTTGAGACAGAGTGGATGAGCATCACAAAGTGCAGAGATTTTGCAAAACAAATGAGTCAAAAACTTAGTTTTAGTTTTCTACAGAAGTCATTTCGGAGCTACCGATTTGTTAAACTCGGTGACACCGAAGCAATATTAGAGTCTAAACTAGTGAAATCGGTCAGACCGAGACACAATTCGGTGACTCCAAGATTGCTAGGGTTTCACTGAGAATCGAACTCGGTCACACCGATTTGTAAGTTTCGGTCAGACCGAAAATCACAAGTGCAATGGCCTGGGCCAAATCGGTGAGACTGATTTCTACAACTCGGTCGGTCCGAGATGAATTCGGCGGAAACCTAACCCTAAGTTTTCGAATCAAAACTAATCTAAAGGAGTTTTTGATTGGAAAGAAGTATCTCAAACATGGTAAGATTCATGGCATTTACCTAAGTGCAGGAATCAGAGGTAAAGATTGCACAAAGGGGTCGAGTTCATACCCTAACTCGATGGTGAACTCGCTACGGTGACAACGGCGGTGAAGATTCCGTTGACGGCGGCGGAGACCAGCGGCAGGAGGTCGCTGGCGACAGAGGAGACGATTCGGAGACCTCGAGTCGGCAGAGCTGGACAGGCACGGGCGAAGGGTTTCAGAGAAATTTCCAAAATTTGACCCAAGGGTATATATATCCAGACCCTCTCGGTGTGACCGAGTTGAGCAACTCAGTGGCACCGAGATGCAGAATCGCAAGCGGTTACTGCAACTCGGTGAGACCGAACTGTTCAAATCGGTTGCACCGAGATTGAAACCTAGATCAACTCAATGAACTCGGTATTACCGAAAGGAATTAATCGGTCAGACCGAAATACATCGAGAGGTTTTGGAAGTTTAAGTCTATGACGAATCGGTGGCTCCGAGTGCTCCTCACCCAGAGGGTTTGAATCTGACTTGATCAAACTTTGTGATGTAGTATGAATAGAGTTTGAGACGAGAAAAGCATAGATAGGTAGAGGGAGTACTTAGGCATTCTTGTCCATCCATTTGGCAAAAGAAAAGACCAAACAATCAAAGCAACAAATGGATGTCCTTGAATGAAGAAAATTATGCATCCAGCATGCTCACATAATAAGATGGCAAATGAAATATGTGGCAAAGCATGCACAAACACTCTAGCATCTATCAAGCAATTGGCGATGACTAGGTCATCTATATATGAGTATATTGACTTAGGAGTCAAATGAGAACATTTGATCATAGGTCATACTCATCGTTTAAGCACAAGTGGGGTTACCACTTTTACATAAAGCACTATTGTGTTCACACCATTAGAGTTGCTTTAGGTCAATTCTTAGAGTAAAGCTCCCCCTAGATGTGATATCCCCTTTTTTGAGGGATGAACTAACCTTGGGTTTCGTCGATGATGACTTCATGTAGATGTTGAAGATGTGGATGCTCAATGTTGATGTGGATTATTTGGAGCAATCCATTTGAGTGAATTGTACTTTCAATACATACATGGGTTAGTCCCACAAGGAACAAACAAGGATATCCATAGACATAGAGTGAAGTACACACAAGATGATGTCCATGAAAGCATTAGGTTACCTTGTCCCTTGACTTACCAACAAGAGGGTTTGTGACTCCTTGAACTAGTGCAAGATGTGGAAGTTGATTGCACTTGTCCTTGCCAATATGAATATGAGTGAAGTATGTTGGCGAAGTCACCCTCATGAGCTCTCTAGTTCTTCTTCTTTGGGACCCACATCATCTTGATGGGAATCCTTGGGGTTGTAGATGTACTTGATGAAGTAGAACTTGACATAGTCTTGGGAACCCACTTGATCAAGGCCTTTGGAGCTTCTTCAATTGCATCAATCTCCTCTTGAAGCTTGTCCTTGCCTTTTAGCTTGTGGTCTTGTGGTGGAAGATCATCTTGAGCTTGTGTCCCCTTGAAGGAAGTAGGATCATACTTCTCTTGTTGAGGAACAACTTTGTCTTGGGGTATTGATCTTCTTCCCACTCAACTCCATTGGCATTGAACTTTCGTTCAAAACCAACACCTTGATTCTTCCGGTGCCTTCCTTGCTTGCGTACAATTTCCTCAAATTGCTTACTTCCGGCAAGGCTCTTGTAAACACCTTTTTCTACAATTCCCTTCAATAAGCTATTTTCTTGCTCAACTGTAACTTGGCTAAGAGAATCATTAGTGGAATCAAGAGAACTACTAGAAGCAACAATATTGGATTTAGCATGATTATTTTTACTACTAGAAGAAGAATCTTTCTTACTCTTGTTGCTAAATTTTACTTGTGGCATGTAAGTAGACAAGAGTAAATGCTTGGCAATGTAAGAAGAACTTTTCTTATGAAGATCATCATTGATAGCTTTTAAGAACCCATGTTCTTGCTCTAGGTTGAGCTTCTCGAAGTGTAGCTTCTCATGAGTTTTTAAAAGTTCTCAATGATCTTCTAAAGTAGTTTCATGAGCTAACTTAAGAGTGTTTAGTTCTTTAGTTAGACGCTCAATCTCCTTCTTATCATTTTCATTCATTTCATCTCGATTAGCATGATTAATAGTAGTTTCATCATAGTTTTCATCACTAGCATTGTTAACAAGTAACTCATCATCACCTAGCAAATCATCTTCATCACTATTGAAATCAATATACTCGGGGTGTGATACCTTGGGGCCTTTAGCCATGAAGCATCTTCCAATTCCTTCATTTGGTGAGTCAAATATGTCATAGGAGTTGGTTGACACAAGTGCAAGACCTGCAACACCTTCATCTTGAGTATATTCGGAGTCGGAGTGATAACTTCTCTCAGAGTGATGGTCGGAGTCAGAACCGGATACCCATTCACCAACATGAGCTTGATGTCTTCGTTTTGTATAGCTCCTTGATGACTTGTCCTTCCTTTCCGAATCCTTGCTTCTGCGAGAGGTTCTTCGTTCATAACGGTCATCTCTACTCCTTCTCTCTCTTGGAGGTGATTCTTCTCTTCTACTTCTTCTTTTAGGTGAGTCTTCTTTTCTTTTGTGTAGGGCCGTACACTCATTGGAGTAGTGTCCGGGTCTTCCACAATTGTAGCAATTACGTTCACGACTAGAAGATCTTTTGTCATGGTAGGATCTTGATTTGGAACTTCTCTCTTTGCTTCTACTCTTGTAGAATTTGTTGAAGTTCTTCACCATTAAGCTCAATTCCTCATTGAAGACTTGTTTTTCACTTGATGTGGCAGGAGCATCATATGAGCCTTTATAAGCACCACTAGACTTGTTGTGAAGCTCTTCTTTGTCCTTGAGTGACATCTCATGAGCAACAATTCTTCCAATGACTTTCGTTGGCTTGAGATCTTTGTAATTGGGCATCATTTGGATCAATGTGCACACGGTATCATATTTTCCATCCAAGGCTCTTAGGATCTTTTTGATGATGAATCTGTCAGTCATCTCTTCACTTCCTAAGCCGGCAATCTCATTTGTGATGAGAGCAAGCCTAGAGTACATTTCAGGGACACCTTCACCATCCTTCATTTTGAACTTGTCAAGCTGACTTTGAAGCACATCCAACTTGGATTCCTTGACGGACTCGGTACCTTCATGCATATCAATCAAAGTATCCCAAATTTCCTTTTCATTCTCAAGACGGCTGATTTTGTTGAATTCTTCGGGGCACAATCCATTGAAGAGGATATCGCAAGCTTGAGCGTTGTATTGCAGCATTTTCAACTCTTCCGCAGTTGCTTCGCGATTTGGTTCTCACCCATCGAAGAATTCACCTTGCAAACCAATACACACAATAGCCCAAACGGCGGGGTTATGTCCAAGAATATGCATTTTCATCTTATGCTTCCAACTAGCAAAATTAGTACCATCAATGTAAGGACCTCTATGGTGGTAATTTCCCTCGCTAGACGCCATACTCTCCTAGGTTGTGAAACCAAGGCTATGATCACCAAAGCTATGGAAATCAAGGCAAATGGAGACCAAAGCTCTGATACCTCTTGTAGGATCGAAAGTATGTCTAGAGGGGGGTGATTAGACTACTTAACCAAATAAAAATCTAGCCTTTTCCCAATTTTATGTCTTGGCAGATTTTAGCAACTTAACACAAGTCAAGCAATCAACCTACACATGCAATTCTAAGAGTATAGCAGCGGAATGTAAATCATTGCATATGAAGGTAAAGGGGAGGAGTTTGGAGGGAGCAAACACAATGTAGACATGGAGATTTTTTGCGTGGTTCCGATAGGTGGTGCTATCGTACATCCACGTTGATGGAGACTTCAACCCACGAAGGGTAACGGTTGCGCGAGTCCATGAAGGGCTCCACCCACGAAGGGTCCACGAAGAAGCGACCTTTTCTATCCCACCATGGCCATCGCCCACGAAGGACTTGCCTCACTTGGGTAGATCTTCACGAAGTAGGCGATCTCCTTGCCCTTACAAACTCCTTGGTTCAACTCCACAATCTTGACGGAGGCTCCCAAGTGACACCTAACCAATCTAGGAGACACCACTCTCCAAAAGGTAATAGATGGTGTGTTGATGATGAACTCCTTGCTCTTGTGCTTCAAATGATAGTCTCCCCAACACTCAACTCTCTCTCACAGATTTTTGGATATGGTGGAAAGATTATTTGAGTGGAAAGCAACTTGGGGAAGGCTAGAGATCAAGATTCTTGTGGTTGGATTGGAATATCTTAGTCTTAACACATGAGCAGGTGGTTCTCTCTCAGAAAATGAGTAGTGGAAGTGTAGGCAAGTTCTGATGGCTCTCTCTCAAATGGAGAAGGGGTGGAGGTGTATTTATAGCCTCCACACAAAATCTAACCGTTACACACAATTTACCAAACTTGGTGGGACCGAATAGTGAAACTCGGTGAGACCGACCTGGTTCAAAATGTGAATGTTAGGCTTTTCGATGGGACCGACAATACCAACTCGGTGAGACCGATGCGCTAGGGTTAGGGCGAAACCTCATCTCGGTGAGACCGATCACATGAACTCGGTGATACCGATTTCAGTAATAAGCAAACGGAGACTTGGTCAGGCAAACTCGGTGGGACCAATCGCTCATTTCGGTGAGACCGAAACATTACGAAAAGGAAACAGAGAGCTTGCATTGCCAACTCGGTGGGACCGATCGCTCATCTCGGTTAGACCGAAATGTTACGAAGGGAAATAGAGAGTTTGCAATCCCATCTCGGTGAGACCGAGATCCCTATCGGTGAGACCGAACTGATTAGGGTTTCTGGCGATGGCTATGTCAAGTGAACTCGGTGGCGCCAGATAGATCAAATCGGTGGGGCCGAGTTTGACTTTAGGTTTAGGACATATGTGGAAATGAGAAAGTGGTTGAGGGCTTTTGGAGCATATCACTAAGCATTTTGAGCAAGCAAGCCATTAAGCAACACCTCATCCCCTTTTAATAGTATTGGCTTTTCCTATGGACTCAATGTGATCTTGGATCACTAAAATGGAAAAGTAGAGTCTTGAGCTTTTGCCAATATGTGTCCTTAGCATTTTGAGGGGTCCACATCTCTAGTCCATGCCATACCAATCATTGAACTTTCTGAAACATTAATCTTGAATGGATATTAGTTCAATGAGTTATATCTTGTTATGAATTACCAAAACCACCCCGGGATTAGTTGCACTTTCATTTTCGCTCCATCATTCCTTTGACTTGATGTCATCGCCGATCGATTACATCTTCTTGAAATCTCTCGACAGATGTGTCGTGATCAACGTCAACATTTTGGCTTCTTCAGAGATGTCAATCGAATTCATGTCCTGAAATACCATCCTTGCCCCTCATTGATTCGCGATATCATCGACATCCTCCTTGACTTTCTGCCAACACAGACCTGGTTGTGTTTGGTTATACCTTACGTTCCGAGATAATCTTGGAAATGTGCTTATATCTCTTATGATCTTCAGACCCAACCTTCACTTGAAACACCATATCATTGCTGCCTTGAAGCATATCGGTGGAATTCCAAATATCAACATGAACATTGGAAACACCTTGCCAAATGTTTCTTGATCGACTATCCAAACACCGTTGTATGGATAGCCTCATGACGTCCCTTGCCCCTTTTAACTAAATGGTGATCTACTTGTTGCCCCGACATGTATATCATACTCCGTTAGCTTTTGGGAAGGATATACTCCCAATTCTTGTGTGTAAACACATTTTCCTTTCCATTGGACTGTCTAATCCGATAAATTTCTTTTTTTTTCATTGGTTTGTTTAACCCTTCTTGTGATCTATATGATATAAGCAGGAATAATTCCCTACTTATGAAAACACCTCAATGTACAACCTTGTTAGTGAGACCCTGTTCCTATTGTTACAGACATTCCGGTAACCCCCGATGGACGAGAACTTTTCCTATTGGTCCGCCTCGTTCTAACGAGCAGGAAAATGGTTCTCTTCGTCCCTCGCCCTTGGTACCGACGTTGTTACCGACAGGCTACCTTCTGACATACCTTGTTGTCGTGACCGGTAAGATGTCACTGTTCTCCCTACTTTTGTTCGACCCTCATCATAGTCCCACAGGATCGGAACCTGACTCTCCTGAACAACCTTGATTCCGAAATATTCTTGCATTTGGCTTCGTATCATATCACGAACCACCCTCCGAGAGATGATCCGTTCCCGATGCTCTGAACCCTTTTCACACTCTACTTCAAACATCGAACGATTGTTTGTCCGCTTGAAAACTCTTACTGTAACTTCTTACCTTGCTCTCGATGTTTCCCTAAGTTTCAACTCGAGAGATTCTTTCTGCCACATTCTCTGAGCTATCTGCCAGATAATCGATCTTGCAAAGGTCAGTTCTCCTGAAGTTACCCTCTACTTCCCCACTTAAATCTCGGGACGAGATTTCTTGTAGTGGAGGAGATTTGTAACATCCCCAGCTTCACACTACAGTGATCAACCTCTTAAACACGCCTAGTCATCATGTTCAACAGTACTTGATCATCATTGGTGTCCTATCTCATTTCAATTTCCAATTCAAATTGCAATTCAAACTTAAAATGAAAAATCAAAGTTGTTCAAATCAAGAAACAAAAATGTTCATAATATTGCAAATAATCCAGAAGCAATTATAAAAATACAATCTACATTAACTGAATTAATTGAGTGACTCAAACATCATGAAACAACAAAACAGTAATATAAAGTGCCAATTCAATTACTAAAAATTCATTTGAAATCATATTTTACCCAAACCAATTTCTGGTGTTAGAGGATGTTGCACTGCAATTCAAGAGCTAGGTCACACATTTTGTAAAAGTCCAAAAGTGGTCAAACAATTTGCTAAATAGTAGATAAGAAAATAAATAGAAAAAGAAAAAGAAAACGGTTAAAACTTACTGGCGCGCTGGGCTCTAGTCGAACAGTAGCCAGCCCAGCCGCCACCGCGGTCGTTGTCCCCCTCGGGCAAGTGTCGGCTGGCGCGTGCGCCCGAGCGCAGATCTTCGCCGTGTCGTGCATCCCACGGTTCCCCGTCGCCGTTAAGACCTGCCCCAAACGCCTCTCCCTTCCCCCCGAAACCCTAGCACCCCCCCCCCCCCCCCAAATCCCCCTCCCTCGCTCGCCTTCGTCTTCTCGCATGAGCACCCGAGGCCGCCGTCTCCATGGCCGTGAATTAGCGCGGCCACCGCCTCCCGATCGCCTCTCCGACGAGCCCATCCGCTCCGCCTCACTCGACTACCTCGACTATGCCTCACGATCGAGCTAGGGGATGACCGCACGGTCGGGATCGAGCTCGTCCCCGTCTTCTCTGTAGCCGGTGACCGCCGTCGTCTCCGTCGTCCCCTGCTGCTCCAAAGCTTTCGAGGGCTTTTCTTAGCCGCTCGGTGAGCTCCTCCCTCCCTCCATTCCTCTCCTCGTGCCATGTACATCGCCGTAGCTAGCTCACCGCCGCACCATTTTCTGTCCACCGCCCGAGCTCATCGCTGCCGTCGCTTCCGACCACCGTACCCGCGCCGTTGGGTTAGATCAACGCGGAGATGTTCCCGCGTTAGAATGAGCCCGAACGCGCGCGCAAATTCACACTGCAGCCGCCTCCCCATAGCACGCCCGAGAGCTCCGCCGCTGATGTGCTCGCCGCCGTCGCCGTAGGGCCTCCCTGGCCACGAGACCACCGCAGATCGACGCGGTTTGGTCTCCGCTTTCGAACGCGCCCAAATGCGCGCAAAACGGTGGCCGGAGCACGATTTCCAGTCACATCCGAGGCCGCGCTACCGCAGATTTGGTCGCCGGAGCGTTCTCCGGCGCCGACGCCGGCGGCATCTGACGTGGACTGACGCGTGGGTCTCCTGTGCCACTGACGGGTGGGCCCAGTTGACTGGTTGACTGGGTCAACCCACTGACATGTGGGGCCCGATCGATTAAACAATTTTTAATAAAAAGATAATCTGTTAATTGAACTAAATAATTAATTTAAGTGCTAATGACTCACTGACTACTGGGGCCCACCCACTAATTAACCTGTTTAGTTAATCTAACCCCTGTGTTAAAGCCAAAGTCACTGACCAGTGGGTCCCACTGGACCCACGGGTCAGGTTTGACTCTGGTCAGCGGACTGTTGACCGCTGACATCACCTCTACGTCATGCTGACATCACCATTTACTATTCTGGATAATGTTGATTTAAATTAGTTAAATAAATCCAGAAAATGATTAAAACTTTAGAAAATCATATAAAATTAACCGTAGCTCCGATGGAAAAACTTTGTACATGAAAGTTGATCAGAAAAACGAGACAAATCCGAATATGCCCTCCTCATACCTGTCACATGCCTCTAGCATGATGAACATGGAACTTTCCCCTTCGTTTCATCTGTCCGATAATCACTCGGAGCTGGGAGAACACTCCCGGATAATTTCCCGCTCCCACTAACTTGCATAGTACTACATTAGGGAACCTCTCGAATAACGTGCTGTCATGCTATGCTTCTGTGATTGCATTTGTCTGCCTTAATTTATTGTTTCTTCCCCCTCTTCTCTCTCGATAGACCCCGAGAACGATGATGACCCGATGATCGTCTACCTCGTCGAAGACCCGTTGGTGTTTGCAAAGCAACCAGGCAAGCACCCCCCCCTTTGAACATGCCGATATCACCTATTCTCTCTCTTATGCTTGCATTAGAAATTGCTGTTGCTACTGTTTATCCTATTTCTGATGCATAGCCTGTTTTTGTAACTGTTGTTGATACCTACATGTTTATCCTAAACTGCTTAGTATAGGCTGGATAGAGACCCACCAGAGACCCCACTTTGTCCCAAGTTGCCCCCGCTGGATTATCAGATGACTCGATCAACGTGATCGACAACCAGGCCCCGGCACCGCACATCACCCCCTTAGTTGTACGACACTGCAGAGCTACTATCGAGTGCCGAGGGTGATACCTCGTATAGCACTTCTGATGTTAACTCTGTAGAGTAGCTATTGGGTCGTGGGCATCGAGGGTGATTCCTCCTTCACCACTCCCGATAACGACGCTGTCGTGCAACACCTCAAGTGTGAACCCATCGAAGGTGATTCCTCCGAGTTCACCTTGATAGATACATCGAGTAGGAATCCAACAAGGGTGATACCTCGGATTCCCCTGATGTTATGGACACACGGATACTTGGACTTTACAATTGTTACTTGGAAAGGCGGGTCGACCCTGAGGGGTACCCGCGAGTGATGGGAAGTCGGTTTGACCTGGAGGGTACCCAAGAGATAATTACGAGGCGTGGCCGAGCATTCTTAGCCCTTGCCGCAAGTCCTCAAGACGGGGGGACGGGGTCACATCGATCGTGAGTCTCTGCTCGTTACCGCACGCTACCACTACACTAACGATTTGGATATTTGATCCGAGTGGGCCTCTGGCCTGATAGCACTAACCATCACGCGGGAAAAGCTCTGTCAGATGTCCAGTTCAGCATTGTGGCATCAGCCAAAAGCTCTGTCAAACATCCAGTTCAGCATTGTGGCACGGCCGGATCGTGTCGCCCATCCGAGGCGACGCTGGTATCCACCCTGCGCACAATGACCCGGAGTGCAACGGGCGATGGGCCCAAGACCCCGGAGTGCTTAGGATGTATACCAGCGGGGACCTCTCTACTGAGCTTTAGGTAGGGCTGCGGTGTGTCGTTTGGCCGAGGCCGGGCATGACCCAGAAAAGTGTGTCCGGCCGGAGTTAAGCGAGCGTGGTGGGTAAGTTGGTGCACCCCTGCAGGGAAGAACTAATCTATGCATAGCCGGATCCTCAGTAACGGACGCTCGGAGTTGTATCCCGATCGATACAACTAGAACATAATGTTTGTCAGTGTACTAAGTATTGGGCCACTAGTACCCCGTACTTGTGCACGGGCAGTCGTAGCCATCCTCGCGGCAAGGCTTGCCGGGAGCGGCTCGAGGTCGATTCAAGCCATCAAGGAAATCATCAAGTTAGAGATTTGAGGATCAGCAGATAAGGAAAGCTGGAATCCGAAGGCCAGCTTCTCCGGCAAGATCCTTGCCGGGATGGCCTGTGGAGCTCGGCAAGGCTCGGCGCCCGGTAAGGCCTGGCGCCCGGCAAGGCTTGGCGCCCGGCAAGGCCTGGCGCCAGGCAAGGTTTGGTGCCCGGCAAGGATCGGCGCCTGGCGAGATTCTGCCACGGTGCCACCGCTTCGGCACAGTAACAAGTCTGACATTCTGGGTCCTTCCCTGGATGCGTGGCAACGCGCCAGTGGAGGAGAGCTTAAGCGGTGCTGATGGGATGGCCCCTTTTTCCATCCCCAAGAAAGTGAGGACACCTAAACGGACACCTCACGATGCATTAAATGCACTTGTCATAATCCGTCAGGGGTTAGGTATGATACCCTGTAGCTACTTTACACCTCAATGTATGTACATTTTGCCACTGTGGAGACCCCTTTGAGCATATAAAAGGAGGCCCAAGGCAACTGCTACAGAGGGGGAGAACTTCTGGCCTATTCTACATGCGTAGCTGCTCTTTGAACGTACTGTTCATTGCGAGCGCTCCTGAAGGCTGGGCTCAAGAACATCAATAAGAACACAAAGCAGGAGTAGGTTTTTACGCTGATCAGCGGCCCGAACCTGGGTAAAAACCTCACGCGTCGATCATTGGTTCTGCTCTTTGTGTATACCTCTCCCCCCCCCCCCCCCCCCCCCCCCCCCCCCGCCGAATCGTAAAGGGGTCTCTCGGGATCCCATAGGTGTCGTACCCCGACAATGTTGAGTCGAGAAATGGATAGTATGGCTCTGGGATTGCTTTCTCGCAGGGAGTCAAGAAAGGATCTCTGGCCGAGGTTGATACTTAATGATTCTACTACTTTATACTGTACTAATCTACACTCTTCTAATGCTTCAAGACCGCTGAAGATGCTAGTCTTCGATAGGACTAGGCCTTCTCTCTATTCTGGCATTGCTGCAGCCCAATCCACATATACAGCCTTTCTTTGATAATGTTGCATATGTAGTGTGGATCCTTGCTTGCTGAGTACTTCATATGAGTACTCACGGTTGCTTTGCTTCCTCTTTTTCCCCATATTCGTGTGATGCAACCAGATGACGGAGCCCCTGAGACAGCTGCCCCGCCAACGACTACTACCACCCCGAGGGTGGTTACTACTTCGAGTTGGCTGACGACCAGGAGTAGGTTTGGAGGGTCCCAGGTAGGAGGCCTGCGCCTTTTCAATCGTAGTGTTTTCTTTTGTCTCACCTTTTAAAGGCCTATTTGTTTTATCTTTATATCTGTACTCAGATATCTAATGTTTCCACTGATGCTTGTAAGCGAGCTTATGTATTCGAGCCCTCGAGGCCCCTGGCTTGTAACATAAAGCTTGTATTATTTTAATTTGTGTCTAGAATTGTGTTGTGATATCTTCAAGTGAGTCCTTAGGCTTGATCGTGTGCATTTGCGTGTATGATTAGTGCACAATTAAGCCGGGGCGTCACAACTATGATTCCCTCACAAGTCGGGATGAGACTCCAGACAAAAAAAAGAGGCCAAAAGATCCCAACAAAAAAACAAAAAAATGAGAGAAAAGAGAGAAGAGGCAATGTTACTATCTTTTTCCACACTTGTGCTTCAGAGTAGCACCATGTTCTTCATATAGTGAGTCTCCTGAGTTGTCACTTTCATATACTATTGGGAATTTTTCATTATAGAACTTTGCTTGTATATTCCAATGATGAGCTTCCTCAAATGCCCGAAGTCTTTATGAGCAAGCAAGTTGGATGCACACCCACTTAGTTTCCGTTGAGCTTTCATACGCTTATAGCTCCTAGTGCATCCTTTGCATGGAAATCCCTACTCCTCGCATTGATATTGATTGATGGGCATCTCCATAGCCCGTTGATTAGCAGCATCGATGCGAGACTTTCTTCCTTTTTGACTTCCCTTATTAATCTCTATCACCTTATTCTATTTCACCTATAGTGCTATATCCATGGCTCACACTCATGTATTGCGTGGGGTTGAAAATGCTAAAGCGTGTTAGAAGTACAATCCAGTTGCCTAGTTTGACACTGGGGTGCTCATGATTTATATTTATGCGGTGAAGGCGGAGTCATGCCATGCTAACATGATAAAATGAGTGGGTATAAAATTTGTTAAGGATCATATATTTTGAAAAACTAATGATTATGCTTCTTATATTCATGGGTATTATTATGTTTATATCGTTACTTCATTGTTTCTCAATATTTATACCGTAAATAGATTACATGATACACATGTTAGGTAGCATTTCACATCAAAAAATTTATTCTTATCATTTACCTACTCGAGGACGAGCAAGAATTAAGCTTGGGGATGCTGATTGATATGTCTCCAATGTATCTATAATTTATGAAGTATTCATGCCATGTTTACAACAATTTTATATGGTTTTGGTATGATTTGATTAGAACTAACCCGGACTGACGTTGTTTTCAGCAGAACTACCGTGGTGTCATTTTTTGTGCAGAAATAAAAGTTCTCGGAATGGGCTGAAAATTTACGGTGATTTTTTATGGACCAAAAGAGACCCCTGAAGCACCGGAGCTGGGACAGGAAGTGGTGAAAGCACAAGTGCTCCCTGGGTGATTTTGGTAATTAATGTCAACATATCTCTGGTTGGACTAATATTTTGATCTAGTATATTTCAGAAAGTTCAACAATGGCGTGGCATGGACAAGAGGATGTGGAACCCCTTCAAAATGCTAAGGACAAAGATTGATACAAGCTCAAGACTCTACATTTCTATTTTAGTGATCCAAGATCACATTGAGTCCATAGGAAAAGCCAATACTATTAAAAGGGGATGAGGTGTTGCTTAATGGTCTACTTGCTCAAAGTGCTTAGTGATATGCTCCAAAGCCCTCAACCACTTTCTCAATTCCAAATATGTCCTAAACCTAAAGTCAAACCCGGCCCCACCGATTTGATCTATCCGGCGCCACCGAGTTCCTTTGACATAGCCACTGCCAAAACCCTAATCAATTCGGTCTCACCGATAGGGATTTTGGTCTCACCGAGATGGCAATGCAAACTCTCTGTTTCCCTTTGTAACATTTCGGTCTCACCGAAACAAGCGATCGGTCTCACCGAGTTTGCCTTGCAAACTCTCTGTTGCCTGTTGCAATTATTTCGGTCTCACCGAAATGTGCAACCAGTCACACCGAGTTTGCCTGACCAACTCTCTATTTGCTCATTGCTGAAATCGGTCTCACCGAGTTCATGCAATCGGTCACACCGAGATGAGGTTTTGCCCTAACCCTAGCACATCGGTCCCACCGAGTTGATCATATCGGTCCCACCGAGAATCCTAACGTTCACATTTTGAACTAGATCGGTCTCACCGAGTTCTTCTATTCAGTCTGACCGAGTTGGGTCAAATGTGTGTAACGGTTAGATTTTGTGTGGAGGCTATATATACCCCTCCACCCCCTTCTCTATTCAAGAGAGAGCCATCAAAATGTGCCTACACTTCCACTACTCATTTTCTGAGATAGAACCACCTACTCATGTGTTGAGACCAAGACATTCCAATCCAACCACAAGAATCTTGATCTCTAGCCTTCCCCAAGTTCCTTTCCACTCAAATCATCTTTCCACAATATCCAAATCTGTGAGAGAGAGTTGAGTGTTGGGGAGACTATCATTTGAAGCACAGGAGCAAGGAGTTCATCATCAACACACCGTTTATTACCTTTTGGAGAGTGGTGTCTCCTAGATTGGTTAGGTGTCACTTGGGAGCCTCTGACAAGATTGTGGAGTTGAACCAAGGAGTTTGTAAGGGCAAGGAGATCATCTACTTCGTGAAGATCTACCCGAGTGAGGCAAGTCCTTCATGGGCGATGGCCATGGTGGGATAGACAAGGTTGCTTCTTCGTGGACCCTTCGTGGGTGGAGCCCTCCATGGACTCACGCAACCGTTACCCTTCATGGGTTGAAGTCTCCATCAACGTGGATGTACGATAGCACCACCTATCGGAACCACGCCAAAAATCTCCGTGTCTTCATTGCGTTTGCACACTCCAATCCCATCCCTTTACTTTCTTGCAAATAGCATGCTTTAATCTTTCCGCTGCTCATACTCTTGTCATGCTTGCTTGAAATGTATTGTGAATGCTTAAACTTGTGCTAAAACTCCACGTCAACTTGAAGAACTTAAAAACTACTACTTTTGCTTGTTGAGGGTCTAATCCCCCCCTCTAGACCCCTCTTCTCGATCCTTTCAATTGGTATCAAAGCATTGGTCTCCATTGCTTTGGTTTAATCACCTTTGGAGGAAGATGGATGAGTCTACGATTGGGAGTATTAGACATAGAGTACCTTTACTTGATGGAGAGTTCTATCATGATTGGAAAAATGAGATGCTTGAGATTTTCAATGAATATCACTTGAACAAGTATATTACTTGCCCTTGTGCGCCTCCTATTGATCCTTTGCATCCTACCCCCGATGAGTCTCTTGACATGATCCGCAATCTTAGAACTGTTAATCTTATCATTAGAGGATTGCCTAGAAACTTGATTGTGTGCTTGCCTTCACTTGAATGTGCTTACACTATATGGAAATACCTCTAGAAATGCTTTCCAAACTATTCCTTGAAAAATCTAGATGAGATTCTTCAAAAGTCCATTGCTTTAAATAAGATGAATTCTAGTGATCCTAAGTTTGGTGATTGTTTATTTGAGCTTCGTGATCTCATGCAAGCCAAAGGAGATGTTGGAATCATTAGTGACATCATCTCTCAAGTCATTAGAATTCATAAATATGAACATTGTCATGGTCATGAATCTAATGAATTGCCTTCTCTAGGTAATGATCATTCATATGATGATGATGTTGAACATGGATATTATGACGAGGATGATGATAGTGACTTTGATCTTGACGAGTCTATGAGACACCTTGGTCTTATGGCTAACCTTTGTGGTTACATGGCTGGAGGAAAGGAATGGGTTCTTGATAGTGGATGTATCGATCACATGGCCGGAGACAAGGATATGTTTCGTGAGCTTGCTGAAAACGACGGCCCTCAAAAGTATGTCACTTTTGGTGATAACTCAAAGGGTAAGGTGGTTGGCCCTGGTAAGGTGGCCATCTCACATGACAGCTCCATCCAAAATGTTATGCTTGTTGAATCTCTTGGCTACAATCTACTTTCTATATCTAGACTAGCCGATTTCGGTCTCAATGTTCTATTCACTGAAGTAGACTGCCAAGTGTTTTGAAGAGATAATCATAATATGGTCTTTACTGGTATACGTAGAGGTGATCTATACATTGTTGACTTCACTAAAAGAGCTCAACCTAGAACTTGCTTTATTGCTAAATCTTCTAAAGGTTGGTTGTGGCATAGAAGGTTAGGTCATGTGGGCATGCGAAATCTTGATAAGCTTAATAAAGGTGATCATATCCTTGGTGTTAAAGATGTTATATTTGATAAGGATAGACTTTGCAGTGCTTGTCAAGCAGGAAAACAAGTTGGAGGAAGTCATCCCGTGAAGAACATCATGACCACGAGAAGACCGCTTGAGCTACTTCATATGGATCTTTTTGGTCCCAATGCCTACAAGAGTCTCGGTGGTAACTCGTTTGGTTTGGTCATTGTTGATGATTTTTCCAGATTTACGTGGGTGTTCTTTCTTGATGATAAATCGCAGGTCCAAAAGATCTTCAAGAACTTTGCTAGGAAGGCCCAAAATCAATTTGAAGTGAAGATCATGAAGGTTCACAGTGACAACGGAATAGAGGTCAAGAACGCAAATGTGGATACCTTTCTTGACGAAGAAGGGATTCCACATGAGTTCTCGGCTACGTACACACCTCAACAAAATGGAGTTGTTGAGAGGAAGAACCGGACACTCATTGAGATGGTGAGAACGATGCTTGATGAATACAAGACGCCAAAACACTTTTGGGCAGAAGCGGTTGAGACAGCTTGTCATGCAACAAACCGACTATATCTTCACAAGCTACTCGGCAAGACGGCATACGAGCTTCTCACCGGTAACAAACCCCAAGTTGGATACTTTTGAGTATTTGGCTCAAAGTGCTACATTCTTGATAAGCATCATCGTTCGAAATTTGCTCCTAAGTCTCATGAAGGTTTCCTACTTGGTTATGGCTCAAACTCTCACACTTACCGTGTCTACAACAATTTCACGCGAAAGGTTGAAGAGACGGTAGATGTGAAGTTTGATGAATCTAATGGCTCGCAAGTAGAGCAATTGCCAATTGATGTAGGAGACAAAGACCCTTCGGAAGCAATTCAAGACTTGTCTATTGCCAAGATTCGCCCAACGGAGGTGAAGGAGAGTACCTCGTCCGTTCAAGTGGAAGCCTCAACTTCACGCCAAGGTGAACCACAAGTTGACTTGGAGGCATCCACAAGTGGAACACGTCAAGATGAAGGAGACGAGGAAGTACAACAAGATGAACCTCATTGACCTCCTTCTCCACCTCCACAAGAGAACATCAACACCAACAACAATGAAGAAGGACAAGAGGAAGAACAAGATGATGAAGAGGATGTTCCACCCCGACCCAAACAAAAGCTCTCATGAGTTAGAGCAAGAGTTTCAAGAGATCATCCCGTTGAACAAATCTTCGATGATATTCAAACCGGGAGAATTACTCGATCTAAGTCTCGCTTAGCTAACTTTTGTGAACATTATTCATTCATTTCTAACATTGAACCTATGAAGGTTGAAGAAGTTCTTGATGATTCGGATTGGGTGAACGCTATGCATGAAGAGCTACACAATTTCGAGAGGAATCAAGTATGGACGCTTGTTGAAAAGCCCGATGAAAAGCACAATGTCATTGGAACCAAATGGGTGTTTCAGAATAAGCAATATGAAGATGGACAAGTTGTACACAACAAGGCCCGTCTCGTCGCCCAAGGTTACACTCAAGTCGAAGGTATGGACTATGGTGAGACATATGCCCCCGTTGCTAGACTTGAGTCCATACGCATCTTACTTGCTTATGCCAATCATCATGATATTACATTATATCAAATGGACATCAAAAGTGCCTTTCTAAATGGAGAAATTGAGGAGGAAGTCTATGTTAAACAACCTCCTGGCTTTGTTAATCCCAAGAAACCTAATCATGTTTACAAACTTCACAAAGCTCTTTATGGTCTTAAACAAGCTCCTAGAGCATGGTATAAATGCTTGACTAAGTTTCTTATTGAAAAAGGCTTTGATATTGGAAAGATTGATTCTACACTTTTTACTAAAAGGGTTAATGGAGAATTATTTGTATGCCAAATTTATGTGGATGATATCATATTTGGTTCGACTAACCCTCATTTTAGTGAAAAGTTTGGAAGGCTAATGTCGGAGAAGTTTGAGATGTCTATGATGAGTGAACTCAAATTATTTCTTGGTTTGCAAATCAAGCAAACTAAGGAGGGAACCTTTGTTTCCCAAACAAAGTATGCCAAGGACTTATTCAAGAAGTTCAACATGCAAGAGAGCAAAGGTATGAAAACACCCATGCCTACTAGTGGACATCTTGACTTGACAAAGGATGGCAAACCGGTTGACCAAAAGGTTTATCGCTCTATGATTGGTTCATTGTTATATCTATGTGCCTCCCGTCCCGATATTATGCTCAGTGTGTGCGTGTGTGCATGATATCAAGCGGCCCCAAAAGAATGTCATCTTAAGGCTGTCAAAAGGATAGTGAGATACTTAATTCATACACCAAACTTTGGCATTTGGTATCCTAAGAGGTCTTCTTTTGATCTTGTTGGCTACTCCGATTTGGACTATGCCGGTGACAAGGTTGATAGAAAGTCCACTTCGCGAATGTGTCAATTTCTTGGTAGATCTCTTGTGTCTTGGTCCTCCAAGAAACAAAACTTGGTATCCTTATCCACCGCCGAAGCGGAATACATTGCCGCTGGTTCATGTTGTGCTTAATTACTTTGGATGACCCAAACTCTTAAAGATTATGGGATATATGTGAAACATGTTCCATTTCTTTGTGATAATGAAAGTGCAATTAAGATTGCTCACAATCCCGTGCAATATTCTCGAACTAAGCATATTGAAGTTCGTCATCATTTCATTCGAGATCATGTTGCAAAAGGAGACATCAATCTTAAGCATGTTCGTACCGATAAGCAATTGGCGGATATATTCACCAAACCGCTTGATGAGAAAGTATTTTGCCGTTTGAGAGGTGAATTGAATATTATTGATGCCTCAAACTTGGAGTAGAAACTCCTTTTGGATACATGCGAGGCATGAGCTTGTCTTTTGACTAATCCTTGATGTTACTCTTATGATGATGATCATATGTCTTGGATCTATATTTGTACCCTTGCATGTTATCTAACCCTTGTAGGTACTTGGATGAGCTCAAATCTATGAGATTGCAAATCACTCACATCTAGAACAATCTCTACATCACCAAGTCTCTACAATATGGTTATTGATTACAAGGAAGCGTGGATTCACTCAACATATCCTTTGACAATTTCTATATATCAAATTTCATTTGGTATCAAGTTTCATGATTGTCATTTTGGATACACAAGTGCTCTTCCTTGCAAGTCTAACCCATGTAGGAAGATGAACTCAAACTATAAGAGGTGCTCCCAACTCTTGATGAACTACATCAACCTTGAGCATCCAACACAAGTTCGACTACATGATCAAGATCAACACCACCACCCAAGGTATGTTATTCCATCTTAGAGAAGCTTTACCCCAAGACATGGGCCAAAGCAGCTCAACAAGATGTGAATACATCAAAATGCTTAAACGAAAAATGGTAACCCCATTTTGAGCTTAAACGATGAGTATGACCTACGATCAAGTGTTATCACTTGACTCCTCAGTCAATATACTCTAACATAGGTGACTTTGTCGCCGACCCCTTCTAGATGAAGTTCTCCATTGTGTCTTAGTGTTCTTTGCATATGTTTTTATTTGATTGTTCCCCTTATAAAAAAAACTTCATCTAGATCTTTTTCCTTTGTATTTTTCTCTGCATTTTTCTGCATCTAATTCATTGCAAATCCTTTAGTTAATTCCTTGCAAATATTTGTGAGATCTTATTTGCCAAGTGAGCTGAGGTGACAATTGTTTCCTAAGTATTGAACTCGGCCTCACCGATTCATGCCAATCAGCTAGACCGAAATGCAATAATACATTGTAGACAGTTCATCGGTACAACCGACGAGGACTAACCCGGTCTGACCGATTTGCATCATCTATGACACTGCCAACTCGGTGTCACCGATGAAAATGAATCGGCGTTACCGACTTCACTGCTGAGAAAACTTTTGTCAGTACAAATATCAATTCTTCTCCAGCTCCACTTGATGATTCTTATCCTCTAGCATCTTAAACTACATGCTGCTTTGTAATGTGTTTCAAGGACCAAACCTATTTAACTCAGGCTCCAGAAGGACCCTTCTTGGAAATTGATGTCAAAGGGGGAGAGAGAGCACATCAAAGCTTATCACATGGGATGCTTATTAACAATAGAGGAGAGAAGTCACATGTCTTTAAGAGGGGAAAGACATGTTAATGTATGTTTGTTTTGCTCTGATTTCGGTTGCTCTGATTTTCTCTTACCCTACCTTCTCCCATTATCCAATATCCGATTCAGGGGGAGAAAGAGTTCATATCTAAGGGAATAAAATCTTTGGAATTCATTGCATATCTTTAATCTTTGGGGACATGTCTATACCCAAATAGAGTACTAAGTACTCACTCACTACATGTCATCCCAGTCTTGGTACTCTTGTGGTTTTCTGAACTTGCTTTGTTTAGTGGTGTTTCTGTGTTATCTAACCCTGTTTTCTCAGAGTCATCTCTTCCAAAGCCAGCCCAAGATCACAAGGTAAGTATATTCATCACACTCATGTGCATGATGATCTCTTGCTGATGTACATATTGTTTGCAAGAAGGACTCATGAACATGAAGGTACATTCCATGTATCTACATCATTTCCTCTGATGCACATAGCCAAGATACATGTAACTCATTGCTTGCTCTGACATGCTTATGCATTCACATGCTCTCATATTATATCTTTGCATGATTGCATACATGTAGGGGGAGCCTATGCATGTTACATGTCCTTCCAAAGCTTTACTTGTTACCTTTCATATCCTTATCTAAAGCTTTGATGTATGTTGTCATCAATTACCAAAAAGGGGGAGATTGAAAGCACAAGTGCTCCCTATGAAAGCACAAGTGCTCCCTGGGTGACTTTGGTAATTAATGTCAGCATATCTCTTGTTGGACTAATATTTTCATCTAGTATATTTCAGAAAGTTCAACAATGGCGTGGCATGGACAAGAGGATATGGAACCCCTTCAAAATGCTAAGGACAAAGATTGGTACAAGCTCAAGACTCTACATTTCTATTTTAGTGATCCAAGATCACATTGAGTCCATAGGAAAAGCCAATACTATTAAAAGGAGATGAGGTGTTGCTTAATGGTTTACTTGCTCAAAGTGCTTAGTGATATGCTCCAAAGCCCTCAACCACTTTCTCAATCCAAATATGTCCTAAACCTAAAGTTAAACTCGGCCCCACCGATTTGATCTATCCGGTGCCACCGAGTTCCTTTGACATAGCCACTGCCAAAACCCTAATCAATTCGGTCTCACCGATAGGGATTTTGGTCTCACCGAGATGGCAATGCAAACTCTCTGTTTCCCTTCGTAACATTTCGGTCTCACCGAAACGAGCGATCGGTCTCACCGAGTTCGCCTTGCAAACTCTCTGTTGCCTGTTGCAATTATTTCGGTCTCACCGAAATGTGCAACCGGTCACACCGAGTTTGCCTGACCAACTCTCTGTTTGCTCATTGCTGAAATCGGTCTCACCGAGTTCATGCAATCGGTCACACCGAGATGAGGTTTTGCCCTAACCCTAGCACATCGGTCCCATTGAGTTGATCATATCGGTCCCATTGAGAATCCTAACATTCACATTTTGAACTAGATCGGTCTCACCGAGTTCTTCTATTCGGTCTGACCGAGTTGGGTCAAATGTGTGTAACGGTTAGATTTTGTGTGGAGGCTATATATACCCCTCCACCCCCTTCTCTATTCAAGAGAGAGCCATCAAAATGTGCCTACACTTCTACTACTCATTTTCTGAGAGAGAACCACCTACTCATGTGTTGAGACCAAGACATTCCAATCCAACCACAAGAATCTTGAGCTCTAGCCTTCCCCAAGTTGCTTTCCACTCAAACCATCTTTCCACCATATCCAAATCTGTGAGAGAGAGTTGAGTGTTGTGGAGACTATCATTTGAAGCACAAGAGCAAGGAGTTCATCATCAACACACCGTTTATTACCTTTTGGAGAGTGGTGTCTCCTAGATTGGTTAGGTGTCACTTGGGAGCCTCCGACAAGATTGTGGAGTTGAACCAAGGAGTTTGTAAGGGCAAGGAGATCGCCTACTTCGTGAAGATCTACCCGAGTGAGGCAAGTCCTTCTTGGGCGATGGCCATGGTGGGATAGACAAGGTTGCTTCTTCGTGGGTGGAGCCCTCCATGGACTCGTGCAACCGTTACCCTTCGTGGGTTGAAGTCTCCATCAATGTGGATGTACGATAGCACCACCTATCAGAACCACGCCAAAAATCTCCGTGTCTTCATTGCGTTTGCACACTCCAATCCCATCCCTTTACTTTCTTGCAAATAGCATGCTTTACTCTTTCCGCTGCTCATACTCTTGTCATGCTTGCTTGAAATGTATTGTGAATGCTTAAACTTGTGCTAAAACTCCACCTCAACTTGAAGAACTTAAAAACTGCTACTTTTGCTTGTTGAGGGTCTAATCCCCCCTCTAGACCCCTCTTCTCGATCCTTTCGAGTGGACAAGGGACCCACAAGCCTGGGGGGCACACCCACCCCCTAGGGCATGCCCTTCGAGCTTGTGGGCCCCTCAGGCACCTCCTTAATGTGAGACCGACGCCAAAAATTCCTATAAATACCAAAAGCCCCCGAAAAGAACCCTAGATGAGAAGTTCCGCTGCCGCAAGCCTCTATAGCCAAAAACCGATTGGGACCCTATTTTGGCACCCTGCCGGAAGGGGGAATCATCACCGGAGGCCATCTTCATCATCCAGGCGGCCACCATGACGAGGAGGGAGTAGTTCACCCTCGAGGCTGGGGGTATGTACCAGTAGCTATGTGTTTGACTCTCTCTCCCTCTCCTTTTCTTGATTTGGCACAATCTTGATGTACCGCGAGCTTTGTTACTATAGTTGGATCATGTGGTGTTTCTCCCTCTCTATCTTGTTGTGATGAATTGAGTTTTACCTTTGAGGTTTCACTATTAGCAGATTGAATACTTTTATGGATTTGAGAAGACTTGATGTATGTCTTGCGTGGGATACACGTGGTGACAATGGGGTGTTCTATTGATTCATTTTATGTATGTTTTGGCATTCAACTCGCGGATTCCCGAGGTGACATTGGGGTAATCTATGCATAGGGGTTGATGCATATTTTCATCCTTGTTTCTCCGGTAGAAATCTCGGGGCACTCTTTGAGGTTCTTTGTGTTGGATTGAATATTATGAATCTGAAGTTGTTTGATGCATATCGTATAATTGACCCACGAATACTTGTGGTGACATTGGAGTATATAGGTGATATTAGGGTTGATTGATGTGTATCATATGGTGTTATTTTAGTACGAACTCTAGGGATGTTTGTGACACTTATAGGAATAGCTCAAAAGATTGATCAAAAAGAATAACTTTGAGGTGGTTTCGTACCCTACAAGCAATTTCGTCTTATGTTCTACGCGATGGGAACTTTGGAGTGACTCTTTGTTGCACGTTGAGGGATTGCCATATGATTTAATTATGTTATCATTGTTTAGACCCCATCTTTTTAACCTTAATGGCAATGATACATGCGTGTCATGTCTCTTTCTGTCACTCAGATTGAGCACCGCAAGATCGAACCCATCACAAAGCACCTCTTCCCATGGCAAGAAAAATCAATCTAGTTGGCCAAACCAAACCAAAGTTTCCGAGAAGAAATACAAGGCTATAACAATCATGCATAAAAGAGTTTAGAGAAGACTCAAATAATATTCATAGATAGAACTGATCATAAACTTGCAATTCATTGGATCCCAACAAACACACCGCAAAAAGTCATTACATCAAATAGATCTCCAAAAACATCGAGGAGAACATTGTATTAAAGATCAATAAGAGAGAAGAAGCCATCTAGCTACTGCCTACGGACCCATAGGTCTGTGGTAAACTACTCACACATCATCGGAGGGGCAAGGGTGTTGATGAACAACCCCTCCGTGATTGTTGACCCCTCCGACAGAGTGCCGGAGAAGGCCTCTAGATTGGATCTCGTGGTTCAGGAACTTGCGGCGGCAGAAACTATTTTCTCTCTTCTCCTCTAGGGTTTCTAGAATATTAGAGTATTTATAGAGCTGAGAGACGGTGGAGGGGGTGCATACGGGCCCCACTACCCACCAGGAAATGCCAGGGGCCTCTGGCACGTCCTGGTGCCTAGTGGGCCCCATAGGGCCCTCTGGTGCACCTCCTGGGCCTCTTGGGTGTCTTGTGGGCAGAAAAAATTCTCCAAAAAGTTTCAATTGGACTTCGTTTGATATAGATATTCTGCGAAGTAAAAAACAAGCAAAAAATAGCAACTGGCACTGGGCACTATGTCAATAGGTTAGTCCCAAAAAAATGATATAAAGTTGCTATAAAATGAATATAAAACATCCAAGATTGATAATATAACATCATGGAACAATAAAAAAATTATAGATACGTTGGAGATGTATCAGCATCCCCAAGCTTAATTCCTGCTCGTCCTCGAGTAGGTAAATGATAAAAACAAATTTTTTTGATGTGGAATGCTGCCTAACATGTTCATCTCATAATCTTTTCTTTTGTAGCAGGGACATTTGGACTTTTGGATGATTCAAAGCAATAGTCTATATTTGACATGAGGACATCAATACTCAAGTATATCAACAAGCAACCATGTCTTTCAAAATATCAACACTAAAGAAAGCTATCCCTAGCCCATTATGCTCAATCATTGATCCATTCACGAAGCACACTCAAATATTAACTATGCCCAATTCAAAGTATGATAATAGTGTTCCCTAGTTGGTGCTTTATAAGAGAAGATGGAGACTCAATAAAAATAAAAATTGCATAAAAGTAAATAGATAGGCCCTTCGCAGAGGGAAGTAGGGATTTGTAGAGGTGCCAGAGCTCAAAGCTTAAATTGAGAGATAAAATTGTTTTGAGAGGCATGCTTTTCCTGTCAACGAAAACGAAGAATTCCCAATACTTTCCATGCTAGATAAATCATAGGCGGTTCCCAAACATAAAATAAAGTTTATTCCAATGAATTTATTATTGAACAACATAAATAATTATTATTTTTCATTTCGGGACTGGGCATCCCTATTACCTTGCCACAGTCTCGTGCAATGACAAGTGAATAAACACTCATCTTGAGAATAAAGTATCTAGCATGGAAAATATTGGCCACCCCCTGCCGCTTCATGAGCGGTACGGGCACACAAAAAGGAAATTCATTTTGAAAATTAGAGTTGGCACATACAAATTTACTTGGAACGACATGGAAATACCACATATAGGTAGGTATGGTGGACTCATTTGGCACAACTTGGTTTAAGGAGTTTTGATGCACAAGGAGTATTCCTACTTAGTACAAATGGAGGCTAGCAAATAGATTGTGAAGCGACCAACCAAGAAACAAAAACGATCATAAAAGAGCATTAAACATAAATAACACCGAATAATGCACCACAAGTAGGATGTAATTTCATTGCATAACTATTGACTTTCGTGCTTGCATAGGGAATCACAAACCTTAACACCAACATTCTTACTAAAGCATAATTACTCACGAACATGACTCACATATTATTATCTTCATATCTCAAAACTATTGCAAGGAATCAAGTTTATAATATCCAATGATCTTCATGAAAGTTTTTATTATATCCCTCTTGAATATCTATCACTTAGTTTCATATTTTACCATTGCTACTAACAAGGATCTCAAATAAATTTAAGTGAAGCATGAGATCACATATTTATTCAAAACAATTTTCATCTCTCAAAATAATATAAGTGAAGCAATGAGAGGATATTTCTTTTAAATTTTACTAACTCTCAAAATAATCTAAGTAAAACATGAGAGCATATTTCTTCAAAATTAAAGCACCACCATGCTCATAAAGATATAATTGAAGCACTAGAGCAATTCCATAGCTCAAAAAAATTTAAGTGAAGCACATAAAGCAATTCTAATAAATCATAGAATAATTATGGCTCTCTCAAATAGGTGTGTCCAGCAAGGATAACTGTGACAAACTAAGAAACAAAACAAGCAAAGACTCATATAATACAAGACGCTCCAAGCAAAACTCATGATATGTGACGAATAAAAATATAGCTCCAAGAAAAATTACCGATGGTCGTTAGAAGAAAGAGGGGATGCCTTCCGGGGCATCCCCAAGCTTAGTTGCTTGGTACTCCTTGAATATTATCTTGGGGTGCCATGGGCATCCCCAAGCTTAGGCTCTTTTCACTCCTTATTCCTTCATCCATCGTGATCTCACCCAAAACTTGAAAACTTCAATCACACAAAACTTAACAAAAACCTTCGTGAGATCCGTTAGTATAAGAAAACCAATCTTTACTTTAAGTACTATTGAAAACCCATTCATATTTTGTTATTGCATTATACCTACTGTATTCTAACTTTACCATGGCTACCCCCCCCCCCCAGTATACTCCATAGATTCATCAAAATAAGCAAACAATGCAACGAAAACAGAATCTGTAAAAAAATAGAATAGTCTGTAAAGACTCAAATTTTACTCATACTTCTGTAACTTCAAAATATCTGAAACACTAGGACAACAGAGGTAATTCATATATTAATCTTGTGTAAAAAATTCAGAGTTTTTTTGTTGCTCCAGTGATATTTAACAATTCTGCTACTGGACGTAAAAGTTTCTGTTTTCCAACAAGATCAAATCAACTGTCACCCAAGCCATCCTAAAGGCATTACTTGGCGCAAACACTAATTAAAACATAAAAAGCACAATCATAACAGAGGCATAATTGTGTATTTATTGAAAAACAGAAAGAAAACAAAAATTTAAAGGATAAATATTGGGTTGCCTCCCAACAAGCGCTATTGTTTTACGCCCCTAGCTAGGCATTGATAATTTTAATGATGCTCACATGAAAGACAAAAAATTGAAGCACAAAGAGAGCATCATATAGCATGTGAAAAACAAGTTTAAGTCTTGAATACTTCCTATGCATAGGCATTTTATAGGGAAAAGATTTATCAAGACAAGCAAAAACTAGCATATGCAAGGGAGAAGAAAGAAACAATAGCAATCTCAACATAACGAGAGGTAATTTAGTAACATGAAAATTTCTACAACCATATTTTCCTCTTTCATACTAATTACATGTAGCATCATAATCAAACTCAACAATATAGCAATCATATAGAATTTTCTCTTCATGATCCTCATGCATAAAAGCTTTATAATCTTCCAAGATAGTGGGATTAACATCAACTAAAGTCATGACCTCTCCAAACCCACTTTCATAAAAAAAATCATAAGATTGAACACTCTCCAAATATGTGGGTTTATTTTTAGCTAAAGTTGACACTCTTCCAAACCCACTTTCAATATTATCGCAAACATATTCATCATGTGGCTTAAACAAATTTTCAAGATCATAAGATGCATCACCCCGATCATGATCATTACAATAAGTAGTGGGCATAGAAAAATTAGCATCCCCAAGCTTGGGGTTTTCCATATCATTAACACAATTGACATTAATAGAATTTATAATAACATCATTGCAATCATGCTTTTCATTCAAGGAGCTATCATGAATCACTTCATACAAATACTTGCAACCCGACGCGTAAGAGGGGGTGTCAATCTCTCCTCGGTATTGAGATAGATTAAATTGTATGAGATTGGTTGAATAGATATATGCTACTTCTTGAGCTTGCGTTGGTTTTTCCCTTGAAGAGGAAAGGGTGATGCAGCAAAGTAGAGATAAGTATTTCCCTCAGTTTGAGAACCAAGGTATCAATCCAGTAGGAGGTACACGTAAGTCTCCAATCAATGCACTTGCACAAACAATCAAACACTTGCACCCAACGCGATAAAGGAGTTGTCAATCCCTCCACAGTCACTTGCAAGGATGAGATCTCATAGAGATAGATATAAAAGATTACTAAAACGTAAAACAAAATAAAAGCAAATAAATTGCAGCAAGGTATTTTTGGGTATTTTTGGTTTATAGATCCTAAAATATAAGAAGGAAAATAGACCCCGGGGGGGCATAGGTTTCACTAGAGGCTTCTCTCTTGAAAGAAAACATACAGTGGGTGAACAAATTACTGTTGAGCAATTGATAGAAAAGCGCAAAGTTATGACAATATCCAAGGCAATGATTATGAATATAGGCAGCACGTCCTTGTCAAGTAGACCGACTCCTGCCTGCATCTACTACTATTACTCCACACATCGACCGCTATCCAGCATGCATCTAGAGTATTAAGTTCATAAGAACGGAGTAACGCCTTAAGTAAGATGACATGATGTAGAGAGATAAACTCAAGCAATATGATGAAAACCCCATCTTTTTATCCTTGATGGCAACAATACAATACGTGCCTCGCTACCCCTACTTTGTCACTGGGCGAGGACACCGCAAGATTGAACCCAAAACTAAGCACCTCTCCCATTTCAAGAAGAACCAATCTAGTTGGCCAAACCAAACCGATAATTCAAAGAGAAATACAAAGATATCAAATCATGCATATAAGAATTCATAAAAGACTCAAATAATATTCATAGATAATCTGATCATAAATCCACAATTCATCGGATCTCGACAAACATACCATAAAAGAATATTACATCGGATAGATCTGCAAGAACATCGAGGAGAACATTGTATTGAAGATCAAAGAGAGAGAAGAAGCCATCTAGCTACTAGCTATGGACCCGTAGGTCTGTGGTAAACTACTCACGCTTCATCGGAAGGGCAATAGGGTTGATGTAGATATCCTTCGTGATCGAATCCCCCTCCGGCAGGGTGCCGGAAAAGGCCCCAAGATGGGATCTCGTGGGTACAGAAGGTTACGACGGCGGAAAAGTATTTTGGTGGACGCTTCTAGTCGTTTGGGAATATTTGGTAATTTATAGTGCTGGATTTAGGGTTAGGGGACTCCCAAGGGGCCCACAAGCCCTCAGGGCGCGCCCCTGAGGCTTGTGGCCTCCTCGGGGATCTTCTAGCCCTCTCTCCAAGTTACGTGGGTGTCTTCTGGTCCAAGAAAAATCACCGCGAAAGTTTTATTCCGTTTGGACTCAATTTGATATTCCTTTTCTGTAAAACTCAAAAACAAGGGAAAAAAACAGAAACTAGCACTGGGCTCTAGGTTAATAAGTTAGTCCCAAAAATAATATAAAATAGCATATTAATGCATATAAAACATCCAAAACAGATAATATAATAGCATGGAACAATAAAAAGTTATAGATACATTGGAGACGTATCAAGCATCCCCAAGCTTAATTACTACTCGTCCTCGAGTAGGTAAATGATAAAAACAGAATTATCCATGTAATCTTCTTTATTGTGGAATGAATTTCCAGATCCATAAGATTCAAAACAAAAGTTTAATATTGACATAAAAACAATAATACTTCAAGCATACTAATAAAGCAATCATGTCTTCTCAAAATAACATGGCCAAAGAAAGTTATCCCTACAAAATCATATAGTCTGGCTATGCTCCATCTTCATCACACAAAGTATTAAATCATGCACAACCCCGATGACAAGCCAAGCAATTGTTTCATACTTTTGATGTTCTCAAACTTTTTCAACTTTCACGCAATACATGAGTGTGAGCCATGGATATAACACTATAGGTGGAATAGAATATGGTGATTGTGCAGAAGAAAAAAAGAAGGAGATAGTCTCACATAAACTAGGCGTATTAACGGGCTATGGAGATGCCCATCAATAGATATCAATGTGAGTGAGTTGGGATTGCCATGCAACGGATGCACTAGAGCTATAAGTGTATGAAAGCTCAAAAAGAAACTAAGTGGGTGTGCATCCAACTCGCTTGCTCACGAAGACCTAGGGCAATTTGAGGAAGCCCATCATTGGAATATACAAGCCAAGTTCTATAATGAAAAATTCCCACTAGTATATGAAAGTGACAACATAGGAGACTCTCTATCATGAAGATCATGGTGCTACTTTGAAGCACAAGTGTGGTAAAAGCATAGTAGCATTGCCCCTTCTATGTTTTCTCTCATTTTTTTGTTTGGGCTTCTTTTGGCCTCTTTTATTTTTTGTAAAGTTTGGAGACTCATCCCAACTTGTGAGGGAATCATAGCTTCCATCATCCTTTCCTCACATGGGACAATGCTCTAATAATGATGATCATCACACTTTTATTTACTTAAACTCAAGAATTACAACTCGATTCTAGAACAAGATATGACTCTATATGAATGCCTCCGGCAGTGTACCGGGATGCGCAATGATCAAGAGTGACATGTATAAAAAATATGAACGGTGGCCTTGCCACAAATACGATGCCAACTACATGATCATGCAAAGCAATATGACAATGATGAAGCGTGTCATAATAAACGGAACGGTGGAAGTTGCATGGCAATATATCTCGGAATGGATATGGAAATGCCATAATAGGTAGGTATGGTGGCTGTTTTGAGGAAGGTATATGGTGGGTTTAATGCACCGGCAAAAGTTGCGCGGTACTAGAGAGGCTAGCAATGGTGGAAGGGTGAGAGTGCGTATAATCCATCGACTCAACATTAGTCATAAAGAACTCACATACTTGTTGCAAAAATTTATTAGATATCGAAACAAAGTACTACACGCATGCTCCTAGGGGGATAGATTGGTAGGAAAAGACCATCGCTCGTCCCCGACCGCCACTCATAAGGAAGACAATCAATAAATAAATCATGCTCTGACTTCATCACATAACGGTTCACCATACGTGCATGCTACGAGAATCACAAACTTTAACACAAGTATTTCTACCAATCCACAATTACTCACTAGCATGACTGTAATATCACCATCTTTATATCTCAAACAAATGCAAGGAATCAAACTTCTCATAGTATTCAATGCTCTTTATATGAAAGTTTTTATTATATCCCTCTTGGATGTCTATCATATTAGGACTAAATTCATAACCTAAGCAAATTACCATGCTGTTTAGAAACTCTCAAAATAATATAAGTGAGGCATGAGAGTTCAACAATCTCTATAAAATAAAGCCACCGCCGTGCTCTAAAAAGATATAAGTGAAGCACTGGAGCAAATTGCCTAGCTCAAAAGATATAAGTGAAGCACATAGAGTATTCTAATAAGACATGATTCATGTGTGTCCCTCTCAAAAGGTGTGTACAGCAAGGATGATTGTGAAAAATAAAAATAAAAACTCATATCATACAAGACGCTCCAAGCAAAACACATATCATGTGGTGAATAAAAATATAGCCTCAAGTAAATTTACTGATAGACGAAGACAAAAGAGGGGATGCCATCCGGGGCATCCCCAAGCTTAGATGCTTGGTTGTCCTTGAATATTACCTTGGGGTGCCTTGGGCATCCCCAAGCTTAGGCTCTTGCCACTCCTTATTCCGTTGTCCATCAAATCTTTACCCAAAACTTGAAAACTTCACAACACAAAACTCAACAGAAAAATTTCATAAGATCCGTTAGTATAATAAAATAAATCACCACTTTTTGGTACTGTTGTGAACTCATTATTTATTTATATTGGTGTAATATCTACTGTATTCCAACTTCTCCATGGTTCATACCCCCCGATACTACCCATAGATTCATCAAAATAAGCAAGCAACACATAGAAAACAGAATCTGTCAAAAACAGAATAGTCTGTAGTAATCTGGAAATTACGTATACTTATGTAACTCCAAAAATTCTGAACAATTAGGAAAAAAAAAATAGAAGTACTGTGTAAAAATTTCAGAAACTTTTGACATTCCAGTAAAAAAATGTAAATTCACGCGCTACAGCCAAAGTTTCTGTTTTTCCATTGCACATACCAAACAAGCAATCTAATCATCCTAAAGGCAAATCTTGGCACATTATTTTTATAATACAATGGATTTGTACAAGGGGATAATTATTTTTGTTGAAATGTTTCTGTAGATTAAGATTTTCAAAGTTTCCATGGGAATGAACAAAGTTCAAGGAGCTCCCCCACTTCAATGGTGCTCGTCTTTCTTACTTTCACTTTTCTTTTTGAAAAAGTTTTAGGTTCCCCTCTATATTTTTTGTTTTTAAACCCCTTTTTTTAAAGCACACAACATAATAAAATGACTCTCTAAAACTTCTGGGTTGTCTCCTTGGCAGCGTTTTCTTTAAAGCCATTAAGCTAGGCATAAAGTGCTCAAGTAATTGATCCACCCGGATCCCAAGGTATATCAAAGCCAATTTTAATTAACAATGATTTGTGATTTAGTAGTGAGCACAAAGCAACATATATCATGCAATAACGAAGTCTAACTCTCTTTCTATGCATCGGCATGTCATAAAAGAACAATTCATGCACATTAAGTAAAGGCCAATACATAGCATAAGCAATTTCTTGCAATTTTATTGTGTTGGAAACATAGAGAGGTGGAGATGTAGTTCCTCATAATAATTGCAAGTAGGAGAAGCAAGCACATGCATATTATATCTATCAAAATCATCATGTGTAACGGTAAAACACAACCCATCAATATAATCCTTAATAAGCGCAAAATTCTCCGGTATAGTGTAGTTGGGAGAATTCAAAAAGATAATAGGACTATCATGCGTGGGTGCAATAGCAACAAGTTTATTCTTAACATAAGGAACTATAGCAAGTTCATCTCCATAAGCATCATTCATATTGGCATCATGGCCACAAGCATAGCAAGCATCAATTTCATCAAAAAGGGATATTTCAAACGAATCCAAGGGATCATAGCAATTATCATAGCAATCATCCTTCGGTAAGCACGAAGGGAAATTAAACAATGTATGAGTTGAAGAGTTACTCTCATTAGAAGGTGGGCACAGGTGATCAATCCGCTCTTCCTTCCTTTGTTCTTCGCTCTCCTCCTCATCTTTTTCATCTAATGAGCTCACAGTGTCATCAATTTCTTCTTCCATAGATTCCTGCAAAATATTAGTCTCTTCTTGGACAGCGGAGACTCTCTCAATAAACTCATTAATATCGGCATTATATTCATAATTCTCATAGCAATATTTAAGTATAGCAAAAATTTCAGGTCTGTAAACAACATCATCATAATTTTCACACTTTTCAAACAAAGATTCAATTTCATAAGCACCCTTAAAAGCAACAAATTCTTCTATTTGTTCCACATCATAGTAATCATATATACCATTAGCATAAGAAGCCAAGGTTTCATTATCACTAAATTTACATGAAAAGGGAAGGTGTGGAGCCTTCATCCTAGAGCAACAAGTGTAATCATATCTCAAGCATAAATTCCGAGCATACCAATGCAACATATGAATTTGATCCCATAAGAGTTTCCATTTTTGAGTCAAGCGATAATCCCTAAAGTATTCACATTGATCCAACGTGTCTCCCATTATCAAGTTGAATGGGGTTTTCTCAGGATTATCAAGGTAGTGCATAATATTTTCCACATAACGAGCATCGAGGCTTTTAGGAGGTTCCCCATCTCCATGAGTAGCAAGTACACCTAATTTTTTTGGTATTTCGTGTTCCATATCCATAACTAAAGATAGAGAACAACTTAGAATAGCAAATAAAATCTACTTAGTGATAAAGCAAACAAGCACACACGAGAATATTCACCCCACGTTATTGCTTCCCGGCAACGGCACCGGAAATTCTTCCTGCTACTTCTTGAGCTTGCGTTGGTTTTTCCCTTGAAGAGGAAGGGTGATGCAGCAAAGTAGAGATAAGTATTTCCCTCAGTTTGAGAACCAAGGTATCAATCCAGTAGGAGGTACACGCAAGTCTCCAATCTATGCACCTGAACAAAAAATCAAGCACTTGCACCCAACGTGATAAAGGGGTTGTCAATCCCTCCACGGTCACTTGCAAGGATGAGATCTGATAGAGATAGATATAAAAGATTACTAAAACGTAAAACAAAATAAAAGTAAATAAATTGCAGCAAGGTATTTTTGGGTTTTTTGGTTTATAGATCTGAAAATATATGATGGAAAATAGACCCGGGGGGCATAGGTTTCACTAGAGGCTTCTCTCTTGAAAGAAAACATACGGTGGGTGAACAAATTACTGTCGAGCAATTGATAGAAAAGTGCAAAGTTATGATGATCTCCAAGGTAATGATTATGAATATAGGCAGCACGTCCGTGTCAAGTAGACCGACTCCTGCCTGCATCTACTACTATTACTCCACACATCGACTGCTATCCAGCATGCATCTAGAGTATTAAGTTCATAAGAACGGAGTAACACCTTAAGTAAGATGACATGATGTAGAGGGATAAACTCAAGCAATATGATGAAAACCCAATCTTTTTATCCTTGATGGCAACAATACAATACGTGCCTCGCTACCCCTACTTTGTCACTGGGTGAGGACACCGCAAGATTGAACCCAAAACTAAGCACCTCTCCCATTGCAAGAAGAACCAATCTAGTTGGCCAAATGAAATCGATAATTCAAAGAGAAATACAAAGATATCAAATCATGCATATAAGAATTCAGAAAAGACTCAAATTATATTCATAGATAATCTGATCATAAATCCACAATTCATCGGATCTTGACAAACACACCGCAAAATAATATTACATCGGGTAGATCTCCAATAACATCAAGGAGAACATTGTATTGAAGATCAAAGAGAGAGAAGAAGCCATTTAGCCACTAGCTATGGACCTGTAGGTCTGTGGTAAACTACTCACGCTTCATCGGAAGGGCAATAGGGTTGATGTAGAAGCCCTCCGTGATTGAATCCCCTTTCTGGCAGGGTGCCGGGAAATGGCCCAAGATGGGATCTCACGGGTACAGAAGGTTACGGCGGTGGAAAAGTATTTTGGTGGACGCTTCTGGTCATTTTGGAATATTTGGGAATTTATAGTGCTGGATTTAGGGTTAGGGGACTCCCGAGGGGCCCACAAGCCGTCAGGGCGTGCCGATGAGGCTTGTGGCCTCCTCGGGGATATTCGGGCCCTCTCTCTAAGTTATGTGGGTGTCTTCTGGTCCAAGAAAAATCATCACAAAAGTTTTATTCCGTTTGGACTTTGTTTGATATTCCTTTATGGGTGCTGTAGATTTCACTAGTGGCTTCTCTCGAGAAAATAGCATACGGTGGGTAAACAAATTACTGTTAGGCAATTGATAGAAGAGCAAATAATTATGACGATATCCAAGACAATGATCATGTATATAGGCATCACGTCCAAAATTATTAGACCGACTCAAGCCTGCATCTACTACTCTTACTCCACACATCGACCGCTATCCAGCATGCATCTAGTGTATTAAGTTCATGAAAGATGGAGTAATGCAATAAGAACGATGACATGATGTAGACAAGATCTATTCATGTAGGAATTGACCCCATCCTTTTATCCTTAATGGCAACGATACATGTGTGTCATGTCTCTTTCTGTCACTGAGATTGAGCACCGCAAGATCAAACCCATCACAAAGCACCTCTTCCCATGGCAAGAAAAATCAATCTAGTTGGCCAAACTAAACCAAAGTTTCGGAGAGGAAATACGAGGCTATAACAATCATCCATAAAAGAGTTCAAAGAAGACTCAAATAATATTCATAGATAGAACTGATCATAAACTCACAATTCATCGGATCCCAAGAAACACACCGCAAAAAGTCATTACATCAAATAGATCTCCAAGAACATCGAGGAGAACATTGTATTGAAGATCAAAAAGGGAGAAGAAGCCATCTAGCTACTGCCTACGGACCCATAGGTCTATGGTAAACTACTCACGCATCATCAGAGGGGCAAGGGTGTTGATGAAGAACCCCTCCGTGATCGTTGACCCCTCCGGCAGAGTGCCGGAGAAGGCCTCTAGATTGGATCTCGTGGTTATGGAACTTGCGGCGACAGAAACTATTTTCTCTCTTCTCCTCTAGTGTTTCTAGAATATTATAGTATTTATAGAGTTGAGAGGTGGTGGAGGGGTGCATGTGGGCCCCACTACCCACCAGGGCATGCCAGGGGCCTCTGGCGTGCCCTGGTGCCTAGTGGGCCCCACATGGCCCCTCTGGTGCACCTCCTGGGCCTCCTGGGTGTCTTTTGGGCAGAAAAAATTCTCCAAAAAGTTTCACTGCAATTGGACTTCGTTTGATATGGATATTCTGCGAAGTAAAAAATAAGCAAAAAAACTGCAACTGGCACTGGGCACTATGTCAATAGGTTAGTCCTAAAAAATGATATAAAGTTGCTACAAAATGAATATAAAACATCCAAGATTGATAATATAGCAGCATGGAAGAAACAAAAATTATAGATACGTTGGAGATATATCAACAGTCAATTTGCTGGGCTGGGTGAACTAATAATGTGGCATCAATGCAGCCCATTTAATTTGTTCTAAGAAATCACAACCCATTTGCACTTTCTTGAAATACATGAATTTGCTGGGCTTGTTGTAAATATAATGTTAGGTTAGACGGAGCAATTAGTCTCAAAAAATAAACCGAAGGTGGACATTTTATTATATATAAAATTAGCTAATTAGCGAGTTGTTGATCAAAAGAAAAATGAGCGTGTTATTATTACATTGGTCCTTAAATCTTCGCAAGCTTTTGTGCGCAATCACCAGGATTTTCGTTGCCTTAGAGTAAAAAAAAAACAACCAGGATTTTCCTTGCCAACTTATGTTAAGCATTTATTTTTATAAGTTAATAAGACGTGTGATGTTTTTATAATGTATATATAAGTTTCTATTAAATATATGATAATAATAATAATTGTATATATATACATATATATGATGTGGTTAGAAGGGAAAACATAAATTGGACCCGACATTCTTATTCTTATATATAGAAAATAGAACAGAGATCTCCGTTTTGTTAAAAAAGATAAATTGGGTTGCCGATGTTTAAGAAAAAATAAAACCTAGGCTCGAAGGCCCATAGGCCGGTACATACATGATGGACCTCAAAACAATAAGTTGAAACCACAGTGTCGGTATGTCGTGGGCTGCGCATGTTAAAAAACAAAAACTAGGCCAAGCTGATACTTGTTCACCCTCTGAAAAGTATGATACCTGCTAGATCCCCGATAACCCTAAAAAAAGCTCCCGATGACAGTCTTTGTTGTAAATTATTTCGTTTATTGACTAGGTTGACAAACCCATGGGCCCCAATGTCAGTATACAACTAGGAGGAAGCTTTTTTCTAATGAAGCACTTGCTTGCGTACGGCCATGGACCTGGTGGGTCCCGACTGTCAGCCTCTCGACGTACAACCCTCTCCAGATTCCTCTCATTTGTTCAGCATGTTGACAACAGCAGACGGTGGTGCTGCAGCGAACGCGCAAAGCCAAAGGACAATGTTGTGGACACGAACGGGAATGAACCGAAGCCGGGAAAGACGCCTTAGAGTAGTGAAAAAGTGCACCTTCATTCTTTCAAAAATACCGCAATAGCCTGCTAGCTGCAGCCCTCTCACCCAAAAGTTGTACTGTCTGAGTTCGATTCCAACTGGTGCAGTTGAAAAATATCTATTTTTTTGCTTCATCTATTACTGACTTGTGGGTCCTGTGATGTCATCTACACATACCACCTACACCACTTGCCAAAATTCCATCCCTAGTTTACCTAGTTTTTCGCACACTCAACATTGTCTTGACATTTTGAAAATAGCATATCTTTTTGACTGTGCATCATATGAAGATGTGCTATACATGAATGTTGATCAGCATGATGTTAACTTGTTGTTAGTTCCGGTTTTGACCATGAATAAAATTTCTAACATTTTGTTATCCATATTTGAAAAGTGCGTGTTAATTTAAATGCTCTGCCTCTGAAACATGCAGTTTCTTATCTGAAATCGAAACTTGCAGTTTCTTCTCTGAAAATCACTTGGACAGGCAGCCATCGCCGGTGGTGGATTGGATGCCGCACTTCTTCAATCCCCCGGTAGGAAGGGGAAGAATATGAAACTTCCGTCCTGTGCTGGCGGCTGGGGAATGGAGCGAACTGGATTTAAGAGGGGGCGGGGGGCACGACGTGAGGCAGCGCCACCGGCCCCTGAGCGGCAGCAGGTAGTCCGACCGCGCTACTCGTTTGGGCGGCGGGAGAACAACCAGAGGGAAAACTGAAGAAGCACATCAGACACGATTTTTTTCAGTGGATGGCTCTCGATGGCATATTATTATTTTTACTTTCCTCTGCACGATACAACTTGTATTTTTAGCCTCCCAGTCTATGGCGGATCAGTAGCCCATTTGCTGGGAGGGCTAACCTACAGAAAGCAGCACTTGATTTTTCATGAAGGCCCAAAAACAATGCAGTACTATGTTTTTTTAGGCCGAAAACATTATGGCGGGGGTTGAGCGGGGAGGGTGAAGACTGAGCAAAAAGATAAAAAAGAGCTAATGTACCGTTGCTACCCTAACAAGCAGGTGCCATTGTTCTCGAGATGAAGGTGTGTCGTGTGACACTCACACGTCACAATCCCACAATATACATTCTAACAAGTTCACACACAAGCACAACAGGAAAGGTAAACATTCAGATCAAACTCAGGTTCACATGATACGTTCATATTCATAGCCAACATTCACAATCAACAACTCAAAAGATTCATGTATCGACAAGTTCAGCATGTCTATGCGTATAAATGATTCATAGATCACAAGCCAACATTCATAGCTAACATTCACAAAAAGATTCAGATATACACAAGTTCAGCTTATTTACGGATCCAAATGATTGAGAGAACACAACCAATATCATCCATCGACACACTTTAATTCCCTAGGGTACAGACTGGTATGTGGTGTTCACTCGGTGGTACTTCTTGCTAAAATTAATGTTTGACCATCTGAACTTTGCTTGTAGGTTTATCCTCATGTTAGTGGCCTTGATGCCGCGAGAGGTTTGAGCAACTTGGCCACTACTATCATCGAACTAGTTTACTGGCTCATCTTTGTCCTGTAGCTCGCCAAAATTCTACATTGCAGACAAGAAACGAGGCGGCCGACAAAATGAACCACCCAAAGTTTTTCTGCAGTTCAATTGAAATGGAGCATCCCAGGTGTCGGTGTCAAAACCGGCAGACCTCGGGGTAGGGGGTCCCGAGCTATGGATCTAGGATCAATGGGAACAAGGGACGACGAACACAATGTTTACCCTGGTTCGGGCCCTCTCGAAGAGGTAAAACCCTGCGTCCTGCTTGATTGTATTGAGTATTTGATGGAGTTTACAGAGTAGATCTACCTCGAGATCAGCACGAGCTAAACCCTAAGGCTATGGGACGATGAATATAGCTCTCTCCCTAATGGCTACAACCCTCGGTTTATATAGACACCGATAGGGTTAGGGTTACCGAAGATAGATTACAACCAGAGGGAAAGAGATGTTGTCCACCCTTAACTTGGAGGACACAACACGGCTTCACAGGTCTACGGTCACCATACGGCTTCACCAGTCCAGCCCATGTGCTATGGGCCATCGCCCCGAGGACCCCTTAGTCCATGACTCCCTCACCAGGCGTGCAAACTAGTTAACTTCCATATGAATATATGCGTCTGCCAACTTGTCTGTAATCTTTAGACTCCATGGCATACAGTTTGCTACCAACATACGTGTCGATAACCAAAAAGCGCAAGTTGGGACCAAAGACTGGACTACATTTTTCTCGGCTATGCACCAAGCAATATTGTTGGCGCTCACTCTGGCACTTCTTCTTGTCAACATTGATGCTTGTCTGAGGTGAAATTTGGAGTACATAGCAGCAACATAAGTATCTATCCATCTGATCTTTTGTGTTGTTCTACTGAAATTGGCCAATGTAACTGTCATGTGTACGACCATCTATGGGATGATGGTGATCCCTTTGCATTCGACTGGAGAGATCGACGAGCACAAAGAGCGGAGCTAGCAGAAAACACACGGGGTTTACCCAGGTTAGGGCCGCTATGAAGCGTAAAACCCTACTCCTGCTTTGTGTATTGAATGTGTATGTACCCAATTACATGGAGCGCATGTCCGACAAGGTGCTCAGGGGTGCTGCTACGCGTGCAAATGGACAGGGTTTCGACCTTTGTTAAGGTAGCCATGGGCCTCCTTTTATAGACTAAGGGGTCACCATAATGGCATAATGGTAATTATATACTGTAAAATAGTGGCTACAGTGCCACATACCTAACTCTGACAGGTTAGGACAAATGCATTTAATGCACCGTGAGGTGTCTTGTGGATGGAGCTCCCCGACAAGGTTGGTCTCTCCTTCTGTGTCGTTCGCCCATCTACCTGTTATTCCTTTGACACATCATTTGGATGGGTGTCATTAAAGTTGTATCTTCGGCGGTGAGCTGCCATGTGCCCAGACAAAGCTCACCTAACTGCCTACCCGCTTGACACCACATCGACAAATGACAACCTGATCGATGAGGTGGAGCGGTGTCACCACAGTGGGGATCTTGCCGGGCCCAGAGCTTGCTGGCCTTGGGACTTGGCAGCCTTCGAGAGCGTTCCCCGGCAAGGATCTTGCCGGGTTCCCAAGTTGTAACTTCAGCATTTCTGATCTTCGTCTTTTGAGATCTTCTTTACTTCTTATAATCTAGTCTTGAATTTGGCTTTAGTTATCCTCCCGCAAGCCTTTCCGTCGAAAAGGCTTCTACTGCCTGTGCATAAGTCTGGGGTATTAAGGACCCCATTCTTAATACACCGACAAGATACCCTGGGCCTGGGCCAGACACGCATGTGAGGCGTCATTGGGCTAGGCCCAAAACAATGCACATGCATGCGTGGCGAGGAATAACTGTCAAATCTGTCATAATCTTCTCTTTTACCGCGCCCTTCCACCACGCGCATTACATGCATTGGTGAAGTGGGGCGGCCTCTGGAGTAGTGTGTCTGGCAACGCACGATCACTTCAAACAGTAAAGAGACAGCCCCTGCGCCTCCCCTATAAAAAAGGGGCCACAGATAGCGTTTCTCATTTACCTCTTCCCATTCCAATCTGCGATCCATCGTCATCTTCTACCTCTCGCATTCCCTTCCTCTCTACGCTCTTCCAAAGAGCACCACCACGATGGTGAGGGGAAAGGGTTGAGCTCGCACATTTGTCCTTGCCGCGAGGGCTTCTCCTCGAGACCATGTGCGCGTCCTGGCCACAGCCGTGGAGGTCGGTTCCAGTGCTCGTGGAAGGACTGTGGCCCGTGGTCGCGGAAAGCGCGGCGCCCGAGGCCGAGGTGGCCACAGTGGAGCACTCGCCATTTCGCCCCAGGCCGTTCTACCCCAGGCTGAGGCTCATATGGAGGATACGGCGCATGAGTTCGACGTGGCACTGCGCCATCAACCACGCAGCTGGGTGCATCTCCCAAAACCCTTCTCCAGGGCGATGGAGGGCAGCTGTCTGGCTGGCCTGTGGCTGCAGGTGGACGACTGTTGCAACGGCCCCGTCTGGGTGGCTGTTGAAACTTCTCCCAATGGCTTTATCTATCTGACATGGGGATGGAAATCCTTCATCCGTGCTCACAGCCTAGTACAAGGACACCTTCTCCATTTCAGGCTGGTTGGATCTGACACGCTCGTCGTGAAATTCTTCAGGGCTTTCAGCGCTCGCCTGGAGTGCTGCGTGGAAAGCTCGAGCAGTAGCAACACTGATTCCTCCAGCGAGAGTGAAGACGACGAGAGCTCTCCAAGCATCAAGATCGAGGATGACGATTCCAACTAAGCACTGTTTAAGATATCTTCCGATATGCCGATAAATCGGCCGATTTATCGCTTATCGCTGTCTGACCGATAAGATAAATCGACCGATAAATTGGCAGATATGGCGATAAATTGGCCGATATGCCGATAAACTGGCCGATTTACCCCTTATCTTGGGTCGACCGATAAGTTCCCGATAAGCGATATCCCCAACATTGCAACTAAGTGTAGATGGTACTCTTAGTTGAATCTTGAAGAGGGATCGTGTCCTGATCAAGTTATTTTCCTTTTGCTCTTGTATTGCGCCCAATGTAACCCTGCGGGGACGCAAGAAAATGTTGTCGTGCACTTTCTGATGAAATATCTTATGTTTAATTATGTTTTATGATTGCATGTTGTTTCTCCTTGTTCATTTCTGTTTTTGCATGACGTATACCCTACGCTTATTGGAAACTTGCCGGTGCACACACTTGCTGCGAGCGCTTGAGGAACGGATCCTTTGCAGCCTGCTGGAAGTGCCACTGCCGGCAAGGTAACTTGGCGGTCATAGTGCTGCTACTAATCTTGCCAAGTGGACTCGAGGCAAGACAAAAGCGCAATCTGATTATGACAAGGTTCCTTCGCGTGCAGATTTTCCATACAAAAGCCAAGAACACTCAAGGGAGAATAGCTCTACAAAAAAGAAATTTTGTTTGAAAGTTTTTCAACTTAGCTTTTCTTTGCCGTACTTCTTGTCGTGGAATATTAACTTGAACGTCACTTGTTGGTGTCCATACCATCACTCCCCCCAGCAAACATGCACGCGAGGTAACCTTCTGTCCTTTGAGAAAAAGAAAGAAGAGAAAATATTGATATGGAATCTTGACGGTCCGTTAACCAGCCATACAAGGCAAGCATATCACAACATCACAGAGAAACACATATGATTAAATATGTGAATTGACAAGAGTTGTGAAATACTTAGCTTTATTTCACTTATGCACAGGGTCTGCACCTGGCTTTGTACAAAGGATTACATGCTTTGCCAGCAATCTTGTACAAAAGGTGGTTGCCAGGCAGCCCAACAACCCGTGCCTTATGGGTAAAACTTGCGAATATGCTTAATATTCCATGAGTTATGCATTGCAGTGCCATCTTCGGTCTCTAGGCGGACTGCGCCAGGCCTAGTGACTCATACCACCCGGTAAGGGCCTTCGCACTTTGGCGTCAACTTGTTTGAATTCTTGGCGGACTGAACTCGCCGAAGAACAAGATCGCCTTCCTCAAGGCTCCTGGCATTAACCTTGCAGCTGTGATAGCAGCGCAAAGCTTGCTGGTATCATGCAGCACGTACAGCATCCTGGAGACGATCTTTCTCAAGGAGTGTGGCATCATCTTGACGTAGATGCTCTTGCTCAAGCTCATCATAAGCGAGCACTCGAGGTGACCCGTACATGAGTTCCATGGAGAGCACTGCTTCTGACCCATAGACTAGGGAGAAAGGTGTCTGGCCAGTAGCTCGATTTGGTGTCGTCCTGATTGACCAAAGAACTGCCGGCAACTCATCAATCTAGCGCCTTCCACACTTGTGCATCTTGTCGAAAGTTCTTGTCTTGAGCCCACGCAACACTTCAGCATTTGCTCTTTCTGCCTGGCTGTTGCTCCATGGGTGAGCAACTAATGCAAAGCATATCTTGTTGCCTAAGTCGTCAAGGTACTGCATGAAGGTGCGGCTCATGAACTATGTGCCATTGTCGTTGATGACCCTATTGGGCACTCCAAACCGGCAAACTAGTCCTTTGAAAAACTTGACGGCTGACTGTGCTGTCACCTTCCTCATCGGCTCCACTTCAGGCCACTTTGTGAACTTGTCGATTGCTATGTACAAGTACTCAAAGCCCCTGATAGCACATGGGAAGGGGCCTAGTATGTCGAGCCCCCAGACTGAGAAGGGCCAGGACAGAGGGATTATTTGAAGAGCTTGAGCTGGCTGATGTGATTGTTTTGAATGGAACTGGCATGCTTCACACTTGGTTACTAGCTCAGTCGCATCTTGAAGGGCAGAGAGACAATAGAAACCTTGCCGGAAAGCTTTGCCGGCAAGGTCTCCTGATACTATATGTGAGCCATATCCCCCCGTGTATCTCCGCCAATAGCTTTTGTCCATCTTCCCGATAAATACACTTCAACTTCACCCCATTTGGTCTCTTTCTGTATAGGTCATTGCCGACAAAATGATACATACTGGATTGATGGGCTACTCTTTTAGCTTCTTCTTGATCTTCGAGAAGTTCTCCTCTTTGAAGGAATTCAACAATCTGGTGTGCCCATGCCGGAGCCTGTGGCTCAACAACATGGACTAAAGGCATTTCTTCTGCTGCAGGAGCGCTTGTCTCGACGGCAAGAACTTGGTTCTTTTCCGAAGCCTGCTGCTCACCAGCAAGTTTGTCGTTGTCTCCGGCAACATCCTTATCGGCAACTTCTGGGAGCTTGGCAGGAAAATACTTGTTGGAGTTCAACTTTCTTCTCTTATTCTGCCGAACTGATGGTGTAACGGATGGTTGAGATAAGTGGAGCACAAAAGTCCCTGGTTCCACAGGTAGCTTGAGTGCGGCCCGCTTTGACAGATCATCTACAATAATGTTCTCTGCACGAGGAACATGCTCTGTTTGCAATCCGTCAAAGTGCTCTTCCAATTTTCCCACTTCATCAACATATGCTTCCATCAATGGGCTCTGATAATCTTTGTTCACTTGTTTTACAACCAACTGCGAGTCACCTCGGATGATAAGTTTTCCGATTCCAAGATCTGCCGCGATCCTGAGACCGGCAAGCAGCCCTTTGTACTCAGCAGTGTTGTTTGTTGTCTTCTCCCTAGGGAAATGCATCTGAATCACATACTTGAGGTGCTCTCCGGTGGGTGCGTGATACGTCCATTTTGCATCATGTTTTCCTACCGTTATTTATAGTGTTTTTATGCAATATAATACTTTGTGGAGTAATTCTAATGCCTTTTCTCTCATAATATGCAAGGTTTACATAAAGAGGGAGAATACCGGTAGCTGGAATTCTGGACCTCAAAAAGCTATGTCAGAGATACCTATTCTGCACATCTCCAAATGAGCTTCTGCACATCTCCAAATGAGCTGAAATTTTACGGAGAATTATTTTGGAATATATAAAAAATACTGGAGAAAAGAAATACCAGAGGGGGCCACCCAGGTGCCCACTAGGCACCAGGGCACGCCACCCCCTCCAGGTGCGCCCTGGTGGGTAGTGAGCTACCTGGCCCACCTCCGGTGCCCATCTTCTGGTACATAAGGTCTTTTGACCTAGAAAAAATAAGGAGAGGACTTTCAGGATGGAGCGTCACCGTCTCGAGGCGGAACTTGGGTAGGAGCACTTTTGCCCTCCGAAGGAGCGATTCCGCCGGGGGAACTTCCCTCCCGAAGGGGTAAATCAAAGCCATTGTCATCACCAACAACCCTCTCATCTCTAGGAGGCCAATCTTCATCAACATCTTCAATAGCACCATCTCATCTCAAACCCTAGTTCATCTCTTGTGTTCAATCTTTGTATCAAAACCTCAAATTGGTACCTGTGGGTGACTAGTAGTGTTGATTACATCTTGTAGTTGATGCTAGCCGATTTATTTGGTGGAAGATTATATGTTCAGATCCATTATGATATTTATTACTCCTCTGATCTTGAGCATGAATATGTTGTGTGAGTAGTTACTTTTTTTCTTGAGGACACGGGAGAAGTCATGTTGCAAGTAATCATGTGAATTTGATATTCATTCGATATTTTGATGATATGTATGTTGTGATTCCCTTAGTGGTGTTATGTGAACGTCGACTACATGACACTTCACCATCTTTGGGCCTAAGGTAATGCACTGTGGAGTAGTTATTAGATGATGGGTTGCTAGAGTGATAGAAGCTTAAACCCTGGTTTATGCGCTATTTCGTAAGGGGCTGATTTGGATCCATATGTTTAATGCTATGGTTAGATTTTATCTCAATTCTTCTTTCGTAGTTGCGGATGCTTGCGAGGTGGGTTAATCATAAGTGGGAGGCTTGTTCAAGTAAGAACAACACCCAAGCACTGGTGCACCCACATTTCAAATTATCAAAGTAGCGAACACGAATCAAACCAACATGATGAAAGTGACTAGATGAAATTCCCGTGTGTCCTCGAGAATGTTTTACTTATTATCAAAGACCGTTCCATCATGTCCTTTGCTAAAAAAAGGATTGGGCTACCTTGCTGCACTTATTGTTACTATTGTTACTTGTCACTTGTTACAAATTATCTTGCTATCAAACTACCTATTACCGACAATTTCAGTGCTTGCAGAAATTACCTTGCTGAAAACCACTTGTCATTTCCTTCTGCTCCTCATTGGGTTTGATACTCTTACTTATCGAAAGGACTACGATTGATCCTCTATACTTGTGGGTCATCAAGACTCTTTTCTGGCGCCGTTTCCGGGGGCGAAGCGCTCTTGCTAAGGAAAAATTTATATTACATGCTGAAATTTACTGCCACTTGTTACTATGGAAAACAATCCTTTGAGGTTTTTTAGGGGTATCTTCACCTCGACCGGAAATACAAAGAGTTTCCCCTCAACCTACTGCACCTACTTAAAATATTGGTTATGAAATTTCTTCGGGTATGATAGAACAACTGCTAGCTAATCCTTATGCAGGAGATGGAACAAAGCATCCTGATATGCATTTGAGACATGTGGATGGAATTTGTGGAATTTTTAAGCTTGCAGGTTTACCCTGAGATTAAGTTAAGAAGAAGATTTTCCCTTTATCTTTGGGGGGAAAAGCATTGACATGGTATAGGCTATGTGATGATATTGGAGCTTGGAATTGGAATCGATTGAAATTAGAATTTCACCAAAAAAATTATCCTATGAATCTAGTTCATCGTGATCAGAATTATATATATAATTTTTGGCCTCATGAAGGAGAAAGTATCACTCTAGCTTGGGCGAGGCTTAAATCAATGTTATATTCATGCCCCAATCATGAGCTCTTAAGAGAAATTATTATACATAATTTTTATGCTCGGCTTTCTCGTGATGATTAATCCATGCTCGATACTTCTTGTAATGGTTCTTTTATGAAGAAGACTATTGAATTCAGGTGAGATTTTTTGGAAATAATTAAGCGCAACTTTGAAGATTGGGAACTCGACGAAGGTAAAGAGTCAGGTATTAAGCTTGAGTTTGATTGTGTTAAATATTTTATGAATACCGATGCTTTTCACAAGTTTAGCACTAAATATGGACTTGACTCTGAGATAGTAGCCTCTTTTTGTGAATCATTTGCTACTCTTGTTGATCTCCCTAAGGAGAAGTGGTTTAAATATCATCCCCCATATTAAAGAACCAGTTATAGTTAAAGATGAAACTATCATTTACAATGTTGATCCAGTTGTTCCTACTGCTTATATTGAAAACACCTTTCCCTGTTAGGATAAAGGAACATGCTAAGGTTTCAACCGCGGTTAACAAAAGTAATATTAGAGCACCTAGACCCTCTGAACAAATTAAAGTAGAACCTAGTGTTGCTACGATAAAAGATCTCTTGGTCCATAATATTGATGGGCATGTTATTTACTTCTGTGATGAAGCTGCTAGAATTGCCAAACCAGACACTAAAGACAAGAATAAACCTGTTGTTGGCATGCCAGTTGTCTTAGTTAAAATAGGAGATCATTGCTATCATGGTTTATGTGATTTGGGTGCTAGTGCGAGTGCTCTTCCTTTTACTCTTTACCAAGAAATTATGAATGATATAGCACCTGCTGAAATAGAAGATATTGATGTTACTATTAAACTTGCTAATAGAGATACTATCACACCACTTGGGTTTGTTAGAGATGTTGAAGTCTTGTGTGGAAAAGTAAAATACCCTACTGATTTTCTAGTTCTTTGTTCCCCACAAGATGACTTTTGTCCCATTATATTTGGTAGACCTTTTTTGAACACTATCAATGCTAAGATAGATTGCGAGCAAGAAACCGTCAGTGTTAATTTTGGTGATGTGTCTCATGAGTTTAATTTTTCTAAGTTTCACAGGAAACCTCGTGATAAAGAATTGCCTAGTAAGAATGAAATAATTGGTGTTTCTTCTATTACCGTGCCTCCTACTGATCCACTAGAACAATATTTGCTAGACCATGAAAATGATATGCACTTGCATGAAAGAAATGAAATAGATAAAATATTCTTTGAACAACAACCTATCCTTAAGCACAAATTGCGTGTTGAAACTCTAGGAGGTCCTCCTCCACCTAAAGTTGATCCTGTGTTTGAATTAAAGCAATTGCCTGACACTTTAAAATATGCTTATCTTGATGAGAAAAAGATATATCCTGTTATTATTAGTGCTAACCTTATAGAGCATGCAGAGAACAAATTATTAAAAACTCTGAGGAAGCACCAAACTGCTATTGGATATATTCTTGATGATCTGAAGGGCATTAGTCCCACTCTCTGTCAGCATAAGATTAATATGGAACCTGATGCTAAACCCGTTGTTGATCATCAACGACAATTAAATCCTGAGATGAAGGAAGTGGTAAGAACTGAAATACTAAATCTTCTGGAAGCAGGTATAATTTATCCTCTAGCTGATAGTAGATGGGTAAGTCCTATTCATTGTGTTCCTAAGAAAGGAGGTATTACCGTTGTTCCTAATGATAAAAATGAACTTATCCCACAAAGAATTGTGACTGGCTATAGAATGGTAATTGATTTCAGAAAATGAAATAAAGCCACTAGAAAAGATTATTACCCTTTGCCTTTCATTGATCTAATGTTAGAAAGATTATCTAAGAACACACACTTTTGCTTTCTTGACGGATATTCTAGTTTCTCTCAAATACCTGTATCACAACCTGATCAAGAGAAAACCACCTTTACTTGTCCTTTTGGAACTTATGCTTATAGACGTATGCCTTTTGGTTTATGTAATGCACCTGCTACTTTTCAAAGATGTATGACTGCTATATTCTCTGACTTTTGTAAAAAGATTGTTGAGGTTTTCATGGATGACTTTTCCGTTTACGAAACTTCTTTTAATGATTGCTTAAGCAACCTTGATCGAGTTTTGCAAAGATGTGAACAAACTAATGTTGTCTTGAATTGGGAGAAGTGCCACTTTATGGTGAATGAAGGCATTGTCTTGGGGCATAAAATTTCTGAGCGTGGTATTGAGGTGGATAAAGCTAAAGTTGATGCAATTGAGAAAATGCCATTTCCTAAAGATATTAAAGGTATTCGAAGTTTCCTTGGTCATGCTGGTTTCTATAGGAGGTATATTAAAGAAATCTCTAAAATCTCTAGACCTCTTACTAATCTCTTGCAAAAGGATTTTCCATTTGTTTTTTATGATGATTGTGTAGAAGCCTTTGAAACACTTAAGAAAGCTTTAACTTCTACACCCATTGTTCAACCACCTGATTGGAACTTGCCTTTTGAAATTATATGTGATGCTAGTGATTATGTTGTTGGTGCTGTTCTAGGACAAAGAGTTGATAAGAAATTAAATCTAGACAGTGCCCAAAGAAATTATGATCCATATGTTTAATGCTATGGTTAGATTTTATCTTAATTCTTCTTTCGTAGTTGCGGATGCTTGCGAGGGGGGTTAATCATAAGTGGGAGGCTTGTTCAAGTAAGAACATCACCCAAGCATCGGTCCACTCACATATCAAATTATCAAAGTAGCGAACGCGAATCAAACCAACATGATGAAAGTGACTAGATGAAATTCCCGTGTGTCCTCGAGAATGTTTTACTTATTATCAGAGATCGTTCCGGCCTGTCCTTTGCAACAAAAAGGATTGGGCTACCTTGCTGCACTTATTGTTACTATTGTTATTCTCACTTGTTACAAATTATCTTGCTATCAAACTACCTGTTACCGACAATTTCAGTACTTGCAGAAATTACTGCCGATAGCTTCAATCTGCGTTGGTATTTCCCCAAAGAGGAAGGGATGATGCAGCACAGCTACGGTAAGTATTTCCCTCAGTTATGAAACCAAGGTTATCAATCCAGTAGGAGAACCAGGCAACACTATGTAGACGGTACCTGCACACAAAGAACAAATACTTGCAACCCAACGCGTAAGAGGGGTTGTCAATCCGTCCACGGTAAAAACATAGATAAAATTGTATGAGATTGGATAAATAGATCTAGCAAAAACACAAAATAAAATAAGTAAAGAAAAAGTGCAGCAAGGTATTTTTGGGTTTATGGAATAATAGATCTGAAAATAATATGATGAAAGATAGACCCGGGGGCCGTAGATTTCACTAGTGGTTTCTCTTGAGAAAATAGCATACGGTGGGTGAACAAATTACTGTTGGGCAATTGATAGAAGAGCAAATAATTATTACGATATCCAAGGCAATGATCATGTATATAGGCATCACGTCCAAGATTAGTAGACCGACTCCTGCCTGCATCTACCACTATTACTCCACACATCGACCACTATCCAGCATGCATCTAGTGTATTAAGTTCATGGAGAAACGGAGTAATGCAATAAGAACAATGACATGATATAGACAAGATCTATTCATGTAGGAATAGACCCCATCTTTTTATCCTTAATAGCAACGATACATGCGTGCCTCGCTACCCCTTCTGTCACTGGGTGAGGATACCGCAAGATCGAACCCATCACAAAGCACCTCTTCCCATTGCAAGAAAAATCAATCTAGTTTCAGAGGAGAAATACGAGGCTATAACAATCAGTCATATAAGAGATCAAAGAAAACTCAAATAATATTCATAGATAGATCTGATCATAAACTCACATTTCATCGGATCCCAACAAACACACCGCAAAAAGTCATTACATCAAATATATCTCCAAGAACATCGAGGAGAACATTGTATTGAGAATCAAAAAGAGAGAAGAAGCCATCTAGCTATTGCCTACGGACCTGTAGGTCTATGGTGAACTACTCACGCATCATCGGAGGAGCACCAATGAGGATGATAAACCCCTCCGTGATCGTGTCCCCCTTCGGCAAGTGCCGGAATAGGGCTCTAGATTGGATCTCGTGGTTCTGGAACTTGCGGCAGTTGGAATTGTGTTTCGACGACTCCCCTAGGGTTTCTGGAATATCTGAGTATTTATAGAGCTGAGAGGTGGTGGAAGAGACCTTTGTGGGACCCACCACCCATCAGGGCCCGCCAGGGGTCTCTAGCGCGCCCAGGTGGGTGGTGGGCCCCACGGGCCTCCCCTCATGCACTTCCTTGGCTCCCAAGTTGTCTTCTGGGCTGAAAAAAATCTGCAAAAAGTTTCGCTGCGTTTGGACTCCGTTTGATATGGATATTCTACGAAGTAAAAAACAAGAAAAAAAACAACTGGCACTGGGCACTATGTCAATAGGTTAGTCCCACAAAATGATATAAAGTTGCTATAAAATAAATATAAAAAATCCAAGAATGATAATATAACAATATGGAACAATAAAAAATTATAGATATGTTGGAGACGTATCAGCATCCCCAAGCTTAATTCCTACTCGTCCTCGAGTAGGTAAATGATAAAAACAGAATTTTTGATGTGGAATGCTGCCTAACATGTTCATCATATATTCTTTTCTTTTCTAGCATGTACATTTGGACTTTTAGATGGTTCAAAGAAATAGTCTATAATTGACATGAAGAATTCAATACTCAAGCATATCAACAAATAACCAAGTTTTTCAAAATATCAACACTAAAGAAAGCTATCCCTAGCCCATCATGCTCAATCATTGATCCATTTACGAAACACACTCGAATATTAGCTACATGCAATGCACAAGTATAATCATATTGCTCCCTAGTTGGTACTTTATAAGAGAAGATGGAGACTCAAAATAAAAATAAAAATTGCATAAAAGTAAATAGATAGGCCCTTCGCAGAGGGAAGCATAGATTTGTAGAGGTGCCAAAGCTCAAAGTTTTAATTGAGAGATTTTTTTTGAAAGGCATACTTTTCCCGTCAACGAAAACGACTGAGTAGTTCCCAATACTTTCCATGCTAGATACATCATAGGCGGTTCCCAAACATAAAATGAAGTTTATTCCTTTTTCCACCACTCTTTCACAATCCATGGCTAGCCGTATCCATGGGTGCCTTCCATACCAACACTTTCCAAGGAATTTATTATTCGACAACATAAAGTAAATTTCTTTTTCATTCTGGGACTGGGCATCCCTATTACCGCCACACTCTCGTGCAATGACAAGTGAATAAACACTCATCTTGAGAATAACACATCTAGCATGGAAAAATATTGGCCACCCCCTGCCGCTTCATGAGCGGTACGGGCACACAAAAAGAAAATCATTTTGAAAATTAGAGTTGGCACATACAAATTTACTTAGAACGGCACGAAAATACCGCATATAGGTAGGTATGGTGGACTCATATGGCATAACTGGTTTTAAGGATTTTGGATGCACAAGTAGTATTCCCACTTAGAACAAGGAAAGGCTAGCAAATAGATTGAGAAGCAACCAACCAAGAAACAAAAATTCTCATAAACGAGCATTAAGCATAACTAACACCGAATAATGCACCACAAGTAGGATGTAATTTCATTGCATAACTATTGACTTTCGTGCTTGCATAGGGAATCACAAACCTTAACACCAATATTCTTACTAATGCATAATTACACACCAACATGACTCACATATTACTATCATCATTTCTCAAAACTATTACAAAGAATCAAGTTTATTTTGTCCAATGATCTTCATTAAAGTTTTTATTCTATCCCTCTTGAATATCTATCACTTTGGGACTAATTTCATATATTGCAATTGCTTTTGACAAGCTCAAACAAATTTAAGAGAAGAACATGAGCATAAAGATATTCGTATCTCAAAATAATATAAGTGAATCATGAGAGAATTTTAAAAAAATTATACTAACTCTCAATAATCTAAGTGAAGCATGAGAACATATTTCTTCAAAAATCAAAGCACCACCGTGCTCAAAAAGATATAAGTGAAGCACTAGAGCAATTCCATAGCTCAAAAAAAATTAAGTGAAGCACATAGAGCAAATCTAACAAATCGTAGCATAATTATGGTTCTCTCAAATAGGTGTGTCCAGCAAGGATGATTGCGACAAACTATAAAGAAAAACAAGCAAAGACTCAAATAATACAAGACGCTCCAAGCAAAACTCATGATATGTGACGAATAAAAATACAGCTCCAAGTAAAATTACTGATGGTTGTTAGAAGAAAAAGGGGATGCCTTCCAGGGCATACCCAAGCTTAGTTGCTTGGTTCTCCTTGAATATTACCTTCGGGTGCCATGGGCATCCCCAAGCTTAGGTTCTTTTCACTCCTTATTCCTTCATTGATCGAGATCTCACCCAAAACTTGAAAACTTAAATCACACAAAACTTAACAAAACCTTCGTGAGATCCGTTATTATAAGAAAACCAATCTTTGCTTCAAGTACTATTGATAACCCATTAATATTTTGTTATTGCATTATACCTACTGTATTCTAACTTTACCATGGCTTATACCGCCCGATACTATCCATAGATTCACCAAAATAAGCACACAATGCAAAGAAAATAGAATCTGTCAAAAACAAAACAGTCTGTAAAGACTCGAATTTTACTCATACTTCTGTAACTCCAAAAATTCTGAAACATTAGGGCAACAGAGGCAATTTGTATATCAATCTTGTGTAAAACATTAGGGCAAAAGTTTCTGTTTTTCAACAGGATCAAATCAACTATCACCCAAAGCTATCTTAAAGGCTTTACTTGGCACAAAAACTAATTAAAACATAAAAATCACAATCATAACAGGGGCATAATTGTGCAAACACTCAAGAACAGAAAGAAAAAAACAAAAATATATTTTATTCATTGGGTTGCATCCCAACAAGCGCTATCGTTTTATGCCCCTAGCTAGGCATAATGCATAGATTCAAGTATTGTCATCTTTGGTTTCTAACTCCTCAATCACACAACTAGAATTCTTCAAGGATTTAGCATGCATATTTTCAATAACAATACTTCTAGGAATAAGGTTGAAGAATTCATTCTTGCAAGTAGGGCCTTTTACCACTTCAGCAAAATTGGGGTGAATACTAATCATTTTAAGATCTTCCTTGTTGCTGTTAGAAGTGGCACCCTTGTTCTTAGTAACTTGTGTAGGCTTGCAAATTTTTATGGGATTTTTTTTAATATTTTTAACAGAAGAAAAGGCTGAGCTTAAGTTACAAATTTTTTCTTCCAACTTATCAATCCGAGAGGGACTTTCTTCTACTCTTTCGTTAACTACGGTTTCCTTTTCCCTTAATAATTTAAGAGCATCTCCCGCTTTTGCCCCAATTTTATTAGCAAGACTATGTATCCTTTTATCCAAGTTTTCAATGTGTTCTTCGGTGATCATCTTCTTTTCAATAACATCTAATCTTTGCATAACATGCTCAAGAGTTAAGACTGTTTCATTAATAATGATAGGTGGTGCACCCACTAGATCCCCCATAGCATTAAAAGCATCCAAAGATGGACAGATCAAGAAATTTCCATTGGTAATCATATCAAGGACAAATCTATACAAAGTGGTAATGCCCACATAAAAACTGCGAAGAAGAATAACGGTAGATTGCTTACGAATAGATCTATTATGAACATTGCAAATCCTATACCAAGCATCTTTTAGATTCTCCCCTCCCCTTTGTTTAAAGTTAAGAACCTCATTCTCGGGGGTACACGCAATAGAGGAGGAACTAGCCATAACAACAAAGTAGGCAAGCAAGACAACGCGAAAAAAAAGAGAAAAAGGCAAACAAAAAGAAGGCAAATAAAAAGGAATTTTTTTTGTGAAGTGGGGGAGATGAAAATGAGAGGCAAATGGAAAATAATGTAAATTGCAAGGAGATGAGATTTGTGATTAGGAACCTGGTAGATGTTGATGATGTCTCCCCGGCAACGGCGCCAAAAATTCTTTGCTGATAGCGTGAATCTGCGTTAGTATTTCCCCAAAGAGGAAGGGATGATGCAGCACAGCTATAGTAAGTATTTCCCTCAGTTATGAAACCATGGTTATCAATCCTGTCATGGGTTTATCACGGCAGATGCCCTAGTGAAAGGACTTCGGTGTGGAGCCATCGCAACGTAGGTTAGCTCAAAGGGGTTGGACGGGACAAAGGACACAAAGGATTTACCCAGGTTCGGCCCCTCACAACGAGGTAAAAGCCTACGTCCTGCTTCTAGTTGTCTTGCTTGAGTTTCGATTACAAGGGAGTGAATACGCTTGACCTAACTCTCAATCAATTGTTTCTTGAGTTAACCCACCGCCGGGTCTCGCCTTTATATACACAGGTCGAGGTCCGGCTGCTTACAAGAGTCCGGGTCATATTACCCAATGTAACCGACCCTATCTCTAAATTACCTCGCCTTGTTAGGCAAGCTATCATCAGGCGGCTCACACCTTCAGGTCCTGAGTCGCCCCCGGGTCATGGGCCTTCAACAGCCCACTTATAAACCTTACTGGGCCTTTAATTATATGTCGCCTACAATATGACCTAGCCCCTCCTGGGCAGGTCATATCATGGGGTTATATCCCCAAGATTAGGCCCCAGATTGATTTGAACATGTTCATGTCAATCTCCATTCTTTAGTTGGCGATTTCTTCAGACTTTTTCAACTCTTAACCTGATAAACTTATATAACCCGCCATAACAGAGAGATGATGTCATGCCATTGATTCCAAAAAAACCTTATGACATCACAACGGATCTTTGCATTAATCAGCTATTCCGAGAATCGAGGCGCTTCTGCTGTCAAGATAATGATGATGTCTCCTCGATTTCCATGCTTGTCGTTCACTGTTTTACTTTTTCCTTATAAATAGGCACAAGGGGATTCATTTTTACTTTTACCCCCGCCTGCTCCTCTTCTTCTTCCTCGCGACGACCGACGTCGCCGGAGCTCCGCCACCTCAGTCAACCACCTCATCTTGGCCGCTGCATCAACCTGACCTCGACCAGAAAACTGCGGCGCCCCTTCGCTGTCCATCGGCATCACCAGGTACGCATCTCCCTCTATTCCCAATCTACATTAGGGTTTCTCAGTTCTTCGGTGTTCATCAGCATTCGTCGCGCTCACCCTTAGTTCATCTGTCTTATTGTGTCAGTTGAATCCAGATGCAATACCGAAATCATGCTTCGACCGCTTTCATTTTTACTATCAATCATAGATCCATTCATTTTTCTGAGATTCACTCCTTCACGCAGTAGTTCATCCTCCATGTTTTAGGTTTAACAATTTCTGCCTGTTTTTCCGAATCGCCGTAGATCCAAAATTATAAGTAGGACCCGTGAAACTTGTTTGTTCAAGACTTAGTGAAATCCTGCTCAAATCCAGATCTGTAGAGACCATGTTGATCACTGAAACATAGGCGGCTCAGAGCAACACATTTTGTAACCCGCCAAGTACCAGCCGGCTTATTCACAAATGTTTAAACCTCCAGTACCTTTCCAATCAGTAATCATGACCATAACCTGCTGATGCTTCGTCGGGTTAACAATGCTTATTTACCTCCATCTCTTATAAGTGTCACTGTAATCTTATTTCTTTAACTGTTGGGCGGTTTACCATTATGACATCAACCCTCCAATCTTTCACTCTCAGGATTCATTTGGCAGAAAATGACTAAGACCACCACCTCTTGCGACTGGGTTGCTTCTACTGTTACTGAGCAGTCCCTGAATGAATATGTCACTATGGGTGTCTTACCAGCAAAAGACATCATTCACTGGCGTGTCCCGGGAACTGAGGTTTCGCCTCAGCCCAAAGAGGGTGAGGTTGTAATCTTTGCAGATCACCTTCTTCGCGGTTTTTCACCACCCGGATCAAAGTTCTTCCGAGACGTTTTGAACTTCTATCAACTACACCCTCAAGATCTCAGCCCCAATTCTGTCTCCAACATCTACAACTTCCAAGTCTTCTGCGAAGTGTATCTTCAAGAGGAGCCCAGCGTTGATTTATTCAGAGAGTATTATTACTTGAACCGCCAGACTGAGATATTAGTCGGACCCTGCCTTGAGCTTGGCGGGGTTTCAATCCAGAGGCGGAGAAACGCCGTCTTTCCTGTAGCAGCACTACCCAGCCATCCCAAGGACTGGAATCAAACTTGGTTCTACTGCCCAGACACTTCTCCGGCGGGTGAAAATCCTCTGCTGGGTTTCCGCACTTGCCGGCTCAGCCAAGGCACCCACTCCCTGACCGGATCAGCGCTGTAGATCGAGCCAAGTACGCGCCAACCTTTTCAAAAATAAGGGCTTTGTTAGCCAATGGCTTAACTGGAGTTGACCTGGTCCGATGATGGGTTGCTTGGAGGATCATGCCTTTGAGCCGCCGCACCGGCTTAATGTGTGAATATACATGTGACATAAAGGACCCTCAAAGGTATAATTCAACGCGCCTTGACAATCAAGAGATCAACGAGATGATGAAATCATTACTCAGGGAGAGCCTCGAAAGCTGCAGCAAGACGGGTCTAAACCCCTATTGCACTCTCAACCCTGCTCCCGACGTAAGTATTTCAAGCCATTTTGTACTTATCATTTTTCATAAATTGCACCACTTCTCATTGTCATCTGCGTTTTTAGGCCGGCTCTTCCTTCTGGAACAAGAAGCTGCAGGATAAGAAACCACAGGATAAACCGGCAAAAAAGGCGAGAGCCAAAACCAAAGCTCCAAAGAAGACCAAAGGAAAGAAGCCTGATGCGACGGACTTATTCGCCCTAGATGACGAGTCGGAGGTAGAACTTGATTCCCTTGGCTTTTTATTTATGCAACTTATTAACGCTGATTCCTCTCAGGATGATGCGGAGACCAGCCAGGCAAACACCGCAGAGGTAAATATCAATTCCTCCGACTTAGAACGCTTGCCAAGACAGAAAACTCGGCAGGTGACCCGGAAAGTAAGGTTTTCTCACCCTCTTGCTTACTTGGATCCCCACTTTATTTTAAAGAAACAACAGCATGAAGCTAGGCGCAAGACCCGGAGCGATGGTATCGAGGAATTGGTCTCCGGCTTACCAAATACGCCAGTTCCTCGCAAACGCCGCCACGAGGTGCTTCTAAATCCAACTCTTTCTTTTCCAAAGGCGGGTCTCATTCGTCAACCACTTAACTCGTCTGACTCAAATTATCAGGGGACTTCACACTCATCCTCTGGTGACTCAACTGGCACCCAGTTTCCTACCTTCAAGATTGCTCATGGGTAAGAGATTTTTCATTTGCTAGTTAATACCTTATGATGACATGCTCATATTCTTATACACCTTTCTTTCAGTGGTGTAGCCAAGACTGGCAAGAAATTGAAGATGGGTGGACCGTCAGAGGAACCTAAGGTGAATGAGCCGGAGAAGCAAGCGCCAATAGTCTCAGAAGCTTCAGTTAAAAATCATGTGGACGCTGCTAATGACCCGCCACCAAAAGCTGATAACACCCCTGTGGATCCAATGAACACAGATGTTGATTTACCAAGCCCTAAGCCGCCAAGCCCTAATCCGCCAAGCGCTGCCAAACCTGCCAAGGAAGCTGTTCTGGACAAGACTGCTGAAGACGTCCTTATTACTGGCATGGGTTACACAGAGCCAGGAAACCCCACAGTCTTGGCTAAGCATAGCGCCAAAGAAGAGCCGCCAGCAGGAAGTAAATTGAAATTGGACTTGGAAAGTTATGCTGCTCTTGGCGCTGGTGATATTCACCTAGGCTACCTTCACCGCCTCCATACTAGCCGTGACCTGGAAGCCGGCTTAGTGAACCTCATGAGGGAGCGTTATGAGGTATGGCTATTAATCGTTCTTCATATGTACCCATTTAGCCGCCAAGTCTAGAGGATAGGAACAATGTGAATATGCTGTAGACTTTTCAAATAATGTCCAAATTGTAATTCTCCTATTTAACCTATCCAGAAGATCCAATCATGTAGCCCCCAAGGGCCGGCTTAAACTAACAAGTTGAGCCGGGACTTATACTTTAAGAAATCCAAATATGTAGCCCCCAAGGGCCGGCTTAAACTGACAAGTTGAGCCGGGACTTATACTTTAAGAAATCCAAATATGTAGCCCCCAAGGGCCGGCTTAAACTGATAAGTTGAGCCGGGACTTATACTTTAAGGAATCCAAACATGTAGCCCCCAAGGGCCGACTTAAACTGACAAGCCAGGTCAGAAAGCAAAAACTAACCTACATTAGCCCCCAAGTGCCAAGGATATTGTTTATAATGTGCTTGGGACTTGTAACATTTTTCTGGAGTAAGATGTGAATCCTGACCTGTCATATTTGACTTGTTTCCGCAGGAGGCTTTATGTTTAAAGGATGCAGAGCTGGGCGACTTAGCCAAGAGAATGAAACATCAAGAAACTGAGACTGTTAAAGCAGAAGCAAAATTTCAATCTGCCATGAAGGAGAAAGAGAAGCTCAAGGCTGATTTTGCTACTGAGAGAGCCGCCTTCGAGACAGAGAAGGCAGACTTAATGAAGCGTGCACAAGATGCAGAAGCCCAACTTAAACCGATTGCTAAAGAACTGGCTGGCTTAAAGGGACATATTACTCATATGATAGCCGCCATCTTTGGTAAGATTCATAGTCAGTTTGCACTTCTATCATTATAAACCGCCAAGCAATTCTCAATCTTTGTTGTATGAATGAATGTACAGGCCCCAGAAGCGCAAGTCTGGGGCAAGATATGCTGTCGAAGCTGAAGGCCATCTATTCTTTCACAGAGCAGCTATATAGTGGCGCTCTCCGCAGTTTGGTGGCGTTAGGAGGCAACGGAAAACCGCCAAGTCAGATTAAAGCTGTGCTTGATCATTTCTCCACTCTTCCCAGCCAAATTGAAGAATAGAGACTATCATCTGCCCGAGCCGGAGCTCTTGTTGCTCTTGGCCGTGCGAAAGCGTGGGCCTCAGAACTTGACCCGGAGGAGATTGCCACCGAATGCCCCGAATTTAAGGATGATAAGTCGCCATTTGAAGAGAAGGACTTCAATCAGTGCGTTCGTGAGATGCGGCCTGTGGCCTGCAAACTGGTCGAAGAGCTGAATCTGGCTAACTACAAGGCGGCTTATGACGAGCATAACAAGAAGATTCTGCCGCTGACTTTCAACCATGTCAATCTCTTTCCCCCTCGGTGTAAGCATATTTTTGCTCCTGACGTTGATCATTCCCTTATTATCAATGATGAAGCTAGTTTTGAAGCGTTAACTGGCATCGATTGGACAACGGATGATCTCCAGATGATAGACGAAGAAGAAGAGCCGTCGCAGGATGATGCACAATCTTCGAAAAAGCCAGGGGAAGAGTAGACAGTGGTGATTGGGGCGGCTCTCAGGCCGGCTTATGGGAACATGCGTCTTGAAACATTTGCAGTTTAACACTTGTGTGAAGGCCCAGAGCTATGCCTTTGTAAAAGGATAGCATAAAACAATGATCTTCCCTGTTATGCCTTCGCGCATATTTTTAACCTTGTGATTTGTGATCCGTCGCTGTGCTTTCTCATAATATCAGCGCTTATGTGAGGCAGAGCAATATTTTCATATTTCCTGCACACAAGTTAAACAGCATATGCCCTGGCGGTTTAAGCCAAGGCGGGTAATAAACCCCAATATAATAGCTTTTCTAAAATTTTATAGAAAGACTAGAGTAAAGGCCATTGAAGCCGAAACATTCTGGCGACTTAAAGTCTAAAGCCAGGGCGGGTTACCAAACCCAAAAAATATTCATACAATTTATTGAAAGACATACCTGTAGATTAACACCGTGCTAATGTCTTGATAATTATAGTCCGGAGAGGGTATCAACCCGAAGTCATGAAATGTCATGATTTTGATTGCTCAAGGCAAATATATCCTGGCGACTTAAAGTCCGCTATCAGGGTGGGTTACCAAACCCAAAAATGCTCAAATATGAGCCATATAATCAGAGCTGCATGGCCCGAATCGTAGAAAACTCACTTGAGCAGAAAAAATCTTTAAAGGATACAAATCCAAAATATTCAGAAGAAAAGATTCAAGTGCTTTCATAGGCCGCACAGCCTTAAAACCCAAGTGCTTTCATAGGCCGCACAGCCTTAGAGTTAATCCTTGCTCACCGTAAGCCGGCCCTCACGTGACAAACCACTGTTTTAACCTTAACGAGTTCAGGGTCTTGAAAAAGATTGACTGTTAAGAGTACGGCGGGTCACTCAGGATTACCTGGCGGAGTAGCATCGTGCAAACAGGCAGGATAACTCGGGGTTCGGCGTCCATGCCTGGTCAAGAGGGTATGAAAGCTAAACCCGGTGGGTTGGAAGCCCCCAAGTGACCTTATGAACAAATAATAAAGACTCAGATACTTAGAAATGAAACGACAGAGGCCCTGAATTATCAGGGATGCTGGCTTTATTATATTGATCATAATATATACATTGATAGAAGTATGTACAACAACAAGAGCGGGTGGCTCAAGTGTAATAAGGCCGAAGATGAGCAATGTTCCAGGGCCGACGGGTCTCTCCTCCGACTTACGCAAGTCCTCGTGTTCTCGTATATCAATGAGGTAGTATGACCCATTGTTCAGGTTCTTGCTAACCACAAAAGGTCCTTCCCAAGGTGGGGATAGCTTGTGCATATCTGTTTGATCCTGGATTAGCCGGAGCACCAAGTCGCCTTCTTCAAAGGTTCGGATCTTGACTCTGTGGCTGTGATAGCGACGCAAATCTTGCTGATAAATCGCCGAATGAGCCGCCGCAAGGTCATGCTCCTCATCCAACACATCAAGTGCATCTTGACATGCTATCCCATTAGTAGCTTCAACATAAGCCGCCACACGAGGCGAGTCATGATGGATATCGCTTGGAAGAACTGCCTCTGCCCCATAGACCATAAAGAAAGGCGTATAGCCTGTTGACCTATTGGGGGTGGTGTTGATACTCCAATGTACTGAAGGTAACTCCTCCACCCAACAACCCGGTGTTCTCTGCAAAAGAATCATAAGCCGGGGCTTGATACCTCTCAAGATTTCTTGGTTGGCCCTCTCAGCTTGACCATTAGACTTTGGATGAGCCACCGAGGAAACGTCAAGACGAATATGCTCCTGTTGACATAATTCTCTCATAGCGCCTTTAGACAAATTAGTGCCATTATCAGTTATGATACAATGAGGGTAACCAAATCAGAAGATTACTTTCTTTATGAATTGAACCGCCGTTGCCGCATCACACTTGTTGACCGGCTCTGCTTCAACCCACTTGGTGAATTTGTCAACCGCCACCAAGAGGTGGGTTTTCTTCTCCTTAGACCTCTTGAAAGGTCCAACCATATCAAGCCCCCAGACTGCGAATGGCCAAGTAATTGGAATCATCCTCAATTCTTGAGCCGGCACATGAGCCCGTCGAGAAAATTTCTGACAGCCATCACACTTACTGACAAGGTCCTCTGCATCAGCATGAGCCGTCAACCAATAAAATCCGCGACGAAAAGCTTTAGCTACTAGAGATTTAGAGCCGGTGTAATGACCACAATCGCCTTCATGGATTTCTCTTAAGATCTCACGGCCCTCCTCAGGAGAAACACAATGCTGGAACATGCCTGTGACACTGGATCGATGTAACTCGCCATTGACAATAGTCATAGACTTAGACCGCCGGGTTATCTGCCTGGCCAAAGTTTCATCCTCAGGTAACTCGCCCCGGGTCATATAAGCCAAATATGGAATTGTCCAATCAGGAATAGCATGGAGAGCCGCCACCAACTGTGCCTCCGGGTCAGGAATAGCAAGATCCTCTTCTGATGGCAATTTGACTGAAGGATTATTCAACACATCCAGAAATACATTAGGAGGTACCGGCTTACGCTGAGACCCGAGCCGGCTTAATGCATCAGCCGCCTCATTCTTTCTTCTATCAAGATGTTCCACCTGATAACCTTTGAAACTACCAGCAATATTGTCAACCGCCCAGTGATAAGCCACCATGAGTAGGTCTTTGGAATCCCAAGTGCCTGATACCTGCTGAGCCACCAAATCTGAGTCGCTGAAGCACCTGACCCGGCTTAGATTCATCTCCTTAGCCATCCGAAGACCATGGAGCAGAGCCTCATATTCAGCCGCATTGTTAGTACAGGGAAACATCAACCTTAAAACATAACAGAATTTGTCACCTCTTGGGGAAGTTAAAATAACTCCAGCCCCCGAGCCTTCTAATTGCCTGGACCCATCTAAATGAATTGTCCAATACGTGTTATCTGGCTTCTCCTCAGGTGTCTGCAATTCTGTCCAATCATTGATGAAATCCACAAGAGCCTGAGATTTGATTGCTGTTCTTGGCATATATTTCAAGCCATGAGGTCCAAGCTCTATTGCCCACTTGGCAACCCAACCAGTGGCCTCTCTGTTCTTAATAATATCTCCTAAGGGAGCAGAACTGACCACAGTAATAGGGTGGCCTAGAAAATAGTGCTTCAGCTTACGACTCACCATGAACACCCCATAGACCAACTTCTGCCAATGTGGGTAACGCTGCTTGGACTCAATTAACACCTCACTGACATAATAAGCCGGCCACTGGACTGGGTATTCCTTACCCGTTTATTTGTGTTCCACAACAATTGCCACGCTAACATCCTTACTATTAGCCGCCACATATAAAAGTAAAGGTTCCTTCTCAACATGAGCTGCGAGGACAGGCGGCTCAGCTAACTGCTTTTTGAGCGCCTCAAACGCCTCATTAGCAGCATCACTCCAGACAAAATGATTTGTTTTCTTCATCATCTGGTACAGAGGAATTGCCTTCTCTCCCAGGCGGCTTATGAACCGGCTTAATGCTGCAATACGACCTGCCAGGCGTTGGACGTCATTGACACATGCCGGCTTAGCCAATGAAGTAATAGCCTTAATCTTCTCCGGGTTAGCTTCAATACCTCTCTCGGAGACTAGAAAGCCTAAGAGCTTGCCTACAGGTACACCAAAAACACATTTGGCCAGGTTAAGCATCATTTTGTAGACCCGGAGATTGTCAAAGGTCTCTTTTAAATCCTCCAATAGAGTCTCCTTTTTTCTGGACTTCACAACAATATCATCCACATAAGCGTGAACATTGCGTCCAATCTGACTATGGAAATAGTTCTGGACAGAACGCTGACAAGTCGCCTGAGCACTCTTGAGCCCAAAAGGCATAGAGACATAGCAGAAAGCTCCAAAAGGCGTGATAAAAGCTATCTTCTCTTGGTCTTTGACTGCCATCTTAATCTGATGGTAACCAGAATAGGCATCCAGAAAGCACAAATGCTCACCACCCGACATGGCATCTATGATCTGATCGAGACGGGGAAGAGCAAAAGGATCAGCTGGACAAGCTTTATTGAGGTCTGTGTAATCCACACACATATGCCAAGTGCCGTTTTTCTTAAGTACCAGCACCGGGTTAGCCAACCATTCCGGGTGAAAAACTTCAACAATGAACCCGGCCGCCAAGAGCCGGGCTACCTCTTCTCCAATGGCCTTATGCCGTTCTTCATTAAAACGGCGCAGAAACTATTTCACCAGCTTATACTTAGGATCAATATTAAGAGTGTGCTCAGCGAGTTCTCTCGATACACCAGGCATGTCTGAAGGCTTCCATGCAAAGATGTCCCGATTCTCACGGATGAACTCGATGAGCGCGCCTTCCTATTTCGGATCCATGTTAGCACTGATAGTGAACTGATGAGACGAGTCACCAGGGACAAAGTCAACCTGTTTAGTATCATCAGCTGACTTAAATTTAAACAAGGGGTCTTGCTCAGTAGTTGGGTTCTTCAAAGGGGTCATATCAGCGGGGTCAACATTATCTTTATAAAACTTAAGCTCCTCCGTGACACAAGCAGACTCGGCCTAGGCAGCATCACCTTCTTCACACTCTAAGGCAATCTTTCTATTGCCATGAACCGTAATGGTACCCTTACATCCTGGCATCTTAAGCTGCAGATACACATAACAAGGTCGTGCCATAAACTTGGCATAAGCCGGCCGGCCAAACAAGGCGTGGTAAGGGCTCTTGATCTTAACCACTTCAAACCACAAAGTCTCTGCCCTGTAATCATAATCATCGCCAAAGGCCACTTCCAAGGCAATCTTACCAACTGGGTATGCCGACTTACCAGGTACCATGCCATGAAAGATTGTAGAGGATGGCTTAAGATTTTTATCAGTCAAATTCATACGGCGAAAAGTATCGTAATAAAGGATATTGATGCTGCTTCCACCATCCATGAGGACCTTAGTAAATTTGTAACCCCCAACCCGAGGAGCTACCACCAGTGCTACTTGACCCGGATTATCAACCCGGGGCGGGTGATCCTCACGACTCCAAACAATTAGCTGCTCTGACCACCGCAAATACTGAGGTGCCGCCGGCTCAATTGTGCTGACCGCACGTTTATGAATTTTCTGATCTCGCTTGCAAAGGCTTGTGGTGAAAACATGGTATTGGCCACTTTTAAGCTGCTTTGGATTACTCTGATATCCTGACTGCTGCTGCTGGTTACCCTGACCGGACTGTTGTTCATAACCCCCCTGGTTACCTTGTCCTTGATATCCAGAACTTGAGCCGCCGCCTCCTAAGCCGGGCCCGTGTGAGCCGGGTCCTGACCCGCCATACGGGCCATTGTTGTTATTATGATTCTAGTTAAACCCGAAATTCTTGTATTCCTTCATAATAAAACAATCCTTCCACAGATGACCCGACGGCTTATTCGGGAGACTGTGTTTCGGGCAAGGTTCGTTCAACATCGCCTCAAGGTTTAACCTTGGCCCTCCAAACTGTGGTGGTTTTCCCTTACGACGCTGATTGTGCTGCGTGTTGGTATTTGCCACAAAATCTGATCCGCCATCGGTTTGCTTGTGCTTACCATTATTGCCCTGGTTATGTCCTGTCATATTCTACTGCTGACCCTTACCATTGCCGTTCTTCTTCCCCTTGTTAGATTTCTCCTCATCAGACCCGGGGTCCTTAGTGTTGTCTGAGTCGGCATATTTGATGAGAGCCGCCATGAGGTCTCCCATGTCATTGCAGTGACGTTTAAGCCGTCCCAACTTTTGCTTAAGGGGTGTAAAGTGGCAATTATTCTCTAAAATCAGAACAGCAGAGCCAGCTGTAATGCTATCCGATGAATGGATAATAGCTGAAACCCGGCTAACCCAGTGGTGGGCCGACTCATCCTCGCGCTAGACACAAGCGTCGAGATCAATAATTGACAATGGCTGCTTGCACGTGTCTTTGAAATTCTGGTTAAAGCGTGCCTTCAACTCAACCCATGAATTGATGGAGTTGGCAAGCAGCCCTTTCAATCAAGTTCGAGCCGGCCCATCCAGCGTCATGGTGAAATATTTGGCACATACTGCATCGTTAACATCCAACATCTCCATAGCGAGCTTGTAGCTCTCAATCCAGGCCTCAGGCGGGAGATCTACAGTGTAATTAGGCACCTTACGAGGGCCCTTGAAATCCTTAGGTGGACGCTCATTGCGTACAGCCGGTGCTAAACACGGTACACCAACAGTCCTGGAAGTCATCCCAGCCTCCAAAGATGCCGAAGGGTTTAGCTGAAGCTACTGATGAGCTACTAATTGAGCCGCTAGTTACACCTCTCGATGTGCTCTAGCCTGATCCATAAGGGCCTGAACATTGTTATCATCACGAGGTGGGTTATGCCCATGGGGCGGGTTACGACGCCGCTCGCTGCAGGAAACCACCGGCGACTCAATGCGCCGGCTGTAACTTCGACTCTGGCATGGAGTTGAGTGAATTCGCTCGTGGCTGTATGAGTAAGCCGCCTATTGAGCCACAGCCATTTGAAGAAGTTGCACGGCGTTCCGGGTCTCTACCGCAGCCGGAGACTCGCCTTCAACTGGAAGAGCTGCCAACCGCGAAGCTGCGGCAATCATATTATCCAATGGGTTAGAGTAATGGCCCGGAGGTGTTTGCACTCACTGAGGAGGATTCAAATCCATACGAGGCGGATCTGGCACACGAGGCTAAGCCGCCGCCCTGGTCAAAGGCACCTCAGCAGCCCGAGTCACGCCGGGTAGGTTACTCGGTCCTGCTCCGGGCGTATTGAAAAGGTTGCGCCCCTCAAACTGTGAAGGTAAACGGCTCTGGTGCCTCCTCCGAAGGACAGCATTTGACGCGTTCTGATCAAGATTTAAGCGAAAAGCCTCTGCCTTTATCCGCTGCGCCTCGGCCTCTAAGGCGGCTCGCTCTGTGGCCATCCTAACATTCTTTGCCTCCAGGTCCTCTCGGGCCTTGGTCACTTCATCCCGTAGCTTTGCAACCTCTGCCTTATGCTGTACTTGACTCGCCGGAGTCACCTCCACAGCCAACAGAGTTGCCAACACATCCAAGAGCTCGGATAAAACCTGAGCCGGCAGACGCGCAGAGCCGCTCGCCCCAGCCATCGCAGCAGCAGTTGAGTCGGACGTCATGGCTGCGGCAGTTGAGGAATTCAGCACTGGTTGCATGCCCGCCATGAAAATAGCGGCCCTGCTTGGCGGCTCATAAGGGTCCAGAATACTGTCGCCGTCGGAATAGCCCCCAAGCCCGCCATCTTGTAGTTGATAGATTGACTCGGTTTCGCCGGTTGAGGACTCATCACCTGAATAGATGGTTGTCTCTCCACCAGACACGGACCCTTCCTCGAGATGTGCCCCATGGACGAAGCCGACGAAAGCGCGCTTCCGGCCGGGTTGAGCCCCGACGGGTTGCGCGCGCCGAGCCATCTCGATGACATCGACGCAGGAATCCAGCTCCGGCTCTGACCCGCCAATCTTGCCGATGAAGACGTGAATTCCACCGAAGGGGACCCGGTACCCGTACTCGATTGAGTCGGCCTCGGGGCCCCAGCCTGCATCATCAATGTAGATCTTGCTGCGGCGACTCTTGGTCATCCAGCCCACGACGTATCCTTTGATCCCTGAGAAGCTGCCCTTCAAGAACTCGAAACCACCGTACTCAGGCCCCATGGTGGGCGCCAACTGTCGTGGGTTTATCATGGCAGATGCCCTAGTGAAAGGACTTAGGTGTGGAGCCATCGCAACATAGGTTAGCTCAAAGGGGTTGGACGGGACAAAGGACACAAAGGATTTACCCAGGTGCGGCCCCTCACAACGAGGTAAAAGCCTACGTTGTGCTTCTAGTTGTATTGCTTGAGTTTCGATTACAAGGGAGCGAATACGCTTGATCTAACTCTCGATCAATTGTTTCTTGAGTTAACCCGCCACCGGGTCTCGCCTTTATATACACAGGTCGAGGTCCGGTGGCTTACAAGAGTCTGGGTCATATAAAATAATGTAATCGACCCTATCTCTAAATTACCTCGCCTTGTTAAGCAAGCTATCATCAGGCGGCTCACACCTTCAGGTCCTGAGTCGCCCCCGGGTCATGGGCCTTCAACAGCCCGCTTATAAACCTTACTGGGCCTTTAATTATAAGTCGCCTACAATATGACCCGGCCCCTCTTGGGCGGGTCATATCACGGGGTTATATCCCCAACAAATCCAGTAGGAGAACCAAGCAACACTATGTAACTGGTACCTGCACAGAAAGAACAAATACTTGCAACCCAATGCCTAAGAGGGGTTGTCAATCCCTCTATGGTAAAAAGATAGATAAAATTGTATGAGATTGGATAAATAGATCTAGCGAAAACACAAAATAAAATAAGTAAAGAAAAAGTGCAGCAAGGTATTTTTGGGTTTTTGGAATAATAGATCTGAAAATAATATGATGAAAGATAGACCCGGGGGCCATAGATTTCACTAGTGGCTTCTCTCGAGAAAATAGCATACGGTGGGTAAACAAATTACTGTTAGGCAATTGATAGAAGAGCAAATAATTATGACGATATCCAAGGCAATGATCATGTATATAGGCATCACATCCAAGAGTAGTAGACCGACTCCTGCCTGCATCTACCACTATTACTCCACACATAGACCGCTATCTAACATGCATATAGTCTATTAAGTTCGTGGAGAAACGGAGTAATGCAATAAGAACGATGAAATGGTGTAGACAAGATCTATTCATGTAGGAATAGACCCCATCTTTTTATCCTTAATAGCAACGATACATGCGTGCCTCGCTACCCCTTCTGTCACCGGGTGAGGACACCACAAGATTGGACCCATCACAAAGCACCTCTTCCCATTGCAAGAAAAATCAATCTAGTTGGCCATACCAAACCAAAGTTTCGGAGAAGAAATACGAGGCTATAACAATCATGTATATAAGAGATCAAAGAAAACTCAAATAATATTCATAGATAGATCTGACCATAAACTCGTACTTCATCGAACCCCAACAAACACACCGCAAAAAGTCATTACATCAAATAGATCTCCAAGAACATCAAGGAGAACATTGTATTGAGAATCAAAAAGAGAGAACAAGCAATCTAGCTACTGCCTACGGACCCGTAGGTCTATGGTGAACTACTCACGCATCATCAGAGGAGCACCAATGAGGATGATGAACCCCTCCGTGACCATGTTCCCCTCCGACAAAGTGCCGGAATAGCGCTCTAGATTGGATCTTGTGGTTCTGGAACTTGCGGCGGCTGGAATTGTGTTTCGATGACTCCCCTAGGGTTTCTAGAATATCTGAGTATTTATAGAGCTGAGAGACAGTGGAGAGGGTGCCTGTGGGCCCCACTACCCACCAGGAATTGTGTTTCGATGACTCCCCTAGGGTTTCCGAAATATCTAAGTATTTATAGAGCTGAGAGGCGGTGGAGGGGACATCCATGGGCCCCACCACACATCAAGGCATGCCAAGGGCCTCTGGCGCACCCAGGTGGGTGGTGGGCCCCACGGGCCTCCCCTCGTGCACTTCCTTGGCTCCCAAGTTGTCTTCTGGGCTAAAAAAAATCGCCAAAAAGTTTCACTGCGTTTGGACTCCGTTTGATATAGATATTCTGCGAAGTAAAAAACAAGCAAAAAATAACAACAGGCACTGGGCACTATGTCAATAGGTTAGTCCCAAAAATGATATAAAGTTGCAACAAAATGAATATAAAACATCCAAGAATGATAATATAACAGCAGGGAACAATCAAAAATTATAGATACGTTGGAGACGTATCAATTACCTTGTTGAAAACCACTTGTCATTTCCTTCTGCTCCTCGTTGGGTTCAACACTCTTACTTATCGAAAGGACTACGATTGATCCCCTATACTTGTCGGTCTCCAGCACCGGTGCCTTGCAGCGAAAAGCCCCATCAAAGTACATGATCCAGTCACGAGTTGTTTCCTTGCCGGGGAGAGAGGTTTCTGGAATTTCTTCGTCCGGCATTAGCGTCCATTCTGCAATGAACTCCGCCAAGGATCTGCTCTGAATTGTTGAAGTGCTTTCAAACTTGAGATCAAAGCTTGACAATTCCAACACCCACTTAACCTGCCTGTTGCATCTGGATTCCTCAAGATCCTTTGCATTGGAAAGCGAGTAACAACAGTGATTTGATGTGCTTGAAAGTAGTGGCACAACTTCCTTGAGGCCATGAGAAGGCCAAAGAGCAATTTATGCATACCAGAATATCTTGATCTAGCCCCCTGGAGAAGGGAACTGACAAAATAGACTGGGCGTTGCACCAACTTCTTCTTCTGCACAGCTTGCTGTTCTAATCCATCTGCTTTCTCTGCGCTTGACTTGCCGGTACCAGGACTTGCCGAAAAAGACTCTGCTTGATCGCTTGCCGGGGATACATCCACTGCTTCTTCATTTTCATCTTCCCTCTTCGCCACTACTGCAACACTAACCACTTGATTCCTTACCGCCAAGTATAACAACAATGGCTCTTGTGGTCTTGGCGTGACTAGTGTTGGTGTAGAAGAAAGGTACTTCTTCAAGTCTTGCAGCGCCGCTTCCGCTTCCGGAGTCCATTTCATTGGACCTGCCTTTTTCAAGATTTTGAAAAATGGCTGGGCACGCTCAACAGACTTGGAGATGAACCTGCTTAGTGTAGCGATGCAGCCGGCAAGGCGGCGCACATCCTTGACGCGCTTCGGCGCTTCAATCTACTCAATTGTGTTGATCTTGTTGGGACTGGCTTCAATTCCACATTGAGAAACAAACAACCTGAGAAGCTTGCTGGATGGGACACCAAACACACACTTCTCGGGGTTGAGTTTCAGATTGTTCTTGCGTAGATTAGCAAATGTTTCTTCCAAATCTTGTATTAGTGTTACCTTGTCCTTGGTTTTGACCACCATATCATCCATGTATGCTTCCACATTTCTGTGCAGCTGGGGCTCAAAACCAATCTGGACTGCTCTTGCAAATGTTGAACCAACACTCTTTAATCTAAAAGGCATGCGTACAAAGCAGTACGTGCCACATGGAGTAATGAATGCAGTCTTTTCTTCATCTTCCTTTGACGTGAATATCTGATGATACCCAGAGTAGGCAACAGGAAACGACAGCAGATCACATTCGGCAGTGGAGTCAACAATCTGGTCGATACATGGCAAGGGAAATGGGTCTTTGGGACAAGCCTTGTTGATGTCAGTGTAATCAATACACAACCTCCATTTCCCATTTGCTTTGCGCACGACAACTAGATTGGCCATCCACGTTGGATGAAGTACACCTCTGACTAATCCTGCCGCTTCCAACTTCTTTATCTCTTCGGCAATAAACTATTGTTGTTCCAAAGCTTGCTTCCGCACCTTCTGCTTGACGGGCCGCGCATGAGGGCAGAAGGCAAGGTGGTGCTCAATTACCTCCCTGGGAACACTGGGGATGTCAGATGGTTGCCGTGCAAACACATCGACATTCGCCCGCAGGAAGGCAACAAGCGCGCTTTCCTATTTTTCGTCAAGGGTGGAACTTATGGTGGAAGTTCCTCATGTGCCATCCTCCTTGGCAGGCACCTTCTTGGTTTCTGGTGGGGAAGCTTTGTTCTTCTTGCTTTTGCCGGAAGAGCTCTCTAGCACATCCTCAACGGGAACCCAACACTCCGAAGAGGCGCGCTTGCCGGAGTGAGTGGTCTTGCCGGTCTTCTTCCTCTTCTTCCTCCCGGGAGCTTGGTCGGCAGGAGCAAGTGCCTTGGCGGTAGATGCTGCAACTGCTTCCCAGTAGAGTTGATCAGCGCAAATCAATGCATCCTTCTTATCAGAGTGGATGGTGATGACACTTATCGGCCCAGACATCTTAAGTGTGTTGTAGGCATAATGGGAGGCTGCCATGAACTTTGCAGGTGCTGGGCATCCAAGAATCCCATTGTAAGGCAATGGAATCTTGACGACGTCGAAGATAATCTTCTCTGTCCTGTAGTTGAGTTCACTGCCAAACGTCACCGGCAAAGTGATCTTGCCCTTTGGTTGGCTTCTTCCTGGATTAATTCCCTCGAATGTACCCGTATTCTTCAGATCCTCATTAGAAATCTACAGCCTCTTGATCACATCAGGTGAGATCAAGTTGAGACCAGCCCAATCGTCAACCTGCATTTTTGTCACCCTGAGGTTGCGTATTGTTGGTAAAACCAACAACGGCAAGCACCCGACCGCAGTTGTGCGATCAGGGTGATCCTCAGCGTAAAAAATGATGGGCATGTTGGACCATCTCAGGGGCTTCTAGGCTCCCACTACCAGCTCTGTCACATTGACCCATGGCATTTTCCTGCCCAAACCGTCAATGCACATTGCTTCTGTGGCCTTCTGGAACTCAGCCTCACTAGACTCGTCATCATCCTCTTCGTCCTCGTCATCATCATCCTCTTTCTTGTTGTCTCGACCTCTTGCAGGCTTCACCTTCTGCTGCTTGGTCTTGCCGCGGCAACCTCCTCGACCACCAAGTTTCTTGCCGGATCCATTTGCATCATCAGCCTTCTCTTTGTCTCTCTTTTCATATCCAGCCTTCTGCTTCTCGGCAAGCTGCTCAACTTGCCGGCAGTCTTAAAGGTCATGGCTCTTGTGCGATGGATCTTGCAATACTGCTTGTTGGAGCCCCCGGTCTGGTCAGCAGCCGCCAAGGCTTGGCACGAGGAACACCCGGCAACCTCCTCCCCAGGAAGTCTCCTCCCTTCTTCAGCCCATGCACACTTGTCAGCCATAGCATAGAGCTCGGTGACGTCCCTCACCTTGGTCATGGCCATCTCCTCCCACATCTTGCGGTTCTTCATGTTCAGACGGAACGCAGTAATGATTGCTGTGGGGTGGATATCGGGAATGTTGCGCTGTACATGGCTGAATCTTTGTATGTACTTGTGAAGCAACTCGCCTTCCTTCTGCGGAATCAACTATAGATTGGTTTCTTGGCCTAGATATTTGTGGCCGCCTTTGAAGGCGCCAACAATCTTGTGGCACAAGTATGCCTAGCAGGAAATGGAGTCCTATGGCAAGTTCATCAACCATGATCTGACGTTTGGCTTTAGCGCCAACGGGAAATAGTTGGCGAAAACTTTGTCGTCACAAGCTCCGGCAGCTTGTACCGCAATGGTGTAAATGCTCAAGAACTCTGACGGGTGTGTCTTACCATCGTACTTCTCCACTTTTGGCTTGAAGTTCCGAGAACTGGGCCACTGGACTTGCCGCAGCTCATGGGTAAACGCTAGACAACCGACCTCGTAAGGTAGGCCACCATTGTTCCCTGCCCCAGGCTCATCAGCAATGGACCCTGCACGCCCGTCAGATTGACGACGTGCTTCCCGTCACCGTTCGATGGTAGTACGGGCATCTTCTCCGTGCCATTCTTGCAGAACTTGGCGCTGATCGCGGTGAGCTCATGGATGGGACGACACCATGGATGCGTCATCATGGGCATCGACCCACTGGCTTTGCCGCTGAGGTTGTTGCTGTTGTGGAGGGGACTGCACCGTGGGCGCTCCACCTCTAGTCCATTCTCCAGCAGCACATGCCAGAGCGGCATGTCATTGCTGCGAGGGCCCTGCCTGCTACAGCTTGTCGTTGTTGGCGAAGCCAAGACTCTGAATGGTGGCTCTCCAATCCTCCATCTTGTCCGCTGCAAGAGGAAACTCTAAGAGTAGTTGTGCATGCGCCAGGGCTTCTTCTGGCATGGACGGCATGGACAGGCGCGAGGAACAAGAGGTGTTCTTGCTTCCAACTGATCTGGAAGCAGCCCTGTCTCGAACCTGCGACCTTGGCTGGTTGTTGCTAGTGCACTGGCATGCATGTTGGCCCTGTGCATCTTGAGGATGATCCACATGACCCTTGCCGTGGGGACGCTCGGAGCCGCCGACGCTGTGGCGCTGCTCGTCGCGCGCAGTCTGAGATGTCCACAGAGTGTGCGCTGGCATGGGCGTCTTGGAGTGCGCCCTGTTATCCGTGGAGTTTGACGCGCCACCCGTAGGCGGCATGGCCCCATCCTTGGACCTGGTAGCATGTGGGTTATTGTCATTGCGGATGACGCCGCTTGCCTGGCTGTGATCGCCAGAATGTCGCAAAAGCTGCTCTTCGCCTTCACCTCCTCTGCATCCGCCACTCGCATCACCGCCTGTGTTGTCGCCTGTCTGCAAAGGCACTGGTAGCTTGGATGTCGATGGAGCGACCGCTGCGGTGCCCTTCTTCTTGGGAGCCATGGTGATGAAGACGAAGAAGAATCTGACGCGCTAACTGCTAACTCCGGTTCCCACAAGCGATCCCCCTACCTTGCGTGCCACAGATGTTGTGCGTACGACCATCTATGGGATCATGGTGACCCCTTTGCAGTTCGATTGGAGGGATCGACGAGCACAAAGAGCAGAGCTAGCAGAAAACACACGGGGTTTACCCAGGTTCAGGCCGCTGTGAAGCGTAGAACCCTACTCCTGCTTTGTGTATTGAATGTGTATGTGCCCAATTACATGGAGCGCACGTCCGGCAAGGTGCTCGGGAGTGCTGCTACACCTGCAAATGGACAGGGTTTCGACCTTTGTTAAGGTAGCCATGGGCCTCCTTTTACAGACTAAGGGGTCACCATAATGGTAGAATGGTAATTATACACTGTAAATAGTGGCTACAGTGCCACATACCTAACTCTGACGGGTTAGGACAAATGCATTTAATGCACTATGAGGTGTCTTGTGGATGGAACTCCCCGACAAGGTTGGTCTCTCCTTCTGTGTTGTTCACCCATCTACCTGTTATTCCTTTTGACACATCATTTGGACGGGTGTCACTAAAGATGTATCTTCGGCGGGAGCTGCCATGTGCCCAGACAAACCTCACCTAACTGCCTGCCCGCTTGACACCACATTCACAAGTGACAACCTGACCGATGAGGTGGAGCGGTGTCAGCACAATGAGGAGCTTGCCCGGCCCGGAGCTTGCCGGGCTTGGGACTTGGCGGGCTTCGAGAGCGCTCCCCAGCAAGGATCTTGTCGGGTTCCCAAGTTGTAACTTCAGCATTTCTATTCTCCATCTTCTGAGATCTTCTTTGCTTTTTATAATCTGATCTTGAATTTGGCTTTAGTTATCCTCTGGCAAGCCTTGCCGTCGGGAAGGCTGCTACAGCCTATGCATAAGTCTGGGGATATTAAGGACCCCCTTCTTAATACACCGACAGTAATGATTTGCCTGCGAGTTCAGGCTCCAAGTTACTCCTTTATGAAATCGGCCACTAGTAGCACAATACCAAATTACCAATAGATATGAGAAGTGATAACACACAAGTATAGGGGATCGCAACAGTTTTCGAGGGTAGAGTATTCAACATAAATTTATTGATTCGACACAAGGGGAGCCAAAGAATATTTGCAAGTATTAGCAGCTGAGTTGTCAATTCAACCACACCTGGAGATTAATTATCTACAGAAAAGTCATCAGTATGTCGGTGTACTAAAGTTTGGGTCCTTTAGTGCCCCATACTTGTGCACGGACGGTTGTAGCCATACTAGCGGCAAGGCCTACCGGGGGACAGTTGGAAGCAAGTGCAAGACTATCAAGAAGGCGTTCAAACCAGCGACCAGAAGACAGAAGCCCAAAGGCCGGATCCCCGGCAAGATACTTGCCGGGATGGCTTGCGAAGACCCGGCAAGACTCGCACCCGGCAAGACCCCGCCACCCTGCCACTGCTCCAGCGCAGCGGCCAGCCTGTCATTTGGGTTTTGTCCTCCTAGATGCGTGTCATGGCACTAGTGGTGGACGGGCTTAAGCGGTGCTGATGGGATGGGCCCTTTTTCCGTCCCCAAGAAAGTAAGGGACACCTAAACGGAGCATTAAATGTGTTTGTCCTAAGTCGTCAGTGATAAGCATGTAAACACTGTAGCAACTTTACACCTCTTGTATGTACTGTACGCCACTGTTGGTGACCCCTTGGATGTATAAAAGGAGGCCCAAGGCGTAGCTATAGGAAGGAGGACTCTCTGGCCCATTCTGCATGCATAGCTGCTGCTCGAACATACTGTTCACCGCAAGCACTCCTGGAGCTTGGGCTTAAACACCCACAATAAACCAAAGCAGGAGTAGGGTATTACACTTCTCAGCGGCCCAAACCTAGGTAAAAATCCCCTCGCGTTGATCGTTGGATCTGCTCTTTGCGCATACCTCTCTCCCTGCCGAACAGTAAAAGGGATCCACGTGATCCCATAGGTGTCGTACGCCGACAAGTAGCAAAGTAGTATGATAGTTTTGATAATAGTAGCAACAACAATAGTAACGGTAACAGTGATAACAATGATTTTGTAGTAGGTTCAATAGTAACAAGAGCAGTTGTAACTTAGCAAGAACAATATGAGAGAAATTCGTAGGCATTGGATCAGTGAATTCGTTGGATGATATTCATCATATAACAGTCATAACCTAGGGCGATACGGCACTAGCTCCAGTTCATAAATATAATGTAGGCATGTATTCCGTAAATAGTCATACGTGCTTATGCAAAGAACTTGCATGACATCTTTTGTCCTACCCTCCCGTGGCAGCGGGGTCCTATTGGAAACTAAGGGGTATTAAGGCCTCCTTTTAATAGAGTACCGGAACAAATCATTAGCACATAATGAATACATGAACTCCTCAAACTACGGTCATCACCGGGAAGTGTCCCAACTTCTGTCACTTCGGGGTTGCCGGATCATAACACATAGTAGGTGACTATAACTTGCAAGATCGGATCTAGAACATAGATATAATGGTGATAACATAAACGGTTCAGATCTGAAATCATGGCACCCGGGCCCAAAGTGACAAGCATTAAGCATGGCAAAGTCATAGCAACATCAATCTCAGAATATAATGGATACTAGGGATCAAGCCCAAACAAAACTAACTCGATTATATGATGAATCTCATCCAACTCCTCACCAACCAGCGAGCCTACGAAGGAATTACTCACTCCCGGTGGGGAGCATCATGGAATTGGCGATGGAGAAGGGTTGGTGATGACGAAGATTGAAGATCCCCCTCCCCGGAGCCCCAAACAGACTCCAGATTTGGCCTCCCGATGAAGAACAGGAGGTGGTAGCGACTCCGTCTCGTGAAACGTGATAATTCTTTCTCCCTGTTTTTTCTCCGAAAATGTGATTTTATAGTATAAGGGTTGAGTTCTGCGGGGCCACCAGGTGGGGACAACCCACCTAGGCGCGCCTGGAGGGGGGCGCCCTGGTGGATTGTGCCCACCCAGGTGCCCCCCTCCGGTGGTTCTTGGCCCCAGAAATTATCTTTTATTATATAAAAATTCCTCGCAAAGTTTCGTTCCAATCCGAGAAATTTTATTTCTGCACAAAAACAACACCATGGTAATTCTGCTAAAAACAGCGTCTGTCCGGGTTAGTTTCATTCAAATCATGCAAATTAGAGTCCGAAACAAGAGGAAAAGCATTAGGAAAAGTAGATACGACGGAGACGTATCAACTCCCCCAAGCTTAAACCTTTGCTTGTCCTCAAGCAATTTAGTTGATAAACTGAAAGTGAAAAAGAAAAACTTTTATGAACTCTTTTGCTCTTGTTTACATAAATAAGCTTAAGTAGCACCCAGGTTTTCAGCAAAGATTATAACTAACCATGTCGACAATAACTCTTAAAAATTATATCAACTCATATCAATGGCATAATCAACTAGTGAGCAATAATAAGATATCTCAAACAACAACACTTTGTCAAAACAACCATGATATAATATGACAATAGTGGTATCTCGCTAGGCCTTTCTGAGACTGTAAAACATAAATGCAGAGCACCTCCAAAGTTCAAGCAGCGACTAAACATTGTAATTCATGGTAGAGAAGATCCAGTCATGATGCACCCAACATTAGCTACACACAATGCATGAGGATGACAATAGTGCTCTCTGGTTCTGGCGCTTATTTGAGAAGGTGATGACACAACATAAAAGTAAATAGATAGTCCCTTCGCAGAGGGAAGCAGTGATTTGCAGAGGTGCCAGAGCTCAAGTTTTTAAAATAGAGGTAAATGAAATTTTGAGAAATGCACCCTTCTTGTTTACTTCGCGACCATTAGCTATCGGTATCATCCATGCTAAACACATTAGTGGCGGTTCCCAAGCGATAAAAGTAAAGGTTTACTCCCCCTCCACCAACAATCACACTCCACGGCTGGTCCGAAACAACGGGTACCATCCATACCAACAATAGTCCTGGGGGAGTTTTGTTTAATTATTTGCAATTTGAGTTCAGGACTGGGGATCCCTATTACCGCCCCTCTTGTGCAAGGACGAGTGAATAAACACTCATCATGAGAATAACCCTCTTAGCATGGAAGATACTGACTACCTCCTGTCGCTCTATGAACAATCCAGGCACACAAAAAGGATATTTATTTGAAGTTTTTAGAGGTGGCACATGCAAATTTACTTAGGACGGCAGGGTAATACCGCATATAGGTAGGTATGGTGGACTCATCTGGGATAACTGGGGTTTCAGGATTTTTGATGCACAAGCAGAATTTCTGCTTAGTACAGGCGAAGGCTAGCAATTAGGTTGAGAAGCGGCCAGCTAGAGAGCGAAAACGGTCATGAACATGCATTATGCATAAGTAACATTGGATACTAGCATGAGTAGGATATGAACACCATGAACATAAATATCATAGAGGCTATGTTGGTTTTGATTCAACTACATGCATGAACATGTGCCACGTCAAGCCACTCGAACATTCAGAGGAGGATACCATATCATTATACCGCATCACAATCATTTTAACGCAATGTTGACATCCAAGATAAATCATTATCCACTCCTAGCTACTTAAGCATGGCATGAGAAACTACAATCTCTAATTGTCATTGCAAACATGTTTGATCATAATAGGCTGAATCATGGATACTATGTTAAACATATTTACAAAAAAGAGAACAAGTTGAGTTCATACCGGTTTCTCTCTGCCACAGCAAGTTCATCAAATATCGTCATTATTGCCTTTCACTTGCACGACCGAATGATATGAAAATAATAATAGTGCAAGAGTGCCGTGGACTAAGCTGGAATCTGCAACCATTTTATTCAAAAGGAGAAGACAAGGTAATATGGGCTCTCTGTTAGATCAACAATAATGCGTGTGAGAGCCACTCAACATTTTTCATCGTGGTCTTCTCCTCGGTACGACTCAATGAAAAGAAAAGAAATTCAGAGAAACACACTGAAATATTTTTGGAGTTTTTGGGTTTTTTGGAAGAAAGCAAATTAAAGAAAGAAAAACAAAAATGAGAAAAACTATTTACACGGGAGAGCTCCCAACAAGCAAAAGAAGAACAAGGAAATCTTTTTGGGTTTTCTTTTTAATACTACAACTAATTAAACTAGGAAGAAAAACAGAAAAGAAGCAGGAAATATTTTTTGGATTTTCTCAAAGTTTTTCAAACACACAAGAAAAAGGCGAGAAAATAAATCTAGCATGGATAATACAATGAAAAAGTATGAACACCGACAACTGGAATGAAATGTGTGAACATGAATGTAATGTCGGTGGGAATACGTACTCCCCCAAGCTTAGGATTTTGGCCTAACTTGGTAATCACTGTCAGTAGCCTGCATAGTGGTCATAGTGATAGCTCACGGAGGCTCGGGGTGCAGATGCCTCAGCCCGCCGCGCAGCCACAACCGCTGGGTTATGTGCTCGGGCCTCGCTCTCAAGAACATAATATCTTCCCTTGCTGTGAACATCAAAGAGAGCAGGTGCATGCAAAAACGTGTCCACAACGGACCTTTTATTAAACAACAGGTTATAAGTAAAATTATGGGCTTCACCACTAAGGATCTTATGACGTTTCATAGCATCGAAGTCCAAGTACTGCATGGGTAGGATGGGGTCATAAGGCCAAGGTGAAACACCCAGCTCTCTTGATAAGCGTGTGGCATAAATCCCACCATAAAAATATCCACTACCAGCGTTGTGTTGCAACCTACGTGCAACAATCGCTCCAAGGTTATAACTTTTGTCACCGGTGAGAGCGGTGCGTATGAGGCTCAAGTCTGGAGCACAAAGTGTACTACAATCTTGTTTGCCTACAATGCATTTTCCATTAAATAGTGCAAAGTATTGGATTGAGGGAAAATGAATGCTCTTTATTCTACCCTGCGTCACTCCTCTAGTCTCACCATAGCAAAGACTAGTCAAGAATATCTCAAACTCAGATCTTGGTGGTTCGTCTAACGAACCCCAAAATGGAATTTTGCAGTATTTAGAAAATGTCTCTAAGGGTAGAGTGAAAGGGTAGTCATACAGTTTAAACGACACTCTGGACTCACGAGGATGGAATTTAAATTCTTTAGTAAATGATTTAGTGAGGCTGAGGTGTTGGTTGCACTTTTCTGCAATGTAGGGACCGAGCTTGGCATTGTGAACATATTGCTCAAATTCTTCTTTAATGTCCACACGCACCATAAAATCGTTGCATGGCCACAAACATGATTTGGTGGCGGCATCTCGTATGGAATTTTCACTTGGTTCAACATAAGACCGACGAACGGAGCTGCTACTAGAAGATGCCTCTAAGGACCGTCTCCTCGAAGAACTCCTCCCAAAGAGGTTCATCATATTTGTGTACAATTTTCTGAAAAAAAAATTGGGTCACAAAAATTTTATCAACAAAACTTCACAAGATTGATAGCAACTACTCATAGGGATGCATAAAGGCCATATCAAGCATTCAAACTACTTAGAACTCTAAGAATTCAACATGCAAGCTCATCTACAGTAGCACCAAGAGTAACTAATTATTCAAAATATAAACCACTAAAGCAAAAACTAATTGAACCAATGGAGGAGTCACATACCAAGCAACAATCCCCCGAAATAGTTTCGGAAATGGAGCTTCGAGCAAAGAGATCAAAATCCACAGGTTTGAGAGCAAGAAGACGAGAGAGAGAGAGCAATGGTGATTTTTTTCTGGAGGTAGGTGGTGACATGGGCTAAAGAGATAAGTGAGGGGGCCCACGTGGGGACCACAACCCACCAGGGCACACCCAGGTGGGTTGTGCCCACCTGGTGCACCCCCCTGATGTTATTTGCATCAAAAATTCAGAAAAATTCAGAAAAAAATCGTATTAAATTTTCAGAGCATTCTGAGAACTTTTATTTTTGGGTCATTTTTTTATAGCACGGGAAATTTCAGAAAACAGATAAAACATGGCATTTTATTTTATTTAACTAATGAAAACAGAAAACAAAAGGTAGGGACAGAAGGTAGTGCTTACTAAATTCATCAACTTCATACCTCTCAAAAATGATCCATTAATAAGGTTGATCAAGTCTTATTAACAACCACTTCCGATTAGCATGAAACCGAAGAACTTTCGTAAAACACCAAGTTACCTCAACGGGGATATGAATGTCCCCAACAATAAACATTTCATATTTCTTTTTAACAGTAGGTAGAGGTAGTTGAAAACTTCCAATAGTGATTGTCGGAGATTTTTCAATAACATTAATACCATTCACTTGGAATTGTTTCTTTGGAAAGTGCACTGTGTGCTCATTACCATTGATATGAAAAGTGACCTTGCTTTTATTGTAATCCATAACAGCCCCTACAATACTCAAAAAGGGTCTACCAAGGATAATCGACATGTTGTCGTTCTCGGGCATCTCAAGTATAACAAAGTCAGTTAAGATAGCAACATTTGCAACAACAACGCGCACATCCTCACAAATACAGATAGGTATGGCAGTTGATTTGTTAGCCATTTGCAAAGATATTTCAGTAGGTGTGAGTTTATTCAAATCAAGTCTTTTATATAAAGAGAAAGGCATAACATTAACACAGGCTCCTAAATCACATAAAGCAGTTTTGACATAATTTCTTTTGATGGAGCAAGGTATAGTTGGTATTCCCGGATCTCCAAGTTTGTTAGGTACTCCATCCTTAAAAGTATAATCAGCAAGCATGGTGGAGATTTTAGCTTCCGGTATTTTTCTCTTATTGGTGATGATGTCTTTTATGTATTTTGCATAAGGAGGCATTTTTAAGATATCAGTCAAGTGGGTACGCAAAAAGACTGGCCTAATCATTTAAGCAAATCGTTCAAATTCTTCATCATCTTTCTCCTTAGTTAACTTAGGTGGAAAACCATAGGTTTTTGAACCCACGGTTCTCTTTCCTTACCATGTTTTCAAGCAACGAAGTCTCTTTCATCATATCTTTTATTCTTGGGTTGTGGGTTATCAAGATCAACAATTGGTTCTATTTCAACATCATTGTCTGGTTCTTTATTATTTGTTTGAGTATCTTCATGAACCTCATCATTATCTTTTTCATTATCAGAAGGTGAGTGTTCATTACCAGATTGAGTTTCAACATCAGAGATAGAAACATCATTATCATTATCAGGAGGTTTTTCTATTTCAGGTTCACTAGAGGCATGCAAAGTCCTATCATTTTTCTTCTACTTTTTCTTTTTAGAAGGACTAGGTGCATCAGTGTTAATTCTTTGAGAGTATTGTTCAATTCTCTTTGGGTGTCCCTCAGGATAAAGTGGTTCCTGAGTCATTTTACCTCCTCTAGTTGCTACTCTAACAGCAAAGTCATTTATATTATTGTTCATTTCATCAAGCAAATCTCTTTGAGATTTAGCAACTTGTTCTAATTGAGTTTGAACCATAGAGGCATGCTTTCCTACACCTCTAACATCATTGGTAATTCTAAATAACAAGTCACTCAAGCGAGCAATCATATCAGAATTGTATTTCAATTGTTTCATAACATTTGCATTGAAGTGATCTTGCTTTCTAATGTAATTATCAAACACATAAAGGCATTGACTAGGATGCATATTATAAGGATTGTCATTGTCATTGAACTTTAATAAAGAATTTACCTCTACCACCCTTGATGGTGGTGGTGGTGTATCAAGCCCATGTATTTCTTCAATAGGAGGTAAATTTTTGACATCCTCGGGTTTAATACCTTTTTCCTTCATAGATTTCTTTGCCTCTTGCATATCTTCGAAACTGAGATATAAGATACCTCTCTTCTTCGGAGTAGGTTTAAGCGGTGGTTCAGGAAGAGTCCAATCATCATAATTTTTCAATATGTTATTCAATAGTTCTTCAGCTTGTTCAACAGTTCGTTCCCTGAAAACACAACCAGCACAACTATCTAGGAAATCCCTAGAAGCATCAGTTTGTCCATTATAGAAGATATCAAGTATTTCATTTTTCTTAAGAGGATGATCAGGCAAAGCATTAAGCAATTGGAGAAGCCTCCCCCAAGCTTGTGGGAGACTCTCTTCTTCAATTTGCGCAAAGTTAAATATTTCCTGTAAGGCAGCTTGTTTCTTATGAGCAGGAAAATATTTTTCAGAGAAGTAATAAATCATATCCTAGGGACTACGCACACAATCAGGAGCAAGAGTATTATACCAAGTCTTAGCATCACCCTCTAATGAGAACGGAAATAATTTGAGAATATAGTAATAGCGAATATTCTCGTCATGAGCAAAAATGGTGGCTATGTCATTCAACTTAGTAAGATGTGCCACAACAGTTTCAGTTTCATAACAATGGAAAGGATCAGATTCAACCAAAGTAATTAACTATGGGTCGACAGAGAATTCATAATCCTTATCATCAACAAAGATAGGTGAAGTAGCAAACTTAGGATCACATTTCATCCTAGCATTCAGAGATTTTTCTTTCAGTTTGCATAATAATTTCTTAAGATCATCCCTATCATTACAAGCAAGAAAGTCTCTAGTTGTCTCCTCATCCATAACATTACCTTCCGGTATCTTAGGCAATTCATATCTAGGAGAACTAGATCTAATAGGTGTTTCAAGATTTTTAGCTTCAAGCTCTTCATCAGTCTCAACAATTTCATCAGTTTCAGCATTCTCAAAAGCTTTAGTTCTAGCAACTTGTTCATCAAGAAATTCACCTAGTGGCACATTATCATCAAGCAAGGTACTAGCATCATCATGAGTATCATTCATAGTAGAAGTAGCATCACCAATAACTTGCGACATATCAGGATTAATAGCATGTGGTGGTGTTGCAAGTCTACTTATGACAGAAGATGAATCAAGTGCAGAGCTAGATGGCAGTTCCTTACCTCCCCTCGTTTTAGAGGGAAAAATCTTAGTCTTAGCATCCTTCATATTCTTCATAATGATAATTTGATAATAATCCCAAGTGACTCAACAAATATATCTATGTTCCCCGGCAACGGCGGGGATCGCAATAGTTTTCGAGGGTAGAGTATTCAACCCAAATTTATTGATTCGACACAAGGGGAGCCAAAGAATATTTGCAAGTATTAGCAGCTGACTTGTCAATTCAACCACACCTAGAGATTAATTATCTGCAGCAAAGTGATCAGTAGCAAAGTAGTATGATAGTTTTGATAGTAGTAGCAACAGCAATAGTAACGGTAACAATGATAGCAATGATTTTGTAGCAGGTTCAATAGTAGCAAGAGCAGTAGTAACTTAGCAAGAACAATATGAGAGAAATTCGTAGGCATTGGATCGGTGAATTCATTGGATGATATTCATCATATAACAGTCATAACCTAGGGCGATACGACACTAGGTCCAGTTCATAAATATAATGTAGGCATGTATTCCGTAAATAGTCATACGTGCTTATGGAAAGAACTTGCATGACATCTTTTGTCCTACCCTCCCGTGGCAGCGAAGTCCTATTGGAAACTAAGGGATATTAAGGCCTCCTTTTAATAGAGAACCAGAACAAAGCATTAACACATAGTGAATACATGAACTCCTCAAACTACGGTCATCACCGGGAAGTGTCCCGACTTCTGTCACTCCGGGGTTGCCGGATCGTAACACGTAGTAGGTGACTATAACTTGCAAGATCTGATCTAGAACATAGATATAATGGTGAAAACATAAACGGTTCAGATCTGAAATCATGGCACCCGGGCCCAAAGTGACAAGCATTAAGCATGGCAAAGTCATAGCAACATCAATCTCAGAACATAATGGATACTAGGGATCAAGCCCAAACAAAACTAACTCGATTACATGATGAATCTCATCCAACTCCTCACCGACCAGTGAGTCTACGAAGGAATTACTCACTCCCGGTGGGGAGCATCATGGAATTGGCGATGGAGAAGGGTTGGTGATGAGGAAGATTGAAGATCCCCCTCTCCGGAGCCCCAAACGGACTCTAGATCTGGCCTCCTGATGAAGAACAGGAGGTGGCGGCGGCTCCGTCTCGTGAAACGCGATAATTCTTTCTCCCTGATTTTTCTCTACGAAAATGTGATTTTATAGTATCAGGGTTGAGGTATGCGCGGCCACCAGGTGGGGACAACCCACCTGGGCGCGCCTGGAGGGGGGGCGCGCCTTGGTGGGTTGTGCCCACCCAGGTGCCCCCCTTCAGTGGTTCTTGGCTCCAGAAATTATCTTTTATTATATAAAAATTCCTCGCAAAGTTTCGTTCCAATCCGAGAAATTTTATTTCTGCACAAAAACAACACCATGGTAGTTCTGCTGAAAATAGCGTCAGGCCGGGTTATTTTCATTCAAATCATGCAAATTAGAGTCGAAAACAAGAGGAAAAGCGTTAGGAAAAGTAGATACGACAGAGATGTATCAACAAGCACAATAATCAAGATGAAGACCGGTACCAACCTGTGTGAGGAAGCATATCAATTAGAACTTCCTTTGACTGGAAGCCGAGATAAGCGACTGACAGGAAAGGAACGAAGCAGTTGAGGCAATGAACCACTCGAAGTTTTTGTGCAGTTCCACTGAAATCGAGCATCCCTGTTTGCACATATATTGAGAAAGTGAGATTACTATAATAGTGGCACTAGTTGATGAAACATACATAACAAACAGAAGCATCCTCATTATCTTAATGGGTAAAGTTAGCAACATAATAGCCTTGCTTAAAGAGAGGTATTAGTTTATTTTATGAGTGCCAATTAGCTCAACACTCAAAGCATTGCCATGTATCATAAGTTGCAAAGATAAAGGACTTTCTCATGATAGTAGCAAAACAGTAGCACGATACAAATAGAGATGACATCACACTAATCTAGATGAAGGCCTTAGGCCGGTACCAACCTGAGCAAGGATGCTTATTCAAGTGGTCCCAGAAGAGAAGATAAAGCACTGAATGGAATCATTCAATAGTATATATTTTTCTGCACTTCCAATGTACGGTTGACATCACTCTTGTTTACGAGTGGTGAGATTATATCGAGAGATTATCAAGAACTTCTAGCTGAGTTAAAGCACTGGCTGGGATACAGTTCATCGTATCCTTTTGTGCAGTTCCACTAAAATGTACGATTGACACAACATGATCCATGTTTGCACAAGTAGGAACAAGGTGGAACCTTCATTAACTTAGTGAGGAAGGATAGGAAGACAATGGCATTTTACTTTAACAGTAGCATCAAATCATGATGACAATACAGTAGCAAAATATTGGCTCATTGAACTAGTGGAAATAAATTGACATGCAAAAAATTAGCATTACTATCTCATGACACTACCAAGATCCCCTCCATGCTCCACCACATGGTCCACCTGCACAGACACACACACACACGTACATGATTCGGCATGGGGTGCTACTAAAGATTTGTTTAACTCCGACAGGACAATTAGGCAGCAATTAATTAGTGCTGCTTAAGTACTCCTAATTAATTAATGACCTTGCAGGAGAGGCAGCAGAAGTGGAAGGGCTCCTGGAGGATCATCTCACATGTGAGGTAGGCATTGCCGAAGCCCTTGAATGGCCTCGACTAAGGCCTCGGCTTCAGGAAGATCACCTTGGCACTGTTGATCATGTAGGGCTGGGTCACACATGCATCCAGAATCCAGTTAATTAGTATGATGTGTCATCAAACCAAGTACGACTCTGCTATGTACTACAAGTGCATTTCTTCAAGTATATTAATACTAGTAGCAACACAACAATACAATACCACTAGCAAGATGTCAGGATAACATAGGATGGTACCAACATGTGATCCTTCTTCATTTCCTTCTTCTTCTTCTTCTTCTTCTTCTTCTTCTTCTTCTTCTTCTTCTTCTTCTTCTTCTTCTTCTTCTTCTTCTTCTTCTTCTTCTTCTTCTTCGTCTTCTTCTTCGTCTTCCTCTTCTTGCTCTATTTTTCTTTCTCCTCACCAATTGGTGAAACCAAGTATATGATTGGCCTTCAATGTCAGATTTGGTTTTGTTAGTGAGGGAGTACAAGTCTACTAGTAAACATTAGCATTATTTTCTCATGGCAGTTGCAAAATAGAGGTGAACACATGCATTAAATATCATTCTTACCTAAGCGAAGGTTACAGTGCCAATATGGAGGATGAAGATTGGAACACAGATCTCCCTTGTGCAGTTCCACTGAAATCAACCAACAGTTCCAGTGTGACATTCCAGTTAAATTGCACAAAGATCACTTCTTTTAAGAAGTGTTTTGTGTAGTGCACCAAAAGGTCGCAATAGCAATGAGGTGAAATGGATATCCCTGTTTGCACAAAAAGCTACAAAGGAAACAGTCGGAGTCTCAAACAATTACTAGCAAAAACAATTGGTTAAACTTGTCATGACTTATAACAGTGGCATGGCTTCATTTTACCAGGGGCATTAGATTAAGAACAGCTAAATAGTCTCTATAAGGGCATGGGATAGTGGGTGCACCAGCAGCCCAGCACCATGTACCTAAACCGGGGCATAGAGTGGTGATTCAGAGTTTGTTGCCCCGAGAAACAAACATCCAAGCAACATATCTAGGTTGGTCCCATTTTTGTTCACTTTAGCCACCTATTCGTATGTGTGGATAGAAAATCTAGTTCTGGTCATACCAGTGTGTACATCGTTTCCCCTTTATTTCCGTTTTCGCCCAAGAGACCGGTTGGATGGCCAGTCTGTACTACTTTCACCCCCTTTCTTTCCTGTTTGTACCAAGTCCTATGTACATACTACAACTTTTCCCCCTTCCTTTCCCGTTTGAACCAAGTACAAGATTTGACTCCATGAAGTAGCTTTACCTCTAACAATAGAAAAAATTAGGTGGCGTTGGACAATCCGATCGAGCCTAGCTATGTGGGGGGCTGAGAGTTAGAAAATGATGCACATGTAGCGATGTAGCAAGCTGGGGAAGTATAGCTAGGCCGGTTTTGAAGGAAGATATACCTGAAGGTCATAGGGGTGTGGCTAGGTGGGGGTGGGAGGCCGGATCCGCCCACACTACGGCAGTGACATAGGGATCGGAGGACCTCCCGTGTGGGCGCTCGGCCAGAGATAACAGTGCGGCCGGCAGTGGGTCTCCTCCCTCGCCGTTGATGATGGCCTAAACACTGGACCTCCTCCCCTTCTCCGGTGGAGGGGATGCGTCCGGATCTGTAACCAGCGGTGAGGATAGAAAGACAGTGTGACCACCGCTATCTTGTTTAGGTCTGGACAGGATGAGAGTGTGTGAATAGAGTAACCCTAGAAAGCAAGCGCGGATGCTCTTGCCTATATTTTCACTCCATCAAAACAATCGTTTAAAATTGTGTACGTGCCAGGTCACCTTTTTTTTGAGTTGTTGATTGTTTTTTGAGATAGCTACCCGCTTATTCCAAGTGGTGTGCAGGGGTGGATTAACGAGCTGCTTGGCTCGTTAAATTCATGCTCGTTAAGGCTCGGTTCGGTAAGATTAACGAGCAAAAAACCCTGCTTGACTTGGTTCGTTTGAAGCTCGTTAAGCTCGTGAGTGCTCGTTAACAGATTTTGATGTGCTACAGTCTACATGATGAGTGTGTAGATGTGATTTTTAAGAAGGAAGATGGTGACTACAAAAGGAAATGCACTAGTTTGTTGTATCCTATGTAGATTAGATTGAAAAGATAGGCTGAGGTGCTACAACAGTTTTGTCACGTAAGATGAAATATGTGTTGTGTTGTTACTAACAAGCTTAGCGAGCTACTCGTGAAACTCGTTAGCTCGTTCGTTAAGCTTAACGAGCTGAAATTGATGATTGGCTTTGTTCATTAAGAAGCGAGCCATGAGCATAACGAGCTGAACTATCGAGCCCTCATTAATCTCGTGAGCTACGAGCTTTTGGTCCAGCCCTAGCGGTGTGCCAGGTCACATTTTGTATCGTTCACGTGAGGTACTCGACCCTCCATTAAGTGAACAACCAGCGTCTCGTAAAATTTATGAACAAGCCCACAACTCAAATTATCGGAAACGTGGGCTGCACCATCATGCAATATTATTTATATTTTTTATGTGGGAGTACAGTTTTTATGGAGTACTACTATTGCTAGCTCCTCCTCTGCCGTCCAAATGGTTTCTATGACTAGCCGCTCTATTACATTGTTTCACAAGCATGCAGGACATCAAGCATCTGGGCCCGCGTGCCATCCACTAAATCACAACAAAGTGCTACAGTCGAGACCACCAGTCACCCAGTGTGGTTGTCATGACCCATCATATCACAAAACCCACACCTTTACCAGCAGTGGTAAAGTGGCATGGTAAGTTGGACGGACGAAGCAACCATCATTTCACTGGAACGCTCGTTGAAGCCCTTTCTCCCCTATCTTGAAGAAACCCACACTCCAGGCTACTCACTTCTGCCATTTTTCTTCTATACTGATGAAGGAAAGGTGAGCGAATCAGTGATGCTACTCTATTTTCTTTCCAAGAATCTTCTTTTTGCGAAGCACTGACCGATTCTCACTGCCTATTCTTTTCCTATTTTCATTGTGATTGTGGTTTCCCTTCGATTACTTTTTGTTTGTCAGTTTATTGATGGATCCTGGAGCACTGGGCAAAGAGTTGCCGGTAGACAATCCACTCAAGACAGAGATCTCCAAGAAGCGAGCACCGGCCAACGAGTTGGTGATGTTGGCAGGCCAACCCATGGAGACGAAGAGCTCCAAGAAACAAGCATTGTCCAAAGAGTTGACAACATTGGCGGACGAACTCCTGAATATAGAAAGCTGGAAGAACAGCAAGGGCCCCATCGTGCCTACCCCAGAAACTCTAATGGCCACCTATGAGAGGCTCAAGGTCGGGTTTGAGGAGATAGTCATCGTTGAGAAGCAGTATTTCCCTGGCAAGGCAATGGCCCCCTTCGAGGAGATGGCCCCCGGAGGGATGGGATCCCCCGGTGAGCTCCACAAGGTAAAAAATAGCTTCCCATAGTTGTGGTTTTTGATTATTTGCAATGTTCTAGCTAATATGTTAGGGTTGTGCAGGTGCCGATGGACGTCATTGATGATTCCCATGCTGCGGTCCGTCTTGTGGACATTGCCCTAGAGATCGATTCCCATGCCGCTGTCCGTCCTGTGGACATTGCCCCAGAGATCGGTGACAAGAAATAGTTGGCCGCGCTAATCTTTCAACGTAGTTTGCATTCTGTTTAATTACCAGAACAATGCGTGTTATCAAACCATCTTAGGGCTAGTGCACTGTCTTGTGTGGGCGGTACTTGCTACTTTTGTTTGATAGTGAATCATGAGAACCCTCTCTGAGTTATGGAAATAGATGTATCCTCTCTAGCTTTTGATGTAATATATGGCATGCTTAGACGTAAGTTTGAACTATTTATCATATAAGCAGGGCTTGTTTGATGAAATAATTGTTTGCTGATTCTTGGTGTCAAATCTCGACTGATTCCGCACTGTGTTAGTAGGCTAACTATTGTGCGAGCTATAGTACTTGTAAACACTCACCGAAGAGAAACGTTGGGGCTGATTAGCTCGTTGTACGCTTATAGGTTTGGTCGTCGATCGGCCAATAGCCCAAGCTCCTAAAATTGTAGGCTTACCGATTGATCAGACAATAGTCCATGATTATACATTAATGTACAGACACGATGCATTCCAAGTTCAACAGTCACATCAAACTCAAAGAGCTGGTTCACGGATACATTCACATTAATAGCCAGCATTCGAAACAAGATTGGCACGTACTTGTAACATGCGTGAATGTGTAATTTTTTTGCTGGAAGCATTAATGTGTAGTTGGCGTCATACTTTCAGAGTGGCTACGGAGAGTGTGTGTATGTGTGCTAGAGAGGGGTTGTGGGATGGAGAGATCTCTAGAGAGAGAAAGGCCCTCCATTTCTTTTTAGTCGTCAACAAAATCATAGTAGTACAGAGACGTACAAATCCTAGAACATTGGCATACAAAAACTTTCAAATGGTGCATTTTATAATACATTTCCATCAAATCAACTCTGCAAGCAGTATAACTATGAATTTATTAAAACATGGCATGCCTCACATTATCACTATATTTCCTGGAGTCTGTGCGCGGCGGGTGGGCGATCTCTTCTCCCTCCCCGTCTCTCTCTTCTCAGTTGTAGCTCGGCGGGCGATTAGATTTTGGCTATCGTCGGTTTATTCAATTGCAGTCCCACATGTCAGTGAAAAAATGCAAGACAACGCGTGTTCCCTTTGGTGAGCGGTGTGCCAGACCAACTGTGTGGGGTGCGACGCGAACGCGACAGGCATGCTTTAAGTGTGCCGCCTTTTCCTTGTGAACTTGCAAAGTGTAACATTTTTTCCCTTGTTCGTGCGATCGGTCGATAGAAATCGAGAACAAAAAGACGATGGTGGGGCTTTCCCACCCGTTAGGCGGGCTAGTTTGGACTAGTCGGTTTGCTCACATATGTTCCCACATGTCAGTGATATGCAGTACGGAAGAGTTTAGTGATATGACGTGCTACAGTGTCGTCCAGTCTTCGCGTGTGGTAGCAGTATTGCTGGTACAGTAGTTTTCTTGAAGAAGCGGATTCAACGAAGTCATGATGGTTCCTTCGTCCGAGCAACTTATAGTGGGAAAGGTTGGGCCTGTGATTTGACGGTTCATTAGTCATTATTACTGTGGCTCTACGACCGGCGTGAGTCTCCCCTGCAGTTCTGCGTGATGCACTCTAATTTGGTGCATGGAAAGTGGACCAGGATGGTCGATGTACCACATGTCGGCTAACGAAAGTATTCTTTCGGATATCGAGGACGAGCAAGGAAACCGGGCGTATAGTGTCACTCTCTTTTATACTATTCACTTTTTATTTTTTATGAAAGCTATTGTCTCCACTCTTACAACGGAGGACTGCGAAACACGGCAGCCCAATGAACTTGGCATGTGCACTAGTTGATAGTACTTGGCTTAGCGATCGATCAGACAATAGTCCACGATTATAAATTTAATGTACAAACGCGATGCATTCCAAGTTCAACATTCACATCAAATTTAAAGAGCTGGTTCACGGATACATTCACATTAGGGCATTTCCAATGGCAACCCACAAAAAACCTCCCGCATCCGTCCGCGGACACAGATGCGGGAGGCAGCCATCCAACGCTAGCCGCATACAGTTTCAAAACAACTCAAACCAATCGGACGAAATTCGTGCAAACACGGCCGGATTTCATGCAAACCCGACCAAATTTCATGCAAACCGGACGCAAATGGTTACATTTTGGAAATGTTTTAACCAAACAATTAAAACCATGTGCACGTACGATCGCGTGGAGCTCCACTCCCACGACACGGATAAACTACACTACTCTATGGCCGACCGCGGATGATCCTTTCGTCGCCAGACTGCCGGCAGTCCCAGAGGCATATTCTTCCCCGTATCTTCCCTATGTCCAGCTGCGCCGCTCATCGGAGTGTGGCGAAGAGGGTGCTTCAGCCGGAGGGGAAGGGTGCTTCCATGGACGGGGCACGTCACCGGCTGTACAAGCTGGCGATGCACCGACGGTGGTCTTCCTGGGACCTAGGCGGTGGTGGCCTCCCGTGTTCTACTTTCCCTCGAAGTTGCTAGCGGACGTGGACGCGGATGAGCTGGCCACTAACTCGTCGATCTCCTCCGTGCACCCACCTTCTTTCTCTATCTGCATGGTGCGGCTACGCGCGCGTCGATGCCGGATGGCGCGGTCGTAGGCACTGGAGGGGCGGTACGAATTGGCGTTGTCCATGCCCGTGCCGCCTTGCTCACCTCCATGCCGGCCTGGAGCAACTCGCCACTCCTCCACGAGTTGGCTTGGAGCGGCGAGTTGCTGAACCACGCACCCGATTGGGCGGCAACTTGCTCCGTCGGCCTAGGGGAGGGAGGTGGAGCAGCGAGCTGCCTCGCTCATATCTGGTGGGCTCGGTGGGCCACTCAGCCGGCTTGTGTGCCTGAGCCATCTTCAATGTGAAGCGGCGCGCTCTACAGTGGCATGAATGTGGGCAGCTGGCGCCGGGCGGGAGTGCGCGTGGGACTGGGAGGGGTTTGTTGGTGGGCCAGGACGATCAGAAGCGGGCTTCGGAGCGGTCCGGACTGCCGCAAACCTCCCCCACTTTTGTCTCCGGTTTGCGGGAGAAATCGCGTTCGGACCGCTCCGCAGACCGATACAGGTCGGCGTTGGACGGCTTCCACGGTACAGATAGCCCGGTCTGGACGGTTGCGTGAGGTTTACGGGTCCGCCTTGGAGATGCCCTTAATATCCAGCATTCGGAAAAAATTGGTACGTACTTGTAACATGCGTGAATATGTATTTTTTTTTGCTGGAAGCGTGAATATGTAGTTGACGTCATACTTTTGGAGTGGCTACAGAGAGTGTGTGTATGTGTGCTAGAGAGGAGTGTGGGATGGAGAGAGATCTGGAGAGAGAGAGAAAGGCCCTCCATTTCTTTTTAGTCGTCAACAAAATCATACAGAAACATACAAATCCTAGAACATTGGAGTACAAAAACTTTCAAACGGTGCATTTTATAATACATTTTTGACAAATCAACTCTGCAAGTAGTATAACTATTATGACTTTATTAAAACATGGCCCACCTCACATTATCACCATGCGCGGTGGGCGGCTGATCTCTTCTCCCTCCCCGTCTCTCTCTTCTCAGCCGACGCTCGACGGGCGATTAGATTTTGGCTATCATTGGTTTATTCAATTGCAGTCCCACATGTTAGTGAAAATGCAAGACAACGCGTGTCCCCTTTGGTGATCAGCGTGCCAGACCGACTGTGGGGGGTGCGACGTGACAGGCCTACTTTAAGTGTGCCGCCTTTTCCTTTTGAACTTGCAAAGTGCAACATTTTCTTTTGGTTGTTCGTGTGATCGATTGATAGAAATCCAGAACAAAAAGACGAGGGCGGGGCTTTCCAGCGCGTTAGGTGGGCTAGTTTTGCCTAGTCGGTTTGAGTGATATGACGTGCTACAGTGTTGTCTGGTCTTCGCGTGTGGTAGCAGTATTGTTGGTGCAGTAGTTTTCTTAAAGAAGCAGATTCAACGAAGTCATGATGGTTCCTTCGTCCGAGCAACTTACAGTGGGAAAGGTTGGGCATGTGATTTGATGGCTCATTAGTCATTATTACTGCGGCGCTACAACTGGGGTGAGTCTCCCCTACAGCTTTGTGTGATACACTCTAATTTGGGTGCATGGCAAGTGGACCAGGATGGTCGACGTCCCACATGTCTGCGAACGAAAGTATTCTTTCCGATATTGAGGAAGAGCAAGGAAACCGGGTGGTATAGTGTCACTACTCTTTTATACTACTACTACTGCTGCTGCTGCTGCTGCCGCTGCTGCTACTGCTACTCCTACTGCTACTGCTGCTGCTGCTCCTACTGTTGCTGCTACTGCTACTGCTTCTGCTCCTGCTCCTGCTGCTACTGCCACTGCTCCTGCTGCTCTACTACTAGAACAATGCCCGTGCATTGTATTCATGTGCATCGAGGTAGCAGCACGGGGGTCAAACACGCCGCCGTCCATCTAGAATACCTGTCATCTCAAACCTAGATACATGATCAGGGTCCCATCGTGATAGATCGTGGCACCTTGTTTCCCTTCAATGGTACCATCCGTAACGTCTGCTAAGGTAGTACATCCCAAGTGGGAGTCGTTAGTAACAAGGTTCCATGTGAGACCGAATGCCCCATGCACATCCATGATCGGCGATCTGATGTTGATTGGGGGATCACTATTCCCTGCAAAATAATGGAGCACTGTTTAGGGATTACAACATGATGGTTAGGGCATCTCCAAGGCTGGCCCGCAAATTAACACTGGCATCTGTCTGCGAACACTGATGGTAGAGGATGCCATCCAATGCTGCCTGCATACCTTTCGACAACTACATGAACTAACCGGACAAAATTTGTGCAAACAAAGCGAATTTCTTATAAACCGGACGGAATTCATTACATTTCAAAAACTTTTCCTATAAGCCAGACGAAATACATTACATTTTTCACACAAACCATAATAAAACCTACTCTAAACCTAATGTAAATGATCGCCGGCGCCCGACTACCATGTCCGACCATGAGCCCTGAGAACTGATGCTCTGGCTATTGCCTTTGCCTCCTCCTCATTCACCTCGGCACTGTCCAGCTCCGCCTCCATGACCTCCTCCTCCAGAGCACAAGTTTTGAAGATTTCCGCCTCCATGTCGCTGCCAAGCGGCTAATAAGCCACCGATGTTGAGACCACCAAGTTTGGCGTCGACGGAGGGGAGGAGCGGTGGCCTTCCTGGGACCAGAGCGGCGGCGACCTACCATGCACTGATCTTCCTCCCTGCCGGTGGCGCCCGCGCAGACGTGCCGGCTTCGTGGTCGTGGTGACGGAGGGCAGCCGGGGGGGGGGGGGGAGCCGACGATGTCCTTCATCTGCACCTGTGACATTATGTCCAAGAGAGCTTTGGAGCATGCCCGGAGTGGAGCCGGCAATGTCCTTCGTCTGCTCCGGTGACAGTACATCCCAGAGAGCTTTAGAGAGCGAGGAGGCCATGGTTGGAGTGGCGCCGACAGGTGAAAGGGGCCGGAGGAGAATGACTGTGGGTCAGTGGCTATGGCCGGGGCTGAAGTTAATATATAGGGCGAATGGCAATGAGCCGCGGTAGACGGACGGATGGGTGGCGCTAGAGTAGGTTCGTCGGTAGCCGCATGCCATTAATGTGGGTGGCGGATGGACGGACAGTTGTGGTGTCATTACAACGCAGAGCAATCGCTTGCACTGGGAAGCGGCATGGGAGGCGCTCTCTCAGCCATCGCGCTGCTGCAATGCCGGTGTGAGTGAGAGGTCATGTCGGGCATGAATGCGGCATTGACGTTCTGGAGCGACGCTGGCCATTTCAAGCGGGAAGCGTGCACGGGCGAGGGAAGGGGTTTCAGTGGGCCAGGGCGGTTCGACGCAGGCGTGGTGGTATTGTTTTTGTAGTTTGCAAAAGTACTCAATTAATGTGGCACTTGAGTTTTTTTTTCTATGATCAACATACACCCTACAAAGCACCATGTTCAAATTTGGCACTTTTCCGAGTTCATTTACCATATTTAGGCCATTATGTGCATCTTGTAGACATTTACTACCTCCATCCCGATTTATTGGTCCCCTTAGTATTTTATGCCAAACTTTGACCATAGATTGAACTAAGAAAATAATAATGCATGTCACCAAAAATTATATCGTTGGATTCATATTTAAACATAGTTTCTAGTGATATTATTTGTGGTTACATGCATTAACATTTTGTCAGCTAAACCTAAAGTCAAAATTTAGCACAAAATGTGAAGGGGACCAATAAACCAAGACTGAGATAGTAGCACAGAAACATCAAATCCCAGCTACAGCTACGCGAGTGTGATGAGAGGGACGTGGAATGCCATTCGATCCCGATGCATGGGCGCGATCCGCATGGCTGGGGCTGCGGCCAATCAGAAAGCAACCCATAATAGGGTCAGCGCACATAGTTTACAGAGGCTACAAAAATTAACCGTGTGTAATAATAAATGACCAGGATTGAAGGGGAGTCCAAATTTCCTTCATCGTTTGTCCTTGAGCTCTGAAAAACCAATGCACTATACGGTTGTTCGGCCACTCCGCCTCAGAGCTCTCTCCAAGCACCGTTCATGCCACTGCGTTGCACACTAACTAGTAAGGAAGCGATGGCATCCTGTCACGCCAAGTTCCTCGCCGCCCACGACCGCACACTAAATGGTAAGGAAGCGATGGCATCCCGCCATGCCGAGTTCATCGCCACTCGCGACCTGACACCTACGTGGGAAGACTTTGAAGCTGGCAAGGCTGAATGGGCGGTAGAGCAAGAGGCGGCCAAAGCCGCACAGAGGGAGCAGAAAAGGTAGAAAACACTAAAGAAAAGAGAGTCTCGCCGCCGCAAGAAAGAAGAGGACGCACACGCTGCTGAGGAGAGCACAGCGGAGATCCAAGCACGGTGGGGTGTCACCGACAAGGCCGGGAAGGATAACGACGGTGTCTGGCCAGCATGTCCTGATGCCTCCACCTGCCAAGATCGTGGCGGTAGCTACCGCGACGCTAAGGAGAGCTGGGCAGAGATCCAAGCACGGTGGAGTGCCGCCGACAAGGACGACAAAGAGAACGATTGCGTCTGGCCAGCATGTGAGAAGTAGTACTAGTACTAGTTAGTGTGTGTGTCGCCCCTATGTTTTTTTAATTAATTATGAGCATCTACCAGTACTACTAGTTACTAGTACTACCTCTGTCCTAGTTTATTGGTCCCCATTGTATTTTGTGCCAAATTTTGACCAAAGATTTAACTAATAAAATGTTAATGCATGTCACCAAAAATTATATCATTGGATTTGTGTTTGAACATAGTTTCCAGTGATATTATTTTTGGTCACATGCATTAACATTTTGTTAGTTAAATCTAAGGTTAAAAGTAACCACAAAATGCGAAGGGGACCAATAAACAAGGACTAAGAAAATAATAATGCATGTCGCCCGTAGTGTCATTAACGTACAATGCCGATAAGCGACATACTTTAGGCCTTTGAGCGTTGCTTTGTGTTCACTAAAGTTTTAGAGTCGGACCCGGCCCTAAATCCTCTCCACAACATCCGCCCGGTCAAAAAAAGTTGACTCAACCGAGTCATAGCGGCGAACCCGCAGCCACCCGAGTGCCCCTCAACGTCGGCATCTCAAGGGGCGTCAACTTGCAACTACGGCCACGCCGCGCTTGAGGGACCCCCCAGGAAACATCCTCGTCCTCGAGAATGCATGGCAGACCAACTAGCATGGCCTTCTCCCATGTATATTTATGCATCGTCTTAAAGTATTTGGTGCAAGTACGATTGAGTCTTGTGGATGTGAGGAAGTCGGAGCGACTTATGATTTCTCCCAAAGGATCGTCGTCCAATGTCTCCCAACCTGGACGAGGACGAGAAGCACCACCGCCTTGCGAATCCATGGCAATGGCGACGAACTGCCTTGTCCCTTTGGGAACTGGTTTAGACGAGATTAGATGGTAACTGTAGGGTTTTGTCCCTTCATTTTTTTCAGTACACTTTGTCCCTTCAGAATGGATGCTCTGCATGCACGCACTAGTGTAGTTTATATTTAAGATTAGTGAGCCGGTGGGCGATTTGTTGTAAGGCACATTCGCGTCCATCCACTAGCCCAGAATTTAAGCACGCGCGACATTTACAGCTGCTGGGATTAGTTTGTTTTCCGCACGCAGGGACCAACGCGGACTAGCGGACCTCGTCGCCCTTTTTCGAGAACGACTTCGACAACTACGTGTGTGATAGGCCTGCATGCAAATCTTGCGTGGCTAAACCGTGCGAGGCAGAGTGGTAGGCTGTTGAACTACAGCTTGCATGTTGTTCGACATGTAGCTCATACGTCTCCAATGTATCTATAATTTTTCATTGTTCCATGCTATTATAGTATCAATCTTGGATGTTTTATATGCAATTATATATCAATTTTTGGGACTAACCTATTAACTTAGTGCCCAGTGCTAGTTGTTGTTTTTTGCCTATTTTTGGATTTTTAGGAAATCAATGTCAAACAGAGTCCAAACGGAAAAAAAACTTTGGTTTAAATTTTTCTGGACTAGAAGAGACCCTAGCAGGTTCGGGAGAAGACCTGAAGAGCCACGAGGGAGCGACAAGCTCGGGAGGCGCACCCCAGGGGGCGCCCCCCAGGCTTGTGGGCCTCTCATGGAACCTCTTGACCTAATTCTGCCTCTATAAATTCTCTAATGTTCCCCTAACATCAGAGAGCCACCCGAAATACATTTTCCGCCGCCGCATGTTTCTGTTCTCGCGAGATCCCATCCGGAGGCCTTCTCTGGTACTCTGCCGGAGGGGGAATCGATCACAGAGGGGCTCTACATCAACCTTGATGCCCTTCCGATGATGTGTGAGTAGTTTACCACAGACCTATGGGTCCATAGCTAGTAGCTAGATGGCTTCTTCTCTCTCTTTGATCTTCAATACAATGTTCTCCTCGATGTTCTTGGAGATCTATTCAATGTAATGAGTTTTTGCGGTGTGTTGTTGCATCCAATGAATTGTGAGTATATGATTAGATCTATCCATGAATATTATTTGAGTTTTCTCTAAACTCTTTTGTGCATGATTGTTATAGCTTTGTATTTCACTCTGATCTATTGAATTGGTTTGGCCAACTAGATTGATTTTTCTTGAAATGGGAGAGGTGTTTTGTGATGGGTTCGATCTTGCGGTGCTCAATCCCAGTGACAGAAGGGGACATGACATGTATTTGAATCGTGGCCATTAAGGATAAAAAGATGGGTTTATTCATGCTTGAGTTTACTTTGTCTACATCATGTCATCTTGCTTAAGGCGTTACTCCGTTCTTTATGAACTTAATACTCTAGATGCATGCTGGATAGCGGTCGATGTGTGGATTAATAGTAGTAGATGTAGAATCATTTGGGTCTACTTGTCTCGGAGGTGATGCCTATATACATGATCATTACCTTGGATATCGTCATGATTATTTGCTTTTCTATCAATTGCCCAACAGAAATTTTTCTACCCACCGTATGCTATTTACAAGAGACAAGCCTCTAGTGAAAACTATGGCCCCCGGGTCTACTTTTTATCATATATTCAGATAAAAAATACCTTGCTACAATTTTTCTTTATTTATTCTATTTTTTATTTTAATTATATATTTATCACCATACAATTTAATCTTTCAAGTAACGGCCGAGGGGTTGACAACCTATTGTTCATGTTGGGTGCAAGGATTTGTTATTTTGTGTGTAGGTACTGCTAACGAGGTGTTGCGCAGTTCTCCTACTGGATTGATAACCTTGGTTCTTAACTGAGGGAAATACTTATCTCTACTGTACTGCATCATCCTCCCCTCTTCAAGGAAATCCCAACGCAGCTCACAAGTAGCAGGAAGAATATCTAGCACCGTTGCCGGGGAGACATCATCAACATCCATCAAGTACCATTGCATAAACTTCCATCTCCTTGCATTTACTTTATTTGCCATTTGCCTCTCATTTTCATCTCCCCCACTTCTAAAATGTTTTCACAAAAAATACAAAAATATTTTCCGTTTTCCTTTTTCATGTTTGCTTCTTTGTTTGCTTGTTACCTTGTTCGCCTAGGCACAATGTTTTGAGAAAATTATCAAGATACTTCTTATCATAAAATATTGGTTGAAATCGAGAAAAATACTAAAGATTACATGTCTACGCAATTTGAGCACAACAATTTTTTTACCAAAGAACTTAAAGAACACTCTACTTTGTTAGATGCTATTGCAAAACAACTCGATGATGTCAACAAAGAAGTTGCTAATCTTCAAACTTAATTTGCTCATATTGAAAAATTGCTAGGAAAATTTTCGGATGCACAAGCTACGCTAGTAAATCAAATGGTAGCTAAGCTGGAGTAGTCTGCACTTAGTAATGATGAAGATATTAAAAAGATTGGTGTTTCTCCCATTGAATCTTTGTTTAGTGATGTTAAACTTTATGAAAAGGGGATTCAAGAAGAATCAACTTTAGCTAGAAGGACTCCCCATAATTCGTAGGGTGAAAGTCTTAATGAAAAAATTGATAAAAGTAGATTTGGAGAGGTAAAAACTTTAAATAGCGATGTGCCCACTCTTTTGGATTACAAATATTTTAATTATGATAGTTGTTCTTTGATGAGTGTATTTCTTTGTTGTAATCCATGTTGAATTCACCCAATGCTTATGAGCAAAATAAGGCTTTTACTAAACATATCGTAGAAGCGATGATGAAAGGTTTAGAAGAAAAGCTAGAATTGGAGGTTTCAATACCTAGGAAATTATATGATGAGTGGGAACCTACCATAAAAATTAAAATTAAAAATTATGAGTGCAATGATTTATGTGATTTGGGTGCTAGCATTTCCACAATACCAAAATCTCTATGTGATGTGCTAGGTTTTACCAATCTGGATGAATGTTCTCTTAATTTGCACTTATTAGATTCTACTATTAAGAAACCTTTGGGTAGAACAAATGATGTTCTTATTCTTGAAAATAGGAATTATGTGCCCATTGATTTCATTGTGCTTGATATTTATTGTAATCCGTCTTGTCTCATAATACTTGGTAGGCCTTTCCTACGAACTATAGGTGCCGTTATTGATATGAAAGAAGGGAATATATAATTTCGGTTTCCATTAAAGAAGGGTATGGAACACTTCCCTAGAAAGAAAATCAGACCACCATATGTATCCATTATGAGGGCTAGCTATGGAGTTAATCTCAAAGATGACAACACTTGAAACTATGCATTACGCCTAGCTAGGGGCGTAAAACGATAGCGCTAGTAGGGATGCAACCCAATTGTTATCTTAATTTTCTTGTTTATTTTTCTATTTTCTTGTGTGCACACAATTAAGCAACTTTTATGGCTGTGTTTTTGTGTTTAAATTAGTGTTTGTGCCAAGTAAAGCCTTTGGGATGATTTTCTTGATAGTTGCTTTGATTCTCTGCAAAAACAGAAACTTTTGCGTACAGTAGCAGAATTGTTAAAATTTGCTGGAGCGTGATAAAATTCTGAATTTTTACACATGATTTATATACAAATTTCTCATTTTCCTAATTTTTCAGAATTTTTGGAGTTACAAAAATATGGTGATTGTTCCAATTATTACAGATTGTTCTGTTTTTGACAGATTATGTTTTTGTTGTGTTGTTTGCTTGTTTTGATGAATCTACGGATTGTATCGGGGGGTATAAGCCATGGTGAAGTTAGAATACAATAGGTATAATGCCATAATTAAATATGAATGAGTTTACAACAGTACTTAAAGTAGTGATTTGCTTTGTTATTCTAATGGATCTCACAAAGGTTTTGTTGAGTTTTGTGTGCTGAAGTTTTCAAATTTTGGGTGAGATCACGATGGATGAAGGAATACAGAGAGGCAAGAGCTTAAGCTTGGGGATGCCCGAGGCACCCCCAAGGTATTATTCAAGGACTCCCAAGCAACTAAGCTTGGGGATGCCCCGGAAGGCATCCCCTCTTTCTTCTAACAACCATCGGTATTTTACTTGGAACCATATTTTTATTAATCACATATCATGAGTTTTGCTTAGAGTGTCGTGTATTATATGAGTCCTTGATTTGTTTTCTTTTTAGTTTGTCACAATCATCTTTGTTGTACACACCTTTTTGAGAGAAACGCGCAATATTCGTGATTTCATAGAATACTCTATGTGCTTCACTTAAATCTTTTGAGCTAGGCAGTTGCTCTAGTACTTCACTTATATTTTTAGAGCACGGTGGTGGTTATATTTTAAAGAAATAGTTGCACTCTCATGCTTCACTTATATCTTTTTGAGAGTTGATAATATTAATGCCAATTAGTGTGGCTTATGAATTTGGTCCTAATATGATAGGTATTCAAGAGGAATATAATAAAAACTTTCATGTAGATCATTGAATATGATAAGTTTGATTCCTCGCAATAGTTTTGCGATATAAATGTGGTAATATGCAGGTTGTGCTAGTGAGTAATTGTGGTTTAGTAAGAATATTGGTGTTAAGGTTTGTGATTCCTGAAGCATGCATGTATGGTCTCTCGTTAAGCTATGAAATTGGAGCATGATTTATTATTGATTGTCTTCCCTATGAGTGGCGGTCGGGGACGAGCGATGGTATTTTCCTACCAATCTATCCCCCTAGGGGCATGCATAGTAGTACTTTGCTTCAAGGGCTAATAAAATTTTGCCATAAGTATGTGAGTTCTTTATGACTAATGTGAGTCCATGATTATACGCACTCTCACCTTTCCGCAGTTTGCTAGCCTCTTCGGTACCATGCATTGCCCTTTCTCACCTTGAGTTGTGGTGCAAACTTCGTCGGTGCATCCAAACCCCGTGATATGATACACTCTATCACACATAAGCCTCCTTATATCTTCCTCAAAACAGCCACCATACCTACCCATTATGGCATTTCCATAGACATTCTGAGATATATTGCCATGCAACTTCCATCGTTCCGTTTTATTATGACACATATCATCATTGTCATATTACTTTGCATGATCATATAGCTGACATTGTATTTGTGGCCCAACCACCGTTCATATTTTTTATACATGTTACGCTAGATCATTGCACATCCCGGTACACCACCGGAGGCATTCATATAGAGTCATATTTTTGTTCTAATATCGAGTTGTAATTTTCTTTCGAGTTGTAAGTAAATATAAGTGTGATGATCATCATATTCATTATTAGAGCATTGTCCCAAGTGAGTAAAAAAAGAGGGGCCCAAAAGAGCCCACAAAAAAAAGAGGCCAAAAAGAGCCCAATAAAAAAAAGAAAAAATGAGAGAAAAAGAGAGAAGCGGCAATGCTACTATCCTTTCCACACTTGTGCTTCAAAGTAGCACCATGTTTTTCATATAAAGAGTCTCCTATGCTTTGTTTTTCATATATCTAGTGGGAATTTTTCATTATAAGAACTTGGCTTGTTTGTTCCAATGATGGGCTTCCTCAAATGACCGAGGTCTTCATGAGCAAGAAAGTTGGATGCACACCCACTTAATTTTATTTTTGACCTTTCATACACTTATAGCTCTTAGTGCATCTGTTGCATGGCAATCCCTAATCCTTGCATTGACATCAATTGATGGGCATATCCATAGCCCGTTGATTAGCCTCGTCAATGTGAGACTTTCTTAGTTTTTGTCTTCTCCACACAACCTCCAACATCATACTCTATTCCACCCATAGTGCTATATCCATGGCTTGCGCTCATGTATTGCGTGAGAGTTGAAAAGTTGAAGCGTGTTAAAAAGTATGAACCAATTGCTCGGCTTGTCATCGGGGTTGTGCATGATAAATACTTTGTGTTAAGAAGATGGAGCATGACAAGACTATATGATTTTGTAGGGATAACTTTCTTTAGCATTGATATTTTGAAAGACATGATTGTTTGTTGGTATGCCTTATTATTATTGTTTTATGTCAAACTATAGACTATTACTTTGAATCATTCGGATCTTTATATTCATGCCACAAAGAGAAATTACATGATGAACATGATAGGTAGCATTCCACATCAAAAATTATGTTTTTATCATTTACCTACTTGAGGATGAGCAGGAATTAAGCTTCGGGATGCTTGATACGTCTCCAACATATCTATAATTTTTTATTGTTGCATGCTATTATATTATCAATCTTGGATGTTTTATATGCACTTATATGCAATTACATAACAATTTCTGGGACTAACCTATTAACCTAGTGCCTAGTGCTAGTTGCTGTTTTTTGCCTGTTTTTGGCTTTTTAGGAAATCAATATCAAACAGAGTCCAAACAGAGAAAAAACTTTGGATTAATTTTTTCAGGACCAAAAGAGACCCTAGAAGGTTTGGGAGAAGACTTGAAGAGCCACGAGGAAGCGAAAAGCTCGGGAGGCGCGCCTCTAGGGGGCGCTCCTAAGCTTGTGGGCCCCTCATGGCACCTCTTGACCTAATTCTGCCTCTATAAATTCTCAAATATTCCCCTGACATCGGAGAGCCACCCGAAATACTTTTTCCGCCACCGTAAGTTTCTATTCTCACGAGATCCCATCTGGAGGCCTTCTTCATTACTCTGCCAGAGGGGGAATCGATCACGGAGGGGCTCTACATCAACCTTGCTGCCCTTCCGATGATGTGTGAGTAGTTTACCACAGACCTACGAGTCCATAGCTAGTAGCTAGATGGCTTCTTATCTCTCTCTCTGATCTTCAATACAATGTTCTCCTCGATATTCTTGGCGATCTATTCGATGTAATGATTTTTTGCAATGTGTTTGTTGGGAACTGATGAATTGTGAATTTATGATCAGATTTATCCATGAATATTATTTGAGTTTTCTCTGAACTCTTTTATGCATGATTGTTATAGCTTTGTATTTCTCTCCGATCTATTGATTTGGTTTGGCCAACTAGATTGATTTTTCTTGCAATGGAAGAGGTGCTTTGTGATGGGTTCGATCTTGCGGTGCTCAATCCTAGTGACAGAAGGGGACATGACACGTATTTGTATCGTTGCCATTAAGGATAAAAATATGGGGTTTATGCATGTGTGAGTTTACTTTGTCTACATCATGTCATCTTCCTTAAGGCGTTACTCCGTTCTTTATGATCTTAATACTCTAGATGCATGCTGGATAGCAGTCGATGTGTGGAGTAATAGTAGTAGATGCAGAATCATTTCGGTCTACTTGTCTCCGATGTGATGCCTATATACATGATCATTGCCATGGATATCATCATGATTATTTGCTTTTCTATCATTCGCCCAACAGTAATTTGTTTACCCACCATATGCTATTTTCAAGAGAGAAGCCTCTAGTGAAAACTATGGCCCCCGGGTCTACTTTTTATCATATATTGAAATCAAAAATACGTTGATGAATTTTTCTTTATTGATTTTATTTTGTGTTTTAATTATCTATTTATCACCATACAATTTAATCTTGCAAGTCACCGCCGAGGGATTGACAACCCCTTGTACGCGTTGGGTGCAAGGATTTGTTATTTTGTGTGTAGGTACTGCTAACGAGGTGTTGCATGGTTCTCCTAGTTGATTGATAACCTTGGTTCTTAACTGAAGGAAATACTTATCTCTACTGTACTGCATCATCCTCTCCTCTTCGAGGAAATCCCAACGCAGCTCACAAGTAGCAGCATCTTGTATGTTGTCTCACAAAAGGAAAAATTTAAAAACTATAGCCTGCATGTTGTAGCCATGTCATCCAGACGCAACCTAAAGGCCAATTCATACTACCTAGTTACTAGTACTACTAAATATTGTAATATGCATTGTTTGGCATGAAAGTTCCTTGGAGCTCGTGCTGCAACTAGTGTACTCCACAACCCGCTTCTCTTCTCCTTCCTCTTCCACCACCCGGGCACGTCCGCGGGAAGTGACCGGTCTACTAGTAGTACTACAAAAAGATGCATGCATGACTACCCACAGTGGGGAGTGACTTAGTAGACTAGTAACATGTACCTCCATAGTGGGGAGTAACATATGTGGTGTCGTGCAACTCTTCATTCATTAGGTTCTAGACTCATACTACATGTCTTGGTATGTGTGATGTTACTCATTTACAGTAGTAACTAGCTACTACTGTATGTTACTACATGTCTCTCTTTCATCATTAATTACTTGCCATGTCATCCATTTTGTCTAGATAAGTGTGATGTTACCACCTATGTTATTCCAACTGTGGGTAGACTAATTTCCTTTCTCTTATCTCTATGAAATAAATGTGGCATGAGACTCAAAGCCCTTTAACTTGGACCAGCGTGAGCCTAATATAATGGAAATCTATTTTTTTGGATGAGCCCTTTAAACCAGAAAGGAGGGAGTACCACGTTCCACGTATATTAGATATTTTTTTTTATCAAACAAAAGGCGCTCAGAGGCGCCAAGCTTTCATTCATTCATATTAAAAGCAGTTTACATTGAGGAGTATTAGATATATAAAATCCATACAAACCATGCAATAGGAGTAGTAACTAGTACTACGCACATAACCTAAGTTAGATCACACTACTCATCCTCGGAGATGGGTAGGCGGTTGCATGCTGCAACTCCAGCTCCTCCTGCTCCTCCTCCAGTTCAGCGAACATCTTGTTGATCTCCCACTCCCGCTGGCAGAGGAAGCGGTGGTTGGCCTCCACCTCGGCCTCCGACTGGATGGACTCAAGGATGCCCTGCTGTTCTGCTACCCCCTCCTCTTGGGTCAACTCCGCCATGGCATCGGCCATGGTGAAGCATGCAGCCGGTAGCGTCGGCTCCGCCTTGCCCGCATCATCATCCTCCTCCTCCAACTCTACTTCACCGGCGTTGTCCTCCTCCTGTTCTGGCTTCGCGTCGCCCACATCGTTGTTCTCCTCCTCCGGCTCCACATGCTTCATGACCGCATGCTGCTCCGCCTCCTCTTCTCCTACTTGATTGATAACCTTGGTTCTTAACTGAAGGAAATACTTATCTCTACTATACTGCATCATCCTCTCCTCTTCGAGGAAATCCCAACGCAGCTCACAAGTAGCAGCATCTTGTATGTTGTCTCACAAAGGAAAAATTAAAAAAACTACAGCCTGCATGTTGTAGCCATGTCATCCAGACGCAACCTAAAGGCCAATTCATACTACCTAGTTACTAGTACTACTAAATATTGTACTATGCATTGTTTGGCAAGAAAGTTCCTTGGAGCTCGTGCTGCAACTGGTGTACTCCACAGCCCGCTTCTCTTCTCCTTCCTCTTCCACCACCTGGGCACGTCCGTGGGAAGCGACCGGTCTACTAGTAGTACTACAAAAAGATGCATGCATGACTACCCACAGTGGGGAGTAACTTAGTAGACTAGTAACATGTACCTCCATAGTGGGGAGTAACATATGTGGTGTCGTGTAACTCTTCATTCATTAGGTTTTAGACTCATACTACATGTCTTGGTATGTGTGATGTTACTCATTTACAGTAGTAACTAGCTACTACTATATGTTAATACATGTCTCTCTTTCATCATTAATTACTTGCCATGTCATCTATTTTGTCTAGATAAGTGTGATGTTACCACCTATGTTATTCCCACTGTGGGTAGACTAATTTCCTTTCTCTTATCTCTATGAAATAAATGTGGCGTGAGACTCAAAGCCCTTTAACTTGGACCAACATGAGCCTAATATAATGGGAATCTATTTTTTTGGATGAGCCCTTTAAACCAGAAAGGAGGGAGTACCACGTTCCACGTATATTAGATATCTTTTTTTATCAAACAAAAGGCGCTCAGAGGCGCCAAGCTTTCATTCATTCATATTAAAAGCAGTTTACATTGAGGAGTATTAGATATATCAAATCCATACAAACCATGCAATAGGAGTAGTAACTAGTACTACGCACATAACCTAAGCTAGACCACACTACTCGTCCTCGGAGATGGGTAGGCAGTTTCATGCTGCAACTCCAGCTCCTCCTGCTCCTCCTCCAGTTCAGCAAACATCTTGTTGATCCCCCACTCCCGCTGGCAGAGGAAGCGGCGGTTGGCCTCCACCTCGGCCTCCGACTGGATGGACTCAAGGATGGCCTGCTGTTCCGCTACCCCCTTTTCTTGGGTCAACTCCGCCATGGCGTCGGCCATGGTGAAGCATGCAGCTGGTAGTGTCAGCTCCGCCTTGCCCATGTCATCATCCTCCCCCTCCAGCTCTGCTTCATCGGTGTTGTCCTCCTCCCGTTCCAGCTTCGCGTCGCCCGCATCGTTGTTCTCCTCCTCCGGCTCCACACGCTTCATGACTGCATGCTGCTCCGCCTCCTCCTCCGACTCTGGCTAGTCCGGAGGTAGGACGGCCGCGATCCAGGCTTCGCGCCGCCTCCCGATCTCCAGAAGCAGCTCAAAGCGCCGCTCCGATGGGAGCATGGCGTATGTCATTACCTTCGGCCGTGCCATGGCTATCGGGCGACGGCAAGCGGAGAAGAGGCAACGGGAGGGGAATGAATGCGGCTACTATTTGGGTTCATCGTCTGGCTTAAATAAATGTGCTCCATCACGTGTACCTGCGCGTGCACAAATTGTACACATACGGGTCTGTTTAGGGTGCGTCACGTAACTCACATGCGCGTGCACAAAGGGTGTGTTTGGTAGGGAGTGTGTGTGTGCGCCTCTACTCTTCGGACATGTACTCCACCTTTTGCATCAGGATATAAGTATAACGGGTATAATGGTACCTTAGATTGTAATTTACCTAGCCGTATTAATGTGATTGTGTTAAAAAACTGTCACTTCCTGCTCGTGATTTGCGTTATATAATTATAAGAAGTTTGGTAACTAGTAAAATAAAGTGGAATTCGTCAATGTTATAAGTAAATTAATGTGATTGATTATCATACCAGTAAGGTTGGACGAAAGGTGGTGATGACCCACAAGTATAGGGGATCTATCATAGTCCTTTCAATAAGTAAGAGTGTCGAACCCAACAAGGAGCAGAAGGAAATGACAAGCGGTTTTCAGCAAGGTATTTTCTGCAAGCATTGAAATTATCGGTGACAGATAGTTTTGTGATAAGATAATTCGTAATGGGTAACAAGTAACAAGTGTAACTAAGGTGCAGCAAGGTGGCCCAATCATTTTTGTAGCAAAGGATAAGCCTGGACGAACTCTTATATAAAGCAAAGCGCTCCCAAGGACACATAGGAATTGTTGTCAAGTTGGTTTTCATCATGCTCTTATGATTCGCATTCGTTACTTTGATAATTTGATATGTGGGTGGACCGTTGCTTGGGTGCTGTCCTTACTTGGACAAGCCTCCCACTTATGATTAACCCCTCTCGCAAGCATCCGCAACTACGAAAGAAGAATTAAGATAAATCTAACCATAGCATGAAACATGTGGATCCAAATCAGCCCCTTACGAAGCAACGCATAAACTAGGGTTTAAGCTTCTGTCCAGGTTCCCCCTCGAGACGGCGGCGCTTCGTCCCGAAAGCTTCCTTATGATTTTTTCTAGGTAAAAACCCTTCATATAGCAGAAGATGGACACCGGAGACCTGCCAGGGGGCCCACAAGCCCTAGGGGCGCGCCCCTCAGGCTTGTGGCCACCTAGTGGGTCCCCCTCTGGTATTTCTTCGCCCAATATTTTTTTATATATTCCAAAATAATTCTCTGTAAATTTTCAGGACTTTTGGAGTTGTGCAGAATAGGTCTCTCAGATTTGCTCCTTTCCGGTCCAGAATTCTAGCTGTCGGCATTCTCCCTCTTTGTGTAAACCTTGTAAAATAAGAGAGAAAAGGCATAAGTATTGTACCATAATGTGTAATAACAGCCCATAATGCAATAAATATCAACATAAAAGCATGATGCAAAATGGACGTATCAACTCCCCCAAGCTTAGACCTCGCTTGTCCTCAAGTGGAAGCCGAAATCAATAATCATGTCCACATGTTTAGATATAAAGGTGTCGATAAAATAAAATACGGACATGAAGGCATCATGATCATCTTTAGAACAGCAACATATATTGTCATATAATTTCTTATGATAAAGTAACGATTCGTTCACAAGGTAAAGTATGAAACAAGAACTTTATTGAAAACCAACAAACTATGATCTTGGTCATTGAAACAATTGCAATTTATCATAATGTCAGAAAGAGTCAATGTAAGAGCTTTTTTTTAGCAAGTTTCAAATACTCAACTATCATTTCGTCTTTCACAATTGCTAAAACTCACGCGATACTTATGAGATCAAAGTTTCAGTTGGACACAGAGAAAGATAGGGGCTTATAATTTTGCCTCCCAACCTTTTACCTCAAGGGTAACATCAACAATAATAGTTTATGAATATCTACATCCGAGTGGATATATATCTAGATCTCCCTCCAACATATAGTGCTTGCCAAAAAGAAAAAGTATAAAAATAAGAGGTGATGATCACCATGACTCTTGTATAAAGGTAGAAGTTAAATAAAAGATAGACCCTTCGCAGAGGGAAGCAGAGGTTGTCATGCGCTTTTATGGTTGGATGCACAAAGTCTTAATGCGAAAGAACGTCACTTTATATTGCCGCTTGTGATAAGGAACTTTATTATGCAGTCCGTTGCTTTTATTTATTCCATATCACAATTTCATATAAAGCTTATTTTCCTCACACTAACAGATCATACATATTTAGAGGGCAATTTTTATTGCTTGCACCGATGACAACTTACTTGAAGGCTCTTACTCGATCCATAGGTAGGTATGGTGGACTCTCATGGCAAAACTGGGTTGAAGGATTTTGGAGGCACAGGTAGTATCTCTACTTGGTGCAAAAGATTTGGCTAGCATAGGATGAGAAGCAAGCTCAACATGTTGGAGGATCCATGACAATATAACTTCTATTCGGATATAAAGAAACATAACCCATTATGTTGTCTTCCTTGTCCAACATCAACCTTTTAGCATATAATATTTTAATGAGTGCTCACAATCACAAAAGATGTCCAAGATAGTGTATTTATATGTGAGAACTCTCTTTCTTTATCACTTCCTATTAATTGCAACAATGACCAAAACTAGGTTTGTCAACTCCCAACAAATTTCATGCGACATACTTCTTATATGTGAAGTCGTTACTTCCCATAAGATCATTGTATAATCTCTTTATTTCTTTTACTCAAGATCGTAGCAAGAAAGCAAGGCCCTCAACTCAAAACTAATCTTTATTATATAACTCTCGGACTCGATTACATAGAGGGAACACAAAGCAAAACTCAAAGCTAGATCATACTAAAACTTTATTCTACTAAACCAAGATATAACCAAAAGGATCGAACTAAGAAAAACGATAAAGGTAAAGATGTGATGGTGATACGATACCGGGGTACCTCCCCCAAGCTTGGAATTTTCCAAGGGGAGTGCCCATACCCATGTACTTAGGTCTCTTTCTTCGGAGGTGGTGATGCAATATTCTTGGCAATAATGCCCTTCAGGATGCGATTTTCTTCCTCAAGCCTATTGACTTGCTGTTTGAGATCCATTATTTCCTTGCGGAGTTTGCCTATGACAGCTAGAGCTCCGATCACCCATGGATGATTCCTGGCTGCTGGGGAAAAAGCAACACTCTTTTTCATGTTATTATAAGAGAGAAATCTAGCATTGGGAGGTATGACCGAATCCGGTATTGCTGAGCTCTGGAGTTCCTCAAGCATGGCTCTAGGTTGCGTGCGAGAGGTAACTTCTTGATCCACCTCCATGGCATCCACTCTTTTCAGGTCAGCCTCCGTCTCTTCCTCCATTGACCACTCAAAGCGGTCGGCTTCGCTGTATGCTCTTGGGTCTGGTATCGGGTGAGAGACACGACTCTCCCCGACCGACTCTTGCAAAGGCATCTTGCTCCAAATCTGCTGCAGAATTAGCTAAACACAAGAATAGAGGATATTGCCATGGTACGGTGTTCAAAACCTTTGGGAGATTATATAATGAATTTTTACCGACCAAAAGGAGTGTACTACAAGAAAACGGAGTCCGGAGGGCACACGAGGTGGCCACAAGCCTGGGAGGCGCGCCCCCAAGGCTTTTCGCCTCCTCGTGCACTTTTCGACTACTTTTTATTTTCCTAATTTTTTAAATATTCCGAAACGGAGTAAAATTGCTGTTCGAAAAGTTTTGGAGTCGGTTTACTTACCGTATCACATACCTATTCCTTTTCGGAGTCTGGAGCGTTCTGGTAGATATCCCTTATGTACTCCTCTGGTGTTATGGTATTAATAATATTGGTTTCAACATTTATGGGAATACCTAAGATATAATGTTTGATTCTTTGCCCGTTTACCACCTTCAGGTTATTGCCTTCGGCGTTGTTGATTTTGATGGCACCGGAACGATAAACTTCCTCGATAATGTAAGGCCCTTCCCATTTAGAGAGAAGCTTTCGTGCAAAAAATCTTAAACGAGAATTGTATAGCAAGACATGGTCACCTACATTAAATTCACGCTTTTGTATCCTTTTATCATGTCATCTTTTAACTTTCTCTTTAAACAGTTTGGCATTCTCATAGGCTTGGGTTCTCCATTCATCAAGTGAGCTAATGTCAAGTAACCTCTTCTCACTGGCAAGTTTGAAATCATAGTTGAGCTCTTTAATTTCCCAATAAGCTTTATGTTCTAGTTCAAGAGGTAAGTGACATGCTTTTCCATAAACCATTTTATATGGAGACATACTCATAGGGTTCTTATAAGCAGTTCTATAGGCACATAACGCATCATCAAGTTTCTTAGACCAATTCTATCTGGATCTATTAACAGTCTTTTGCAAAATCAACTTTATTTCTCTATTACTAAATTCTACTTGACCACTAGATTGAGGGTGATATGGGGATGCAATTCTATGGTTAACATCATATTAGCAAGCAATTTACGGAAAGCACCATGAATAAAGTGTGAACCACCATCAGTCATTAAATATCTAGGGACTCCAAACCTTGGGAAAATAACTTCTTTAAGCATTTTAATGGAGGTATTATGATCAGCACTACTAGTTGGGATAGCTTCTACCCACTTAGTAACGTAATCAACAGCAACCAAAATATGTGTGTACCCATTAGAGGAAGGAAAAGGTCCCATATAATCAAATCCCCAAACATCAAACGGTTCAATAACAAGTGAGTAATTCATAGGTATTTCCTCATGTCTACTAATATTACCAATTCTTTGACATTCATCATAAGACAAGACAAACTTACGAGCATCCTTAAAAAGAGTAGGCCAATAAAAACTAGATTGTAATACCTTGTGTGCAGTTCTATCACCAGCATGGTGTCCTCCGTAGGCCTCGGAGTGACACTTGCGTACGCTCTGTTCATGTTCATGCTCAGGTACACAACGTCTAATAACACCATCTACTCCTTCTTTATAAAGGTGTGGGTCATCCCAGAAGTAATTGTCGTGGTGGAACACGATCACCTATGGGGCCATCGGCCCCTTTGTGGTTCGAAAAGGGGGAAGGTCACGTTGCACAAAGAGCAGAGGCCATGAAACAGCACAACGGCGGTGACACTGGTGATTTTTACCCAGGTTCGGGCCGCTAGGAAGCGTAAAGCCCTACTCCTACTTTGGTGGATTGGATGGAGGAACACGATGAGCGCGCTGTGCTCAAGCCCGACAGGGTGGCCTCAGGGAGAGCAGCTATGCGCGTACAAGTGAGTAAGGGTCCGAATCCTTTGTTAGGTCGCCTTGGACCTCCTTTTATAGCTTAAGGGGTAACCACAATGGAAAAATAGTCTTTATCTACTAATTACATAGCTAACAGTGCTATCATACCTAACTCTGGCAGTTAGGACAAAGTGCATTAAATGCACTGCTAGGTGTCATGCTGAGGGCGAAACCCGACAGGCCTGCCGAGCCGCTTAATCATCGCTTGCTTATCATCTTGACACGCCTCTGGACGTGTGTCACTTGGATAAATCTTGTCTTCCAACGGGCCGCCACGTGCTTAGCAGAGGCCACTTAATCACTTGGGGGCTCGACACCGCACTGATAAGTGACTTGCATTGTTGTGCGGTGGAGCGGTGGTGTCTTGGCGGGGAGCCCCACCCCTGGCGGACCCGGCAAGCTTGCCGGGGAAACCTTGGGCTTGCCCCTAGGGCGGCCTCGACCCGGCCAGGCTCTCCTGCCCGGCAAGGGAGGCCTTCCCAAGGTGGTATTCTTCAGTCTTGCTTATTCTTGGTCTTCTTGATCCGCTCTTTGATCTTACTAAGAGCTGGTTCTCTGGCTTGGCCTTGGTTTGTAGTGTTGATGTTGAACAGACAATGCCAGCGCGCCTGTGTGTAAGTCTGGGAAACGAACGCAAATGTTTGTTGCACCGACAGTAATGTCTTAAATCATAGATTTTTTTTTCTTTTGTTGGTATGTGAAACTAGGTGGTATAAATTTAGCAACAATATAATTTGCATAATCAGCATACCAAGGAGTACTACGAGAAGCATTTATGACAGCTAATTGTTCATCAGGAAAGCTATCATCAATAGGTAGTGGGTCATCAAGAATATTTTCTAACCTAGACAAGTTGTAGTGGGTCATCAATAGGTAGTGGGTCATCAGGAAACTCAACCAGATCTGAACCTTCGTCAACAAAGATGGCTCGAGACAATTGCCGATTATGATATGAATATCTCATACACCCCTGGCAAGGCTAATGTAATGGCCGATGCTTTGAGTCGCAAGGCTTATTGCAACAATCTTATGGTTCAGGAAGCACAACCTATGCTTTATGAAGAGCTTCGCAAATTGAACCTCCATATTGTTCCACAGGGTTATCTCCATACCCTGGTTGTCGAACCAGATTTAGAAGACAGCATTAAGACCATGCAATGGTATGACTCTGAAGTTGAAAGGATTAAGCGATACCTCGAAAAAGGAAAGCCGTCGGAATTCCATCTTGATAAGGATGGGATCCTATTTTTCCAACACCGTCTCTTCGTACCCAAGTTCAAGGATGAGAGGGAACATGTTATGAAAGAAGCTCATGACACTCCTCTGTCAATTCATCCTGGTAGCACAAAGATGTACTGTGACATTTGTCAGAGATACTGGTGGCCTAATATGAAGCGAGATATTGCTCGTTATGTTTCTCAGGGTGATGTTTGCCGTCGCATTAAAGCAAAACATCAAAGGCCTACTGGAACTCTGCAACCACTTGATATTCCTAAATGGAAATGGGACAAGGTCCAAATGGATTTCATTACTGGTTTTCCCAGATCTCAGAAGGGTCATGATGCTATCTTTGTCGTCATTGACCGATTCTCCAAGGTTGCTGACTTTCTGCCAGTTAAGGAGACAATCACTGCTAGCCAGTTAGCAGACTTGTATGTTTCCCGAATTGTGTCACTCCACGGTGTTCCGTTGGAGATCAGTTCTGATCGTGGCAGCCTCTTTACCTCAAGATTCTGGAATAGTTTCCAAGAAGCTATGGGAACTCACCTGCCGTTCAGTACCACTTTTCACCCTCAGTCACAGGGTCAAGTCGAACGAGTTAATCAAGTGCTTGAAGATATGCTTCGAGCTTGCGTCATCTCCTTCGGTAAGAAATGGGAAGAATCTCTCCTGTATGCCAAATTCTCTTACAACAATGGCTATCAAGCTAGTCTGAAGATGGCACCGTTTGAAGTTCTTTACGGACATAAGTGTCGAACCCCTCTGAATTGGTCAGAAACTGGGGAACGCTCACTCGTCGGACTGGACATTGTTCAGCAAGCAGAAGAACAAGTCTGCATTGTCCGTGAACATCTGAAAACTGCTCAGTCTCATCAGAAGAGCAACTATGACCGAAAGCACCAGGAAATGGTCTATCAACCTGGCGAGCAAGCTTACCTCCGCGTCACTCCGTTGAAAGGCACTCATCGGTTCGGAATCAAAGGCAAGTTAGCTCCTCGCTACATTGGCCCATTCCGTATTCTTGCTCGTCGAGGAGAAGTGGCATATCAATTGCAATTGCCGCCAAATCTTTCTCAAGTGCATGATGTCTTTCATGTATCCCAACTCCGTCACTGCTTCAAGGATCCTATTCGAGCTGTGGATCACGAAATGCTTGAATTACGGGAAGATCTGTCCTATCCAGAATATCCCATCCGTATTCTTAATCAATGTGGTCGAATCATTCTGAAGATGAAGCCACTTGGGAACACGAGGATCGTCTTCGCGAAGAATACCTCGCTTTCTTTCAGTCTTCCTCTTAATTCTCGGGACGAGAATTCTTGTTAGTGGAGGAGAATTGTAACACCCCATGTACTTAGCAATAGTGATCACCTTAGTTAATGCCATGTCAGCAAGTTTATCAGTGCCTAATCATCATTTTTTGCATCATATTGCATTTCAACTCCTAGTTCAAACTTCAAGTAAATTCAAAGTGGAAAATAAAAGTTGTTCAAATCAGGAACTAAAATGTTCAATAAATAGCAAATAATTCAGAGGCAATTATAAAATTGTAACCAAACTTATTGAAATTGCATAAGTGACCCTAACAACCTCAAACAGTGGCTGAAAACAATATTTAATAACCTTTTATTTAATCCAAAATTAATATGAAATAGTATTTACCCCAAACCAGTTTTTGGTGATAGGATATGTTGCACTGTGATTTATGGTCTAGGTCTCATATTTTACAAAACCCATTTAATGCCCAAACAATTACAAAACAGAAAAGAAAAGGAAACAGAAAAAAGGAAAATAGAAAAAGGCCTAAAGCTCTACTGTGCACTTAGGCCTGTTGCTACAGCGCGGCCCAGCCCACTCCGCGCCATCCCCCACCTCCCGCACTGCTCACTGCCTCGCTGTAGAACACCTCGCGCGCGCGCACCCTGCCCCCCCCCCCTCGCTCGCCGCTCGACAACGCGTCGCCGCGCGTGCTGGTGAAAAGAGCAGCTCCCGCTCCCCCTGGCGAACCCTAGCCACCGTTTCCCCCCGCTCCCCCTCGTTCCCCACCTCACCCGAGCGCCGCCATGACCGTGGTCCCGTGAAGCACGCGGCCACCGGCCCTCACTCGCCTTGCCGACGCGCTCACCAGCTCCGCCGTCGTCCCCTACGCTGCCTGCTACCTCGAGCTGGAGCTCGGAGCCCTGACAGCGACCGCGGCGACCTCATCTTCCTCCCGGGCTCCGTCGTCTTCATCGCCGGATTCCGCCGCCCTCCGACCACCACCGGCTTCACCGGGCCTTCCCAGCAACGTCAGTGAGCCCCTCCCTCTTTCCCCACATTCCCCGCGCTCGATTTCGAGCTCTGGCGCCCGCTACACCGTCGCTCGATGCCCACAGCCGCGAACCTCGTCGCCGGCGACCGTCCGACGACCATTTGGTCCCTTGCTGCTGTCCATCCTGCTCGCCGTGCCTCGTAGAACCTCCCTAGCGCTTTGCCTCGTCCATTTGCACGCCGATGCGAGTAACACGAGCACCACCCGAACGCCTCGCCGCCGGCGTCGTCGTAGCGCTCGCCCCCGACCACCCCAGCTGCTCCGACCGCCGCCATCCGACGCGCCGTCGTCTTGCCGTTCGAACGCGCCTAACGACTCCCAAAATGGTGCCCTGTGCGCGAAATCCGACCACACCCGAGGCCGCACCGTAGCGAAACGCGCTCGTCGGCGAGATTCCGGCAAGTCACCCGACACCGCCGATGTGTCCTGACGTGTGGGACCCCCTGTGTCGCTGATGGGTGGGTCCCGTTGACCCATTGACCCCAGTCAACGCTGACTGGGCTGGCCCCTGTCTATGACATGTGGGTCCCGCTAAATAAACTAATTAAATAAATAAATAAATTGTTAATTAGTAAATTCAGTTAATTAGTCAACTAAACACTCACTGACCAGTAGGCCCCACCTGCTAATTAGGTTAGTTAGATTAAATTAACTCTGTTTAGTTAGCTCTGTCACTGGCATGTGGGTCCCACTGGACCCACCTGTCAGGTTTGACACCGGTCAGCCCCTGTTGACTTGCTGATGTCACACCTAGGTCATGCTGATGTCATCATTTACTATTCTGGATAATTTGAATTTAAATAAATAATTAAATTCAGAAAATGATTAAAACTTTAAAAAATCTTATAAAATAAACCGTAACTCCGATGAAAATAATTTATATATGAAAGTCGCTCAGAATTTCGATACGAATCTGAATACGCCCTCCGTATTCCTGTCAGATGCCCCTAGCTAGATGAACATGGAACTTTTAGACCGATTTCAATAAATGAATAGTGCCCAACTTTAATTAAATAAATCTGGATAAATTCCTAAATTAACTAACTCATTTAGTTAGGCAGTAGGGCACCCCGGCATATCATTTAGACATGTCATGCATATTGTTTGCATTTTGCCGTGAATTTATTGTTTCTCTCCCCCTCCTTCTCTCTCGATAGACGCCGAGACCGACGCCGTTGCAGCTGAGTACGACTACGCTCCAGACGAGCAGCCCGTTGACGACCCCTCCTTCTTGCCAGAGCAACCAGGCAAGCCCCCCCCCCCTTGAGCATCCAGATATCGCCCATTCCATTTCTCCTGCTTGCATTAGATTTTGCTACTGTTAATGTTTGCTCCTATTCTGATGCATAGCCTGCTTTTGTAACCTGTTTATTGTTACCTTACCTGCCTATGTTAAACTGCTTAGTATAGGTTGGCAGTGAACCATCAGTGACCCCCACCACCTTACCCTTGTTGCCCCTGCTTGATCATCGACGACTCGATCAATGTGATCGTCGACTAGAGACCGACACAACACTTCACCCCCTTAGTTGTACGACTCTGCATAGTTACTATCGAGTGCCGAGGATGATACCTCGTAACGCACTCCTGATGAATACTCTGCACTGTATCTATTTGGTCGTGGTCATCGAGGGTGATTCCTCCTTCTTCACTTCTGATATGACTCTGTCGTGCAACCCCTCAGTGCGAACCTCGAGGGTGATGCCTCCTACGTTCACCCTGATGATTTCATCAAGTGGAATTCACCGAGGGTGATTCCTCGGGTTTTCCCCCTTGATGTTATGACCACAGGGTTACTTTGACCTTTGTTACAGGCGGGTTGACCCTGATGGGTACCCACAGGGGATCTATGATGTCGGGTGTGCCGGAAGGGCACTCGAGTGTGATATTGTGGCGGAGCTTCAGAAACTCTGATCGTCTCTGCGTGTTACTAAATCAGCCTATCGGATTTGGGTGTTTGATCTGAGTGGGTCGACGTGCCCTATACGCACTACCACCACGCGGGATTATGGTTTATGGGGCCCTCTACATCGTACATTTCTCCCGAAAGCTCTTCAGATGTCACGGTTCACCGTGCGGGCTGATCGCCGGGAATGGGCTGGATACTTCACTGACGAGTTCAGTGTCGCGCCTGCACCCCGGCCAGCCACGCAACGCGCAGGGTGCCCAGGGCGATGGCCCAAGACCTCTGGGTGCATAGGTTAGTCCGGCGTGCTGACCTCTCTGCTGAGCCTAGGTAGGGTGCTGCTTTGTGTTGATCTCCTGAGGCTGGGCATTACCCAGCAAGTGTGTGCGGCCAGAGGTGATCGAGCGTGTTGGGTAACAGTAGTGCACCCCTGCAGGGATGAATAATCTATCGATAGCCGGTCCTACGGTAAAGGACGCTCAGTTTGTATATCCCGATCTACCACTTGAACTAGATACTTGTTACTTAATTGAAGCTTCGGGATTGCTTTCTCGCTGGGAGTCGAGGAAGGATCTCTAGGCTTGCTTCAACATGTTTGCTTAATAAAATGCTATTCTACTCTCTTCTATTGCTGCAAGATGGTGGCTTCGTGAAGATGACTGAAGATGCTAGTCTTCAATAGGACTAGGCCTTCTCTCTATTCTGGCATTTTTGTAGCCCAGTCCACATATACAGCCTTTTTCCCCTTTGATAATGTTGCATATGTAGTGTAGATCCTTGCTTGCTGAGTACTTCGGATGAGTACTCATGGTTGCTTTGTTACTTCTTTTTCCCCATACCCCACTTTGATGATACACCAGCCGATGGAGCCCCGGAGCCAGAGGTCCCAGCAGGAGCTTACTACCAGGAGGGTCCAGACGGCACGTACTACTGGATCAAGCTAGCCGACCAGGAGTAGGATCGAAGACTCCCAGGCAGGAGGCCTTCGCCTTTCGATCTAGAGTCGTTGTTTGTGCTAGCCTTCTTAAGGCAAAACTTGTCTAACTATGTCTGTACTCAGATAATATTTGTATGACTGACTTATGTATTCGGATCTTCGTGATCCCTAGTCTGTAATATTGTGGATCTCCGTTTATTTGTGTTAGAGTTGTGTTGTGATATCTTCCCATGAGACCCTGTGCTTGATCGTGCATGTTTGCGTGTATGATTAGTGCACGATTGAGTCGGGGGCGTCACAAGTTGGTATCAGAGCTGACTGCCTGTAGGAAGCCCCCTTCCAATTCTTGGTCTAAGTTGACTCTAGAAACCGAAAAACTATTTTACTAACTTGGCTTGGTGGCTTACGGGCCCACGTCGCCAACTGGGTGGTATTAGGATCTTTTATTCCTCGTCTATACTCTCGGACTCTGATCTCTCTTCTCTTCGGGTCAAATAAAATTTACTAACACCGACACTAGGATCTCATAAATCCCGTCTACCCGGAGAGCTGGATATCTGTGTGATTTCCCTGTCATTGATCTGATTAGTCTGATAATCATTTTCCTTTCCATTGTTTTGTTTAACCTTTCTCTCCGAGTTGTATTAAACTCCTCATTGTCATTTGACAATCCTGAATTTCCTCTGTTTCAGAGGGATCGTTTGTTTCCACCACGTCCTACGACACAGCTTGTGCTTTGCACTTGGGCTCGTGATGCCCCTGGGTTTCCAGCTATTCTGATCGCCCTCCTGACCAGACTTGGCTACCGTTGGTTCCCTGAGTAAATAGTCTACGAGGATTACCGCAAGTTCAACCAGGAGCAGTACCATGCTGATGTTCGTATCTATGATCAGCAAGATGACTCAGACAATGAGCTGCACCTTTTCCACGGTATCGGCGTGACGGTTGAGATGGCAGTCCATGATGCCGCCTACTCTGCTGTCGCACGTCTCCGAGGAGAGTTCAGCGATATCTTGGATGAATCTGAGTTCCGATACCTTCCTTATGCCCCAGCTGGAGATGTTACTGGATACTACACAGCTATCTGTGCCCTGTACAAGCCTTGTCGCTACGACCCGCGCGTTCTGATTCAGTGCACTCAGGCTCTGGATCGCACTGTTCGGCCTCTTGCCGTCGAGTTGGTTGCCACTCGAGCACGTCTCTACGATGCTATGACGCAGTTGCTACCCGCTGTTCGTGCAGGGATACATCCGGAGCACATCCTTTATCCGCGAAGGACTCAGATGTATGCAGGTATTGATTGGCCTGCTGTTGGAGGTCACACACCTGCACGTGGACCTCTTCTTACAGCTCGAGACCGGGTTCTGCATCAGAGTGCACATGGAGCGCAAGATCCTTCCGCGATGAATGTTCCAGGCTGCTTTCCGTGCCCATTATATTCCTCAGGGAATTATGGACCGGATGAAGAGCCAGTTCCGCAACCTCACTCAGGGCAACAAGACTGTCGAAGCTTATCAGTGGGAATTCCTTGACCTGTCCCGCTATGCTGAAGAAGACATTGCCACGGATGCTCGTAGATAAGAGAAGTTCCGTAATGGACTCCACCCAGACCTCGAACTTGCCCTTGCTGCTCAAGACTTCAACGATTTTTCTACTCTTGTGAACAAGGCTATTCTAGTTGAGACCGCTCAGATGAAGCATAAGGACTTGCATAAGCGCTATCGTGATGCTGGCTCATCTTCGGGCTCAGCACAGAAGCGTCGAGTCTGGATTCCCAATAATGTGTTCCGTCCAAATGCCCCTTCGTCAAAGAACAACTATGTTGCACCACGTCTGCCTCCTCCACCACCGAGGCAGCCAAGAGCTCAAGCTGCTCCACCCAATGCTCCTCTTCGTCCTGAAGATGGTCTATGCTTCAAGTGCCGCAAACCAGGTCACCTTGCTAAGGACTGCCGCCAGACTCAGAATCAGTTGGCTTTTCCTCGTACGGGCCGTGGCAATGGTCGTGGCAACCATCAGGCCCGCAACTATAATACTGGGTCTGCTGCACATGGTCATGGACACGCTTACAACATTGATATTGAAGAAGTCTAGGATCAACCTGCTACTGTGATGGGTACCCTTCTCGTTAACTCAGTACCTGCTTCTATTTTATTTGATTCAGGAGCATCACATTCTTTCATCTCTTAAAAATTTGCATTCATGCATGGCATTCGGTATGAGAAGATGCATACTCCGTTAGTCGTTAAAACTCCCGGAGGTCATTGTCATGCTGATGTGATAGCACCTGATGTTATCATCAAAATTAAAGGATTGGAATTCCTTGCCTCACCCATCGTCTTGAAGTCTTCCACCATAGACCTCATACTCGGAATGGATTGGTTGAAAGCTCACATTGCTTCGATCAATTATGCCACTAAAGTCGTCCAACTTCTTCACTCCTCCGACGAGACAGTGAATTATACAGCCCGCATTACACGGGATGCTGAAGCTCAGATATATGCTCTGAATGCTTTGAACGCCTCACCTCTGGAAGGAATCGAGAACGTTCCTGTCGTTCGAGATTTTATAGACGTCTTTCTGGAACTTCCAGGAATACTCCCGGTTAGAGCTGTCGAGTTTGTCATTGACTTGAAGCCTGGCACTACCCCTATTGCGAAGCGTCCTTATAAGATGCCGCCGCATGAACTCCTTGAACTTAAGGAAGAAATCGACAAGTCACTTAAGAAAGGTTTCATCCGCCCTAGTTCCTCTGCTTGGGGAGCACCTTCACTCTTCGTTAAGAAGAAGGATGGAACTAACCGATTGGTTCAGGATTACCGGCCCATTAACCAAGCCACAATCCAAAAATAAATACCCACTGCCCTGGATCAATGATCTTTATGATCAGCTTGCTGGATCCTCTGTCTTCTCGAAACTTGACTTGAGGTTGGGTTATCATCAGATCCGTGTTCGCGAAGAGGATATCCCGAAGACTGCCTTTGTTACTCGATATGGCTCTTATGAGTACACCGTTATGTCTTTTGGCTTAACAAATGCTCCAGCAACCTTCTCCGGTTGATGAACTATATCTTCATGGATTACCTCGACAAATTCGTCGTCGTTTATTTGGATGATATCCTTATATATTCCAAGAATGAAGAGGAACACGCTGAACATCTTCGGCTTGTATTGGAAAAGCTACGAGAACATCAGTTGTATGCTAAATTCTCTAAGTGTGAATTCTGGTTATCTGAAGTGACCTATCTTGGTCATGTGATTTCCAAGAATGGAATTGATGTTAACCCAGAATGAGTTCAAGCCATTCTTGACTGGACTCCCCCGAAGAATGTCAAGCAAGTCAGAAGTTTTCTCGGACTCACTAGTTATTGCTGTCGATTCGTTGAGAACTTTTCCAAGATTGCAAAACCATTGACGAATCTGCTACACAAAGGTGTTAAATTTGAGTGGACAGAAAAATGTCAATAAATCTTTCAGACACTGAAACATAAGTTAACATCTGCCCTAGTGCTAGCACCCCTGGATTCCCAAAAGGATTTCGTGATATACTGTGATGCATCTCGTCAAGGATTAGGCTGTGTCCTAATGCAAGAGCGTAAAGTGATTGCTTATGCCTCTCGACAATTGCGTCCTCACGAAGAAAATTATCCAGTGCATGACCTTGAACTATCTGCGGTTATTTATGCTCTGAAGCTATGGCGACATTACCTTCTCGGTAATCATTGCGAGATATACACGGATCATCAAAGTTTGAAGTACCTATATACTCAACCAGATCTGAACCTTCATCAACAAAGATGGCTCGAGACAATTGCCGATGATGATATGAATATCTCATACACCCTGGCAAGGCTAATGTAATGGCCGATGCTTTGAGTCGCAAGGCTTATTGCAACAATCTTATGGTTCAGGAAGCACAACCTATGCTTTATGAAGAGCTTCGCAAATTGAACCTCCATATTGTTCCGCAGGGTTATCTCCATACCCTGGTTGTCGAACTAGATTTAGAACACAGCATTAAGACCATGCAACGGTATGACTCTGAAGTTGAAATGATTAAGCGATACCTCGAAAAAGCAAAGCCGTCGAAATTCCATCTTGATAAGGATGGGATCCTATTTTTCCAACACCGTCTCTTCGTACCCAAGTTCAAGGATGAGAGGGAACACGTTATGAAAGAAGCTCATGACACTCCTCTGTTAATTCATCCTGGTAGCACAAAGATGTACCATAACATTTGTCAGAGATACTAGTGGCCTAATATGAAGTGAGATATTGCTCGTTATGTTTCTGAGGGTGATGTTTGCCGCTGCATTAAAGCAGAACATCAAAGGCCTACTGGAACTCTGCAACCACTTGATATTCCTAAATGGAAATGGGACAAGGTCCAAATGGATTTCATTACTGGTTTTCCCAGATCTCAGAAGGGTCATGATGCTATCTTTGTCGTCATTAACCGATTCTCCAAGGTTGCTGACTTTCTGCCAGTTAAGGAGACAATCACTGCTAGCCAGTTAGCAGACTTGTATGTTTCCTGAATTGTGTCACTCCACGGTGTTCCGTTGGAGATCAGTTCTGATCATGGCAGCCTCTTTACCTCAAGATTCTGGAATAGTTTCCAAGAAGCTATGGGAACTCACCTGTTGTTCAGTACTGTTTTTCACCCTCAGTCACAGGGTCAAGTCGAACGAGTTAATCAAGTGCTTGAAGATATGCTTTGAGCTTGCGTCATCTCCTTCGGTAAGAAATGGGAAGAATCTCTCCCGTATGCCGAATTCTCTTACAACAATAGCTATCAAGCTAGTCTAAAGATGGCACCATTTGCAGTTCTTTACGGACATAAGTGTCGAACCCCTCTGAATTGGTCAGAAACTGGGGAACGCTCACTCGTCGGACCGGACATTGTTCAGCAAGCAGAAGAACAAGTCCGCATTGTCCGTGAACACCTGAAAACTACTCAGCCTCGTCAAAAGAGCAACTATGATCGAAAGCACCAGGAAATGGTCTATCAACCTGGCAAGCAAGCTTACCTCCGCGTCACTCCGTTGAAAGGCACTCATCGGTTCGGAATCAAAGGCAAGTTAGCTCCTCGCTACATTAGCCCGTTCCGTATTCTTGCCCGTCGAGGAGAAGTGGCATATCAATTGCAATTGCCGCCAAATCTTTCTCAAGTGCATGATGTCTTTCATGTATCCCAACTCCGTCGCTGCTTCAAGGATCCTATTCGAGCTGTGGATCACAAAATGCTTGAATTACGGGAAGATCTGTCCTATCCAGAATATCCCATCCATATTCTTGATCAAGCTGAACGCCGGACTCGTTAAAAGTCAATCAAATTCCTCAAGGTTCAGTGGTCGAATCATTCTGAAGATGAAGCCACATGGGAACGCGAGGATCGTCTTCGCGAAGAATACCTCGCTTTCTTTCAGTCTTCCTCTTAATTCTCGGGACGAGAATTCTTGTTAGTGGAGGAGAATTGTAACACCCCATGTACTTAGCAATAGTGATCACCTTAGTTAATGCCATGTCAGCAAGTTTATCAGTGCCTAATCATCATTTGCATCATATTGCATTTCAACTCCTAGTTCAAACTTCAAGTAAATTCAAAGTGGAAAATAAAAGTTGTTCAAATCAGAAACTAAAATGTTCAATAAATAGCAAATAATTCAGAGGCAATTATAAAATTGTAACCAAACTTATTGAAATTGCATAAGTGACCCTAACAACCTCAAACAGTGGCTGAAAACAATATTTAATAACCTTTTATTTAATCCAAAATTAATATGAAATAGTATTTACCCCAAACCAGTTTTTGGTGATAGGATATGTTGCACTGTGATTTATGGTCTAGGTCTCATATTTTACAAAACCCATTTAATGCCCAAACAATTACAAAACAGAAAAGAAAAGGAAACAGAAAAAAAGAAAATAGAAAAAGGCCTAAAGCTCTACTGTGCACTTAGGCCTGTTGCTACAGCGCGGCCCAGCCCACTCCGCGCCATCCCCCACCTCCCGCACTGCTCACTGCCTCGCTGTCGAACACCTCGCGCCAGCACGCACGCGCGCACCTGGCCTCCCTCACTCGCCGCTCGACAACGCGTCGCCGCGCGTGCTGGTGAAAAGAGCAGCTCCCGCTCCCCCTGGCAAACCCTAGCCACCGTTTCCCCCCGCTCCCCCTCGTTCCCCACCTCACCCGAGCGCCGCCATGACCGTGGTCCCGTGAAGCACGCGGCCACCGGCTCTCACTCGCCTTGCCGACGCGCTCACCAGCTCCGCCGTCGTCCCCTACGCCGCCTGCTACCACGAGCTGGAGCTCAGAGCCCTGACAGCGACCGCGGTGACCTCATCTTCCTCCCGGGCTCCGTCGTCTTCATCGCCGGATTCCGCCGCCCTCCGACCACCACCGGCTTCACCGGGCCTTCCCAGCAACGTCAGTGAGCCCCTCCCTCTTTCCCCTCATTCCCCGCGCTCGATTTCGAGCTCTGGCGCCCGCTACACCGTCGCTCAATGCCCACAGCCGCGAACCTCGTCGCCGGCGACCGTCCGACAACCATTTGGTCCCTTGCTGCTGTCCATCCTGCTCGCCGTGCCTCGTAGAACCTCCCTAGCTTTTGCCTCGTCCATTTGCACGCCGATGCGAGTAACACGAGCACCACCCGAACGGCTCGCCGCCGGCGTCGTCGTAGCGCTCGCCCCCGACCACCCCAGCTGCTCCGACCGCCGCCATCCGACGCGCCGTCGTCTTGCCGTTCGAACGCGCTTAACGACTCCCAAAATGGTGCCCTGTGCGCGAAATCCGACCACACCCGAGGCCGCACCGCAGCGAAACGCGCTCGCCAGCGAGATTCCGGCAAGTCACCCGACACCGCCGACGTGTCCTGACGTGTGGGACCCCCTGTGTCGCTGATGGGTGGGTCCCGTTGACCCGTTGACCCCAGTCAACGCTGACATGTGGGTCCTGCTAAATAAACTAATTAAATAAATAAATAAATTGTTAATTAGTTAATTCAGTTAATTAGTCAACTAAACACTCACTGACCAGTAGGCCCCACCTGCTAATTAGGTTAGTTAGATTAAATTAACTCTGTTTAGTTAGCTCTGTCACTGACATGTGGGTCCCACTGGACCCACCTGTCAGGTTTGACCCCGGTCAGCCCCTTTTGACTTGCTGATGTCACACCTAGGTCATGCTGATGTCATCATTTACTATTCTGGATAATTTGAATTTAAATAAATAATTAAATTCAGAAAATGATTAAAACTTTAAAAAATCTTATAAAATAAACCGTAACTCCGATGAAAATAATTTATATATGAAAGTCGCTCAAAATTTCGATACGAATCTGAATACGCCCTCCGTATTCCTGTCAGATGCCCCTAGCTAGATGAACATGGAACTTTTAGACCGATTTCAATAAATGAATAGTGCCCAACTTTAATTAAATAAATCCGGATAAATTCCTAAATTAACTAACTCATTTAGTTAGGCAGTAGGGCACCCCGGCATATCATTTAGACATGTCATGCATATTGTTTGCATTTTGCCGTGAATTTATTGTTTCTCTCCCCCTCCTTCTCTCTCGATAGACGCCGAGACCGACGCCGTTGCAGCTGAGTACGACTACGCTCCAGACGAGCAGCCCGTTGACGACCCCTCCTTCTTGCCAGAGCAACCAGGCAAGCCCCCCCCCCCCTTGAGCATCCAGATATCGCCCATTCCATTTCTCCTGCTTGCATTAGATTTTGCTACTGTTAATGTTTGCTCCTATTCTGATGCATAGCCTGCTTTTGTAACCTGTTTACTGTTACCTTACCTGCCTATGTTAAACTGCTTAGTATAGGTTGGCAGTGAACCATCAGTGACCCCCACCACCTTACCCTTGTTGCCCCTGCTTGATCATCGACGACTCGATCAATGTGATCATCGACCAGAGACCGACACATCACTTCACCCCCTTAGTTATACGACTCTGCATAGTTACTATCGAGTGCCGAGGGTGATACCTCGTAACGCACTCCTGATGAATACTCTGCACTGTATCTGTTCGGTCGTGGTCATCGAGGGTGATTCCTCCTTCTTCACTTCTGATACGACTCTGTCGTGCAACCCCTCAGTGCGAACCTCGAGGGTGATGCCTCCTACGTTCACCCTGATGATTTCATCAAGTGGAAATCACCGAGGGTGATTCCTCGGGTTTTCCCCCTTGATGTTATGACCACACGGTTACTTTGACCTTTGTTACAGGCGGGTCGACCCTGATGGGTACCTACAGGGGATCTATGATGTCGGGTGTGCCGGAAGGGCACTCGAGTGTGATATTGTGGCGGAGCTTCAGAAACTCTGATCGTCTCCGCGTGTTACTAAATCAGCCTATCGGATTTGGGTGTTTGATCTGAGTGGGTCGACGTGCCCTATACGCACTACCACCACGCGGGATTATTGTTTATGGGGCCCTCTACGTCATACATTTCTCCCGAAAGCTCTTCAGACGTCACGGTTCACCGTGCGGGCTGATCGCCGGGAATGGGCTGGATACTTCACTGACGAGTTCAGTGTCGCGCCTGCACCCCGGCCAGCCACGCAACGCGCAGTGTGCCCAGGGCGATGGCCCAAGACCTCTGGGTGCATAGGTTAGTCCGGCGTGCTGACCTCTCTGCTGAGCCTAGGTAGGGCGCTGCTTTGTGTTGATCTCCTGAGGCCGGGCATTACCCAGCAAGTGTTTGCGGCCAGAGGTGATCGAGCATGTTGGGTAACAGTAGTGCACCCCTGCAAAGATGAATAATCTATCGATAGTCGGTCCTACGGTAAAGGACGCTCAGTTTGTATATCCCGATCTACCACTTGAACTAGATACTGGTTACTTAATTGAAGCTTCGGGATTGCTTTCTCGCTGGGAGTCGAGGAAGGATCTCTAGGCTTGCTTCAACATGTTTGCTTAATAAAATGCTATACTACTCTCTTCTATTGCTGCAAGATGGTGGCTTCGTGAAGATGACTGAAGATGCTAGTCTTCGATAGGACTAGGCCTTCTCTCTATTCTGGCATTTTTGTAGCCCAGTCCACATATACAGCCTTTTTCCCCTTTGATAATGTTGCATATGTAGTGTAGATCCTTGCTTGCTGAGTACTTCGGATGAGTACTCACGTTTGCTTTGTTACTTCTTTTTCCCCATACCCCACTTTGATGATACACCAGCCGATGGAGCCCCGGAGCCAGAGGTCCCAGCAGGAGCTTACTACCAGGAGGGTCCAGACGGCACGTACTACTGGATCAAGCTAGCCGACCAGGAGTAGGATCGAAGACTCCCAGGCAGGAGGCCTTCGCCTTTCGATCTAGAGTCGTTGTTTGTGCTAGCCTTCTTAAGGCAAAACTTGTCTAACTATGTCTGTACTCAGATAATATTTGTATGACTGACTTATGTATTCGGATCTTCATGATCCCTAGTGTGTAATATTGTGGATCTTCGTTTATTTGTGTTAGAGTTGTGTTGTGATATCTTCCCGTGAGTCCCTGTGCTTGATCGTGCATGTTTGCGTGTATGATTAGTGCACGATTGAGTCGGGGGCGTCAAAAGTTGGTATCAGAGCCGACTACCTGTAGGAAGCCCCCTTCCAATTCTTGGTCGAAGTTGACTCTAGAAACCGAAAAACTATTTTACTAACTTGGCTTGTGGCTTACGGGACCACGTCTCCAACTGGGTGGTATTAGGATCTTTTATTCCTCGTCTATACTCTGGGACTCTGATCTCTCTTCTCTTCGGGTCAAATAAAATTTACTAACACCGACACTAGGATCTCATAAATCCCGTCCACCCGGAGAGCTGGATATCTGTGCGATTTCCCTGTCATTGATTTGATTAGTCTGATAATCATTTTCCTTTCCATTGTTTTGTTTAACCTTTCTCTTCGAGTTGTATTAAACTCCTCATTGTCATTTGACTATCCTGAATTTCCTCTGTTTCAGATGGATCGTTTGTTTCCACCACGTCCTACGACACAGCTTGTGCTTTGCACTTGGGCTCGTGATGCCCCTGGGTTTCCAGCTGTTCTGATCTCCCTCCTGACCAGACTTGGCTACCGTTGGTTCCCTGAGTAAATAGTCTACGAGGATTAACGCAAGTTCAACCAGGAGCAGTACCATGCTGATGTTCGTATCTATGATCAGCAAGATGACTCAGATAATGAGCTGCACCTTTTCCACGGTATCGGCGTGACGGTTGAGATGGCAGTCCATGATGCCGCCTACTCTGCTGTCGCACGTCTCCGAGGAGAGTTCAGCGATATCTTGGATGACTCTGAGTTCCGATACCTTCCTTATGCCCCAGCTGGAGATGTTACTGGATACTACATAGCTATCTGTGCCCTGTACAAGCCTTGTCGCTACGACCCGCGCATTCTGATTCAGTGCACTCAGGCTCTGGATTGCACTGTTCGGGCTCTTGCCGTCGAGTTGGTTGCCACTCGAGCACGTCTCTACGATGCTATGACGCAGTTGCTACCCACTGTTCGTGCAGGGATACATCCGGAGCACATCCTTTATCCGCGAAGGACTCAGATGTATGCAGGTATTGATTGGCCCGCTGTTGGAGGTCACACACCTGCACGTGGACCTCTTCTTACAGCTCGAGACCGGGTTCTGCATCAGAGTGCACATGGAGCGCAAGATCCTTCCGCGACGAATGTTCCAGGCTGCTTTTCGTGCCCATTATATTCCTCAGGGAATTATGGACCGGATGAAGAGCCAGTTCCGCAACCTCACTCAGGGCAACAAGACTGTCGAAGCTTATCAGTGGGAATTCCTTGACCTGTCCCGCTATGCTGAAGAAGACATCGCCACGGATGCTCGTAGATAAGAGAAGTTCCGTAATGGACTCCACCCAGACCTCGAGCTTGCCCTTGCTGCTCAAGACTTCAACGATTTTTCTACTCTTGTGAACAAGGCTATTCTAGTTGAGACCGCTCAGATGAAGCATAAGGACTTGCATAAGCGCTATCGTGATGCTGGCTCATCTTCGGGCTCAGCACAGAAGCGTCGAGTCTGGATTCCCAATAATGTGTTCCGTCCAAATGCCCCTGCGTCAAAGAACAACTATGTTGCACCACGTCTGCCTCCTCCAGCACCGAGGCAGCCAAGAGCTCAAGCTGCTCCACCCAATGCTCCTCTTCGTCCTGAAGATGGTCTGTGCTTCAAGTGCCGTAAACCAGGTCACCTTGCTAAGGACTGCCGCCAGACTCAGAATCAGTTGGCTTTTCCTCGTACGGGCCGTGGCAATGGTCGTGGCAACCGTCAGGCCCGCAACTATAATACTGGGTCTGCTGCACATGGTCATGGACATGCTTACAACATTGATATTGAAGAAGTCCAGGATCAACCTGCTACTGTGATGGGTACCCTTCTCGTTAACTCAGTACCTGCTTCTGTTTTATTTGATTCAGGAGCATCACATTCTTTCATCTCTTAAAAATTTGCATTCATGCATGGCATTCGGTATGAGAAGATGCATACTCCGTTAGTCGTTAAAACTCCCGGAGGTCATTGTCATGCTGATGTGATAGCACCTGACGTTATCATCAAAATTAAAGGGTTGGAATTCCTTGCCTCACCCATCATCTTGAAGTCTTCCACCATAGACCTCATACTCGGAATGGATTGGTTGAAAGCTCACATTGCTTCGATCAATTATGCCACTAAAGTCGTCCAACTTCTTCACTCCTCCGACGAGACAGTGAATTATACAGCCCGCATTACACGGGATGCTGAAGCTCAGATATATGCTCTGAATGCTTTGAACACCTCACCTCTGGAAGGAATCGAGAACGTTCCTGTCGTTCGAGATTTTATAGACGTCTTTCTGGAAGAACTTCCAGGAATACCCCCGGTTAGAGCTGTCGAGTTTGTCATTGACTTGAAGCCTGGCACTACCCCTATTGCGAAGCGTCCTTATAAGATGCCGCCGCATGAACTCCTTGAACTTAAGGAAGAAATCGACAAGTCACTTAAGAAAGGTTTCATCCGCCCTAGTTCCTCTGCTTGGGGAGCACCTTCACTCTTCGTTAAGAAGAAGGATGGAACTAACTGATTGGTTCAGGATTACCAGCCCATTAACCAAGCCACAATCCAAAAATAAATACCCACTGCCCTGGATCAATGATCTTTATGATCAGCCTGCTGGATCCTCTGTCTTCTCGAAACTTGACTTGAGGTTGTGTTACCATCAGATCCGTGTCCGCGAAGAGGATATCCCGAAGACTGCCTTTGTTACTCGATATGGCTCTTATGAGTACGCCGTTATGTCTTTTGGCTTAACAAATGCTCCAGCAACCTTCGGTTGATGAACTATATCTTCATGGATTACCTCGACAAATTCGTCGTGGTTTATTTGGATGATATCCTTATATATTCCAAGAATGAAGAGGAACACGCTGAACATCTTCGGCTTGTATTGGAAAAGCTACGAGAACATTAGTTGTATGCTAAATTCTCTAAGTGTGAATTCTGGTTATCTGAAGTGACCTATCTTGGTCATGTGATTTCCAAGAATGGAATTGATGTTAACCCAGAATGAGTTCAAGCCATTCTTGACTGGACTCCCCCGAAGAATGTCAAGCAAGTCAGAAGTTTTCTCGGACTCACTAGTTATTGCCGTCGATTTGTTGAGAACTTTTCCAAGATTGCAAAACCATTGACGAATCTGCTCCACAAAGGTGTTAAATTTGAGTGGACAGAAAAATGTCAATAAATCTTTCAGACACTGAAACATAAGTTAACATCTGCCCCAGTGCTAGAACCCCCGGATTCCCAAAAGGATTTCGTGATATACTGTGATGCATCTCGTCAAGGATTAGGCTGTGTCCTAATGCAAGAGCGTAAAGTGATTGCTTATGCCTCTCGACAATTGCGTCCTCACGAAGAAAATTATCCAGTGCATGACCTTGAACTATCTGCGGTTATTTATGCTCTGAAGCTATGGCGACATTACCTTCTCGGTAATCATTGCGAGATATACACGGATCATCAAAGTTTGAAGTACCTATATACTCAACTAGATCTGAACCTTCATCAACAAAGATGGCTCGAGACAATTGCCGATTATGATATGAATATCTCATACACCCCTGGCAAGGCTAATGTAATGGCCGATGCTTTGAGTCGCAAGGCTTATTGCAACAATCTTATGGTTCAGGAAGCACAACCTATGCTTTATGAAGAGCTTCGCAAATTGAACCTCCATATTGTTCCGCAGGGTTATCTCCATACCCTGGTTGTCGAACTAGATTTAGAACACAGCATTAAGACCATGCAACGGTATGACTCTGAAGTTGAAAGGATTAAGCGATACCTCGAAAAAGCAAAGCCGTCGAAATTCCATCTTGATAAGGATGGGATCCTATTTTTCCAACACCGTCTCTTCGTACCCAAGTTCAAGGATGAGAGGGAACACGTTATGAAAGAAGCTCATGACACTCCTCTGTCAATTCATCCTGGTAGCACAAAGATGTACCGTGACATTTGTCAGAGATACTGGTGGCCTAATATGAAGTGAGATATTGCTCGTTATGTTTCTGAGTGTGACGTTTGCCACCGCATTAAAGCAGAACATCAAAGGCCTGCTGGAACTCTGCAACCACTTGATATTCCTGAATGGAAATGGGACAAGGTCCAAATGGATTTCATTACTGGTTTTCCCAGATCTTAGAAGGGTCATGATGCTATCTTTGTCGTCATTGACCGATTCTCCAAGGTTGCTCACTTTTCTGCCAGTTAAGGAGACAATCACTGCTAGCCAGTTAGCAGACTTGTATGTTTCCCGAATTGTGTCACTCCACGGTGTTCCGTTGGAGATCAGTTCTGATCGTGGCAGCCTCTTTACCTCAAGATTCTGGAATAGTTTCCAAGAAGCTATGGGAACTCACCTGTTGTTCAGTACTGCTTTTCACCCTCAGTCACATGGTCAAGTCGAACGAGTTAATCAAGTGCTCGAAGATATGCTTTGAGCTTGCGTCATCTCCTTCGGTAAGAAATGGGAAGAATCTCTCCCTTATGCCGAATTCTCTTACAACAATAGCTATCAAGCTAGTCTAAAGATGGCACCATTTGCAGTTCTTTACGGACATAAGTGTCGAACCCCTCTGAATTGGTCAGAAACTGGGGAACGCTCACTCGTCGGACCGGACATTGTTCAGTAAGCAGAAGAACAAGTCCGCATTGTCCGTGAACATCTGAAAACTACTCAGCCTCGTCAGAAGAGCAACTATGATCAAAAGCACCAGGAAATGCTTGAATTACGGGAAGATCTGTCCTATCCAGAATATCCCATCCATATTCTTGATCAAGCTGAACGCCGGACTCGTTAAAAGTCAATCAAATTCCTCAAGGTTCAGTGGTCGAATCATTCTAAAGATGAAGCCACATGGGAACGCAAGGATCGTCTTCGCGAAGAATACCTCGCTTTCTTTCTGTCTTCCTCTTAATTCTCGGGACGAGAATTCTTGTTAGTGGAGGAGAATTGTAACACCCCATGTACTTAGCAATAGTGATCACCTTAGTTAATGCCATGTCAGCAAGTTTATCAGTGCCTAATCATCATTTGCATCATATTGCATTTCAACTCCTAGTTCAAACTTCAAGTAAATTCAAAGTGGAAAATAAAAGTTGTTCAAATCAGAAACTAAAATGTTCAATAAATAGCAAATAATTCAGAGGCAATTATAAAATTGTAACCAAACTTATTGAAATTGCATAAGTGACCCTAACAACCTCAAACAGTGGCTGAAAACAATATTTAATAACCTTTTATTTAATCCAAAATTAATATGAAATAGTATTTACCCCAAACCAGTTTTTGGTGATAGGATATGTTGCATTGTGATTTATGGTCTAGGTCTCATATTTTACAAAACCCATTTAATGCCCAAACAATTACAAAACAGAAAAGAAAAGGAAACAGAAAAAAGGAAAATAGAAAAAGGCCTAAAGCTCTACTGTGCACTTAGGCCTATAGCTACAGCGCGGCCCAGCCCACTCCGTGCCATCCCCCACCTCCCGCACTGCTCACTGCCTCGCTGTTGAACACCTCGCGCCCGCACGCGCGTGCGCACCTGGCCCCCGCTCGCTCGCCGCTCGACAGCGCGTCACCGCGCGCGCTGGGGATAAGAGCAGCTCCCCGCTCCCCCTGGCAAACCCTAGCCACCGTTTTCCCCCGTTCCCCCTTGTTCCCCACCTCACCCGAGCGCCGCCATGACCGTGGTCCCGTGAAGCACGCGGCCACCGACCCTCACTCGCCTTGCCGACGCGCTCACCAGCTCCGCCGTCGTCCCCTACGCCGCCTGCTACCTCGAGCTGGAGCTCGGAGCCTCGACAGCGACCACGGTGACCTCATCTTCCTCCCCGGCTCCATCGTCTTCATCGCCGGATTCCGCCGCCCTCCGGCCACCACCGGCTTCACCGGGCCTTCCCAGCAATGTCAGTGAGCCCCTCCCTCTTTCCCCTCATTCCTCGCGCTCGATTTCGAGCTCTGGCGCCCGCTACACCATCGCCCGATGCCCACCGCCGCGGACCTCATCGCCGGCGATCGTCCGGCGACCATTTGGTCCCTTGCTGCTGTCCATCCTGCTCGCCGTGCCTCGTAGAACCTCCCTAGCGCTTCGCCTTGTCCATTTGCACGCTGAAGCGAGTGACACGAGCACCACCCGAACGGCTCACCGCCGGCGTCGTCGTAGCGCTCGCCCCCGACCACCGCAGCTGCTCCGACCGCTGCCATCCGACGCGCCGTCGTCTTGCCGTTCGAACGCGCCTAACGGCGCCCAAAATGGTGCCCTGTGCGCGAAATCCGACCACACCCGAGGCCGCACCGCCGCGAAACGCGCTTGCCGGCGAGATTCCGGCGAGTCGCCGGCCACCGCTGATGTGTCCTGATGTGTGGGACCCCCTGTGTCGCTGACGGGTGGGTCCCGTTGACCCCAGTCAACGCTGACTGGGCTGGCCCGTGTCTATGACATGTGGGTCTCGCTAAATAAACTAATTAAATAAATAAATAAACTGTTAATTAGTTAATTCAGTTAATTAGTCAACTAAACACTCACTGACCAGTAGGCCCCACCTGCTAATTAGGTTAGTTAGATTAAATTAACTCTGTTTAGTTAGCTCTGTCACTGACATGTGGGTCCCACTGGACCCACCTGTCAGGTTTGACCCCGGTCAGCCCCTGTTGACTTGCTGACGTCACACCTAGGTCATGCTGACATCATCATTTACTATTCTGGATAATTCAAATTTAAATAAATAATTAAATTCAGAAAATGATTAAAACTTTAGAAATCATATAAAATAAACCGTAACTCCGATGAAAATAATTTATATATGAAAGTCGCTCAGAATTTCGATACGAATCTGAATACGCCCTCTGTATTCCTGTCAGATGCCCCTAGTTAGATGAACATGTAACTTTCAGACCGATTTCAATAAATGAATAGTGCCCAACTTTAATTAAATAAATCCGAATAAATTCCTAAATTAACTAACTCATTAAGTTAGGCAGTAGGGCACCCCGGCATATCATTTAGACATGTCATGCATAGTGTTTGTATTTTTCCATGAATTTATTGTTTCTCTCCCCCTCCTTCTCTCTCGATAGACGCCGAGACCGACGCCGTTGCAGCTGAGTACGACTACGCTCCAGACGAGCAGCCCGTTGACGACCCCTCCTTCTTGCCAGAGCAACTAGGCAAGCCCTCCCCCCCCCTTGAGCATCCAAATATTGCCCATTCCATTTCTCCTGCTTGCATTAGATTTTGCTACTGTTAATGTTTGCTCCTATTCTGATGCATAGCCTGCTTTTGTAACCTGTTTATTGTTACCTTACCTGCCTATGTTAAACTGCTTAGTATAGGTTGGTAGTGAACCAACAGTGACCCCCACCACCTTACCCTTATTGCCCCTGCTTGATCATCGATGACTCGATCAATGTGATCGTCGACCAGAGACCGACACATCACTTCACCCCGTTAGTTGTACGACTCTGCATAGTTACTATCGAGTGCCGAGGGTGATAGCTCGTAACGCACACCTGATGAATACTCTACAGTGTAGTTGTTCGGTCATGGTCATCGAGGGTGATTCCTCCTTCTCCACTTTCGATACGACTCTGTTGTGCAACCCCTCAGTGCGAACCTCGAGGGTGATGCCTCCTACGATCACCCTGATGATTTCATCGAGTGGAATTCACCGAGGGTGATTCCTCGGGTTTTCCCCCTTGATGTTATGACCACACGGTTACTTTGACCTTTGTTATAGGCGGGTCCAGCCTTATGGGTACCCGCAGGGGATCTATGATGCCGGGTGTGCCGGAAGGGCACTCGAGTGTGATATTGTGGCGGAGCTTCAGAAACTCTGATCGTCTCCGCGTGTTACTAAATCAGCCTATCGGATTTGGGTGTTTGATCTGAGTGGGTCGACGTGCCCTATATGCACTACCATCACGTGGGATTATGGTTTTTGGGGCCCTCTACGTCGTACGTTTCTCCCGAAAGCTCTTCAGACATCACAGTTCACCGTGCGGGCTGATCGCTGGGAATGGGCTGGATACTTCACTGACGAGTTCAGTGTCACGCCTGCACCCCGGCTAGCCACGCAACTCGCAGGGTGCCCAAGGCGATGGCCCAAGACCTCTGGGTGCATAGGTTAGTCCGGCGTGCTGACCTCTCTGCTGAGCCTAGGTAGGGCGCTGCTTCGTGTTGATCTCCCGAGGCCGGGCATTACTCAGCAAGTGCGTGCGGCCAGAGGTGATCAAGCGTGTTGGGTAACAGTAGTGCACCCCTGCAGGGATGAATAATCTATCGATAGCCGGTCCTACGATAAAGGATGCTCAGTTTGTATATCCCGATCTACCACTTGAACTGGATACTTGTTACTTAATTGAAGCTTTGGGATTGCTTTCTCGCTGGGAGTCGAGGAAGGATCTCTAGGCTTGCTTCAACATGTTTGCTTAATAAAATGCTATTCTACTCTCTTTTATTGCTGCAAGATGGTGGCTTCGTGAAGATGACTGAAGATGCTAGTCTTCGATAGGACTAGGCCTTCTCTCTATTCTGGCATTTCTGCATCCCAGTCCACATATACAGCCTTTTTCCCCTTTGATAATGTTGCATATGCATGTAGTGTAGATCCTTGCTTGCTGAGTACTTCGGATGAGTACTCACGGTTGCTTTGTTACTTCTTTTTCCCCATACCCCACTTTGATGATACACCAGACGATGGAGCCCGGAGCCAGAGGTCCCAGCAGGAGCTTACTACCAGGAGGGTCCAGACGGCACGTACTACTGGATCGAGCCAGCCGACCAGGAGTAGGATCGGAGGCTCCCAGGCAGGAGGCCTTCGCCTTTCGATCTAGAGTCGTTGTTTGTGCTAGCCTTCTTAAGGCAAAACTTGTCTAACTATGTCTGTACTCAGATAATATTTGTATGACTGACTTATGTATTCGGATCTTCGTGATCCCTTGTCTGTAATATTGTGGATCTTTGTTTATTTGTGTTAGAGTTGTGTTGTGATATCTTCCCGTGAGTCCCTGTGCTTGATCATGCATGTTTGCATGTATGATTAGTGCACAATTGAGTCGGGGGCGTCACATCATAGCAGCATGATCGGTGTGAACAGTTACTTTGGAATCAACAATATAAGATCTGAACTTATCACAAGCAAACACAAGTGCTTAAAATTCTTTTCCAGTAGTAGCATAATTTCTTTGAGCACATTCTAGAGTTTTACTAGCATAATGGATAACATTTAATTTCTTATCAACTCTTTGTCCTAGAACAGCACCAACAGCATAATCACTAGCATCACACATAGTCTCAGAGGGTAGGTTCCAATCAGGTGGTTGAACAATAGGTGCGGAAATCAAGGCTTTCTTAAGTATTTCAAATGCTTCTACACAATCATCATCAAAAACAAATGGAACATCCTTTTGCAAGAGATTAGTAAGAGGCCTAGAAATTTTAGAGAAGTCTTTAATAAACCTCCTATAGAAACCAGCATGGCCAAGGAAACTTCTTATACCTTTGATATCTTTAGGACACGTCATTTTTTCAATAGCATCAACTTTGGCTTTATCAACTTCAATACCTTTTTCAGAGATTTTATGCCCCAAGACAATACCTTCATTAACCATAAAGCTTGGAGATGCTAATACGTCTCCAACGTATCTATAATTTTTGCTTGTTCCATGCTGTTATATTATCATTCTTGGATGTTTTACAATCATTTTATAGCAACTTTATATCATTTTTTGGGACTAACCTATTGACATAGTGCCCAATGCCAGTTGCTGTTTTTGCTTGTTTTTTACTTCACAGAAAATCAATACCAAACGGAGTCCAAACGGAGAGAAGCTTTTTGGAGATTTTTTTCTGCACCAGAAGACACCTGTTGGGCCAAAGAAGTACCAGAGGGGGGGCTCCGAGGGGAGCACAACCCACCTGGGCGCGCCTGGGGGCCCAGGCGCGCCTTGGTGGGTTGTGCCCACCTCGGTCGCCTCCCGCACCGCCTCTTTGCTCAATAAATACCCCGAAAATCCAAAAACCCTAGGGGAGTCAACGAAACACAATTCCAGCCGCCGTAAGTTCCAGAACCACTAGATCCAATCTAGACACCATCACGGAGGGGTTCATCATCCTCATTGGTGCCTCTCCGATGATGCGTGAGTAGTTCATTGTAGACCTACGGGTCCGTAGTTAGTAGCTAGATGGCTTCTCTCTCTCTTTTGATTCTCAATACAATGGTCTCTTGGAGATCTATTTGATGTAACTCTTTTTTGCAGTGTGTTTGTTGGGATCCGATGAACTTTGAGTTTATGATCAGATCTATTTATCCATGAAAGTTATTTGAGTTTCTTTGATCTCTTATATGCATGATTACTTATAGACTCATATTTCTTCTTCGAGTCTTTGGTTTAGTGAGGCCAACTAGATCGATTTTTCTTGCCATGGGAAGAGGTGCATTGTGATGGGTTCGGTCGTGCGGTGTTCTTTCCCAGTGACAGAAGGGGCAGCAAGACACGTATTGATCATTGCTATTAAGGATAACAAGATGGGGTCTATTCCTACATGAATAGATCTTGTCTATATCATGTCATCGTTCTTATTGCTTTACTCCGTTTTTCCATGAACTTAATACACTAGATGCATGCTGGAAAGCGGTCGATGTGTGGAGTAATAGTAGTAGATGCAGGCAGGAGTCGGTCTACTAATCTTGGACATGATGCCTACATAATGATCATTGCCTAGATATCGTCATAATTATTTGAAGTTCTATCAATTGCCCAACAGTAATTTGTTTACCCGCCGTATGCTATTTTTCTCGAGGAAGCCACTAGTGAAATCTATGGCCCCCGGGTCTATTCTTTATCATATTTGCTTTGAGATCTATTTTTATTTGCTTTTGTTTTCAGAACTATTATCCTAAAAGCCCCAAAATACCTTGCTGCACTTTTTCTTTATTTATTTTATTTTGCTTGATTGCGAGATTTATTTATCCAAAATTATACAAACCAATCTATCTTTTACCCGAGAGGGATTGACAACCCCTCTTACGCGTCGGGTTGCAAGTATTTGTTCTTTGTGTGCAGGTACCGTTTACATAGTGTTGCTTGGTTCTCCTACTGGTTCGATAACCTTGGTTTCATAACTGAGGGAAATACCTACTGAAGTTGTACTGCATCATCCCTTCCTCTTCGGGGAAATACTGACGCAGATACGAGCCATCAAGAAAGGATTTCTGGCGCCATTGCCGGGGAGACATCATCAACATCTATCAGGTTCCTAATCACAAATCTCATCTCCTTGCAATTTACATTATTTTCCATTTGCCTCTCATTTTCATCTCCCCCACTTCGCAAAAATATTTGCCTTTTTATTTGCCTTCTTTTTCGTTTGCCTTTTTCTAGTTCACCTTTTTGATGGATTGATATATTTACTTATGTGCCATGTGCCTTCTATTTGCTTTCATTGTTGCTTGCTAAAAATCTATTGATATGGATCCACTTAAAGTTTCTACTTGGATCATCTTTGATCCATATGTACTCGTGCTGAAACCCCAACTAGTTTAGTTGATGGAAAATCATTAGATGAGCATGCTCATTTTGTGCGTCATTGTTTGTCTCAAAAAGGGAGACTCTTATGGAATCAAATAAATCATTTGCTTTGCTATGCTTGGAATCTTTGTGAAATTTGTGATTTTACTTGTTGCTCTAAGAACCCTAAAAAACACCTTCCCTACCTATGTGAGTTTAATGATAATGAAATCTTATCTTCTTATGAAAAGGGTGTTTATAGCTACTATGATATCGAACAAATTGAAGAATTTGTTGCTTTTAAGGGCGCGTATGAAGTTTCTTCTTCGATTGAAAAGTATGTTATTACGCTCTACAAATCTGAAAATTTTGACATACTTAAATATTGCTATGAAAACTATGCTCATAATGCCTATGTTAAAGAATTTATTGAGAGAATGTCTGCTACTTTGGAAGAAAATAATGATATGCATGAATCTATAGATAATTGTGATTCCGTCGATTTGATTGAAATTTCCCCCCTTGATGAACATGATGCTTGCTATTCTTATGGCCATGATGCCAATATTAATGATGCCTATGGAGACGAACTTGCTATAGTTCGTTATGTTAAACATGAAATTATTGCTATTGCACCCATCCTTGATAGTTCCTTGAATCAAAAGCATGATTGCAATGATGTTATTATAAATTATATAAAAGTCGATTGTGCTAATTATATGCAAATCTACAAGCTTGGGGATGATAATTTTGTTATGTCTACTACTTATTGCAATGATCATGATTGAGGTGATAATGTTTCTTATGATCTTGAAAATTTATTTAAGCCTCATGATGAATATGATATTGATAATAATGTTTGCAATAATATTGAAAGTGGGTTTGGAAGAGCGTCAACTTTAGGTAAAAATAATCCCACATATTCGGAGAGTGTTCAATCTTATGATTTTTTTGATGAAAGTGGGTTTGGAGAGGTCATGACTTTATTTGATGATAATCCCACTATTTTGGAAGAGTGTCAACTTTGCATGCATGTGGATCATGAAGAGAATATGTTATGTGATAGTTATATTATTGAATTTGATTATGATCTTACATGTAATTATTATGAGATAGGAAAATATGGTTGTAGAAATTTTCATGTTACTAAATTACCTCTCTTCATGTTGAGATTGCTATTGTTTCTTTCTTCTTCCTTGCATATGCTAGTTTTTGCTTGCCTGGATAATTTGTTTGCTTATAAAATTCCTAGGCATAGGAAGTATGTTAGACTTAAATATGTTTGTCACATGTTTTATGATGCTCTCTTCGTGTTTAAATTCTTATCTTTCATGTGAGCATCAATAAAATCTTATGCCTAGCTAGGGGCATAAAACGATAGCGCTTGTTGGGAGGCAACCCAATGAATAAAATTTATTTTTGCCTTTTTATTTATGTTCTTGAGTGTTTGCACAATTATGCCTCTGTTATGATTGTGTTTTTTATGTTTTAATTAGTGTTTGTGCCAAGTAAAGCCTTTGGGATAGCTTTGGTGATAGTTGATTTGATCCTGTTGAAAAACAGAAACTTTTGCGTCCAGTAAAATAATTGTCTAGATTTAGAGAAGTGACGAAAAGTTCTGAATTATTTACAAAAGATTTATATACAAATTTACTCTGTTGTCCTAATGTTTCAGAATTTTTGGAGTTACATAAGTATGAGAACAATTCTCATCTTTACAGACTGTTCTGTTTTTGACAGATTCTGTTTTCTTTGCATTGTGTGCTTATTTTGATGATTCTATGGATTGTATCGGGGGGTATAAGCCATGGCAAAGTTATAATACAGTGGATATAATGAATAACAAAATTTGAATGGGTTTTAAATAGTACTTAAAGTAAAGATTGGTTTTCTTATACTAACGGATCTCACGAAGGTTTTGTTAAGTTTTGTGTGATTGAAGTTTTCAAGTTTTGGGTGAGATCACGATGGATGAAGGAATAAGGAGTAAGAAAATGCTAAGCTAGGGGATGCCCCATGGCACCCCAAGGCAATATTCAAGGAGAAACAAGCAACTAAGCTTGGGGATGCCCCGAGTGGCATCCCCGCTTTCTTCTAACGACCATCGGTATTTTACTTGGAACTATATTTTTATTCGTCACATATCATGAGTTTTGCTTGGAGCATCTTGTATTATATGAGTCTTTGCTTATTTTGCTTTTTAGTTTGTCAAAATTATCCTTGCTGTACACACCTATTTGAGAGAGCCAAAATTATGCTATGATTTGTTAGAATTGCTCTTTATGCTTCACTTAAATTTTTTGAGCTATGGAATTGCTCTAGTGCTTCACTTATATCTTTTTGAGCACGGTGTGCTTTAATATTTTTGAAGAAATGCTCTCATGCTTCACTTAGATTTATTTTAGAGTTAGTAAATTTTTAAAGAAATTCTCTCATGCTTCACTTATATTATTTTGAGAGATGGAAATTTTTATGCTCATGTTCTTCACTTAGAATTTATTTGAGCTATCAAAAGCAACATATGAAACTAGTCCCAAAGTAATAGATATTCAAGAAGGATATAATAAAAACTTTCATGAAGATCATTGGACAAAATAAACTTGATTCTTTGTAATAGTTTTGCGATATGATGATAGTGATATGTGAGTCATGTTGGTGAGTAATTATGCTTTAGTAAGAATATTGGTGTTAAGGTTTGTGACTCCCTATGCAAGCACGAAAGTCAATAGTTATGCAATGAAATTACATCCTACTTGTGGTGCATTATTCGGTGTTAGTTATGCTCAATGCTCGCTTATGTGATTTTTTGTTTCTTGGTTGGATGCTTCTCAATCTTTTTGCTAGCCTTCACTTGTACTAAGTAGGAATACTACTTGTGCATCCAAAATCCTAAAACCCAATTTTGCCACATGAGTCCACTATACCTACCTATATGTGGTATTTCCATGCTGTTCTAAGCAAATTTGTATGTGCCATCTCTAATTTTCAAAATAATTTTCCTTTTTGTGTGCTCGTACTGCTCATGAAACGGTAGGGGGTGGATGATATTTTTCCATGCTAGATCTGTTATTCTCAAGATGAGTGTTTATTCACTTGTCATTGCACGAGAGTACGGCAAAGGTATTAGGGATGCCCAGTCCCGAAATGAAAAATGAATTTACTTTATGTTGTCAAATAATAAATTCCTTGGAAAGTGGTGGTATGGACGGCACCCGTGGATATGGCTAGCCATGGAATGTGAAAGTATGGTGGAAAAAGGAATAAACTTTATTTTCTGTTTGGGAACCGCCTATGATATACCTAGCATGGAAAGTATTGGGAACTACTCGATCGTTTTCGTTGACAGGAAAAAGCATGCCACCCAAAATGTTTTATCTCTATCTTTTTTGCTTTGAGCTCTGGCACCTCTACAAATCCCTACTTCCCTCTGTGAAGGGTCTTTCTATTTACTTTATGCAATTTTTATTTTTATTTGAGTCTCCATCTTCTCTTATAAAGCACCAACTAAGGGGCACTATGATCGTACTTGGGCATTGGATGTAGCTAATATGCGAGTGTGTTTCATGAATGGATCAATGATTGAGCATAATGGGCTAGGGATAACTTGCTTTAGTGTTGATATTTTGAAAGACATGGTTGCTTGTTGATATGCTTGAGTATTGAAATATTCATGTCAAAACTAGACTATTGCTTTGAACCATATAAAAGTCCAAATGTCCATGCTACAAAAGAAAAGAATATGTGATGAACATGTTAGGCAGCATTCCACATCAAAAATTCTGTTTTTATCATTTACCTACTCGAGGACGAGTAGAAATTAAGCTTGGGGATGCTGATACGTCTCCAACGTATCTATAATTTTTGCTTGTTCCATGCTGTTATATTATCATTCTTGGATGTTTTACAATCATTTTATAGCAACTTTATATCATTTTTGGGACTTACCTATTGAAATAGTGCCCAGTGCCAGTTGCTGTTTTTTGCTTGTTTTTTACTTCGCAGAAAATCAATTCCAAACGGAGTCCAAATGTAGTGAAACTTTTTGGAGATTTTTTCTGGATCAGAAGACACCTGTTGGGCCAAAGAAGTACCAGAGGGGGGCTCCGAGGGGAGCACAACCCACCTGGGCACGCCTGGGGGCCCAGGCGCGCCCTGGTGGGTTGTGCCCACCTCGGTAGCCTCCCGCACCGCCTCTTTGCTCTACAAATACCCCAAAAATCCAAAAACCCTAGGGGAGTCAACGAAACACAATTCCAGCTGCCGCAAGTTCCAGAACCACCAGATCCAATCTAGACACCATCACGGAGGGGGTCATTATCCTCATTGGTGCCTCTCCGATGATGTGTGAGTAGTTCATTGTAGACCTACGGGTCCGTAGTTAGTAGCTAGATGGATTCCTCTCTCTCTTTTGATTATCAATACAATGGTCTCTTGGAGATCTATTTGATGTAGCTCTTTTTTGCGGTGTGTTTGTTGGGATCCGATGAACTTTGAGTTTATGATCAGATCTATTTATCCATGAAAGTTATTTGAGTTTCTTTGATCTCTTATATGAATGATTACTTATAGCCTCGTATTTCTTCTTCGAATCTTTGGTTTAGTTAGGCCAACTAGATCGATTTTTCTTGCCATGGGAAGAGGTGCTTTGTGATGGGTTCGGTCGTGCGGTGTTCTTTCCCAGTGACAGAAGGGGCAGCAAGACACGTATTGATCGTTGCTATTAAGGATAACAAGATGGGGTCTATTCCTACATGAATAGATCTTCTCTAGATCATGTCATCATTCTTATTGCATTACTCCATTTTTCCATGAACTTAATACACTAGATGCATGTTGGATAGCGGTCGATGTGTGGTGTAATAGTAGTAAATGCAGGCAGGAGTCGGTCTACTAATCTTGGACGTGATTCCTATATAATGATCATTGCCTGGATATCGTCATAATTATTTGAAGTTCTATCAATTACCCAACAGTAATTTGTTTACCCGTTGTATGCTATTTTTCTCGAGAGAAGCCACTAGTGAAATCTACGGCCCCCGGGTCTATTCTTTATCATATTTGCTTTGAGATCTATTTTTATTTGCTTTCGTTTTCAGATCTATTATCCTAAAAACCCAAAAATACCTAGCTGCACTTTTTATTTATTTATTTTATTTTTCTTTATTGTGAGATCTATTTATCCAGAATTATACAAACCAATTTATCTTTTACCCGAGTGGGATTGACAACCCCTCTTACGCGTCGGGTTGCAAGTATTTGTTCTTTGTGTGCAGGTACCATTTACATAGTGTTGCTTGGTTCTCCTACTGGTTCCATAACCTTGGTTTCATAACTGAGGGAAATACGAACTGAAGCTGTACTGCATCATCCCTTCCTCTTCGGGGAAATACTGACGCGGATACGAGCCATCATAGAGGTGTTCCACGACAATACCAAAATTATCATCACGGAAGTGTCCACTTCCATGATGATAAATGGCGCATCATGGAAGTGTTTTCGTTAAGGGTAACCGACACGTGGCATCCACCGTAACGGGTCGCCGTTAAGCTATCGGGTTCTGGTTTGGATCTGATAACCCGTTAACAGCCCTGACCAATGGGGATTTTCCAAGTGTAAAATTCTCATTCACCGGAGGATCCACGTGTCAGCTCCTCGTTGGGACAGATGTCAACCGTCCACTGGACAGGAGTCGCCAATGAAATGTTGACACATGGGATGGCCCAATAGAGGCCCGTATAGGTTTAAAAGTCGGCCCAGGAAAAGGCCCACAAGATTTCGTGAGATCTAACGGGCCGGCCCATTCATTTTCTGGACCAAATTGTGGCCCACATTAGATACGGTCCATTAAATGCCTGCAATATTCTGGGCCAGTTTGTGGCCCATATCAGATCCAGCCCGTTAACAGCCTACAATAGTTTGGGACAAATTACGGCCCATAACAGATACGACCCTTTAACAGCTACTGTGCCATTGGGCCAATTGGGGGTCTGTTTTCCTCTTCGGCCTGTTAATGGCCCGTTTAACAGTTCGGCCCGATATTAGTTTCGGCCTGTGAGCAGCCCTGTGTACATATGGGCCTCTTTCGGCCCATTTTCACTTCCGGACATTTAAAGGCCCGAGCTGCATCTGGGCCTAATTCTGGTCCGTAGAGACTTTCTGCCTCTTAACGGCCCGTAGTCTTCGTGGATACATTTTAGCCCAAATTGCCTATCGGCCCGTAAAAGGCCCTTGATAGTGTTGGGCCTAATTTCGGCCGGCTATGCAATCAGCCTACTTCTAGCCTGTCCTGAAATTGGGCCCACCAAGGCCCAACAACATTTTGGCCTGTTAATGGCCCATCATATCACTGGGCCAATAATGGGCCGATGTATATTCCAGCCTGCTGTCGGCCCGTGATTTGTTCGACACAATTCAGGCTCAATCTACATCTCAGCCTATTAAAAGCCCATTTTATTTTCTGGCCCAATTAAGGCAAGCGCTTTACTCGGCCTTTTAAAGCCCGAAACTAATAGAGGGCCAGATTAATTCTAGGCCTACTAAAGGCCCAAGATGATTGTAGGCCCACGGTTCGGCCCATTCATAGTGATTGGCGGCCGGCCAGTTGTAGTACCAATTTTTTATATATAAACCTAACGTATTGGCTAATTGCGCTCCGGTCGAAGATTACGACCTTTTCTCAGAGCGACAATAGAACATACAGCAAATAAATTACAGCATCATGACGAAGAATAAACCTAGACTATACAACAAAGAAATTACAGCATATTACATCCCCTGGGCATCAAAGTTCGCCGCCAGTGATAATAAAGGGCAACCAGACAGCAGATTCCATACAATGGGTAGGTCGCCACCAGTGGAAGTAAACATGCCGACAAAATAATAGACAGAACCGACAGCACTTCACCACAGTTCAAGAAAGGTTAGCCCTGCCCAGGAGCTGCAGCGCAAGCAGCTTAGCAACCTGATGAGACTGTGCTTGTTTGGCGCTTATATCCACCAACTCAAGCTGCATAGCATCAATAGACGTCCTGTGTTTATGGTTAATCTTGCATAAAGATTGGAGTTCCAGTCGGATTTGAGCGGAAGCATGTCTATCTGCTTGAATTTCAGACTGAAGAAGTCGAACAGATTCAGGCGGCGACTTCATCGACCTTGTGTCACTGCTATTAGCGAGTAAGTTTGACACTACATCAAGACATGACTTTGGGGTTGTATCGCTATCCTCAAGATGTGTTGCCTTCTTCTCTGGAATATATGTTGGAGGGACAAGCAATGGGTTCGTCTCACTATCATTGTGGCAGTTCTTCCTAGCATCAGTGATGTCACCCTGAAAGAGAAACAAGTAGGTAGATAACAGGTTTTGCACGTATTAGCATCAGTGATGTCAATTCATCTCATTTCTTAGTCAGAAATAAAGAGACACTGTTTAAAATAGCATTAGTATAATAGGCATTGTTCATAGTTAAGATGGCAGGAAATGGCATTGTGCAGGAGCGGCCTGCTTCACCACACCACTGGATTACAGATCAAGAACACAAGCATACATGTAGTGCTAAACAATGTATAAGCATGAATGGTGAATGTACTGTCAATTTATACCATTTTAGATTGGTAAATAAAGAGACATGATTTAAATAACATTAACATAATATGGCATTGTTCATAGTTAAGACATAGCAGGATATGACATTGTGCTGGAGTTGGTAGTTTCACCACACCACTAGATTACAGATAAGAACACAAGCATACATGCAGTGCTAAAGAAGATAACTTGCTATGGTTAGTTTAATTTACATGGTATGAATAAGGAACTAGGTTTTGCAACTAAAAACTAAAATTGAGAAGGACAAACTTATGTTTATGTACTTCTTCGTAATAAACTTTGAACATGCAATTTGATGCAGACAACAAAAATAAACAGCATTTGCAGTCATAGCTATCCAAATATACACAACAAAGTTTGAAGGCTTGAGGAGGACAAACTTACGTTAGTAGTGAAGACCGGCTCTATAAAGCCCTTGTCCATATTGATGGGGGGGGGGGATTCAAGAACTTTACCACAGACTCTTCTTCAAGAGCATTGCCTTTATTCTACATTTTGTTAAGAGTAAATATAGATGTGATAATATAGGAACAAATGGCGATTATTAAAGCTAAGATGCAGACTATAAATGTAAGTACAACATACATGCAAAAGGCACTAACAAGAGCAATGCAGAGCTAAACTTCTTCAGTAGCATTGGTTTTATTCAATATTTTGGCAATAGTAATATAGATGTGATGTGTAGAAAATGGAGGGCAAGGGAATAAGCTGCAAAGTGTACATGAACAACTAGCTGACAATATAAGTACAGTGATGAAGGACAACAAATACTTACAAGAACAATGCGGAGCAAAACTTCTACATAAGCATTGGGTTTATTCCACATGTAAGCATTAATATATATCTGATAATTTGGAGCGAACAGCGGATAAGCAAGCTATAATGCACAATGATGTCACATAATCCACCAGATAGGAATGTAAGTACAATGATAGGACAACAGGTACTAACAAGAGCAAAGCAGCGAGCAGCAAAGTTGCGATATCCTAGGTTTTGCGGCGCTGGTTCTATCGCCAATATAAGTGGGGTGCTATCTGATTTCTCTGGTACCACCACCTTTTTCAAGGACTTTGCTTGTACTCCCTTAGGTTCTGCAATCACCCTCTTCCTTTTGGATGTCTGAAACACAAGAACAACATTTGAATGGAAAAACATGGTACTCCCTCCGTCCAAAAAAGCTTGTCCCAAGCTTGTGCGTTGAATGAATGTATTTAGCACTAACTTGGTGCTAGATACATCCATTTGAGGGACAATCTTTTTTGGACGGAGGGAGTATGACGACAAATGGGATAGGTATTGATAATGGATGGGCATGGCATCTTCACATATATCATGAGTAAACTAAGCAGATGGTGGTGCACCGAAACAGAAGAAATGCAAGACCTTATGCAAGATACATGCAACCAATAAAACCTTGCCAAATTAGAACAGGCACCTTATTGGGTGAACAGGATAGGCCATATGCCTTTAACTCCTTGAGCTCAGAATAGTCATTAGGATCATATGCTGAATACGAATCTGTAGGTCGGGAGCATGTGGATTTCATTGCATCCAGAATGGACCTCAATCCCTTGATGCCAAGTTTGTTACCCATTGAACTGTTCCGCAATATTCTTCTGATATGCGCATTCTTATATTCATTGTGATTACATACAATATCTGAGAAGCATGAAAACATAAATAGTAGTGAGATTATCTTTGTAATGAAGAGGATATTCTAATATAATAGGGGCTCCCTGTAAACCCTTGTGTGCTATCAGTGGATTTTGATGAGAGAGCCCATATGTGCTGTAATATGGTGCGTAGATTAATATAATCTGGCACAACTACACAAAAAAAATAGGCTCCCTGTTGGGAGCTCCAGATGTAAGGATAGTTGGCAGATGATAGGTTCATAATATACTGTATAGAAAGTTTATTGCCAAACCATGATAATGAGAGCGCACAACCACTAGGCAGATCGTAGTGTAGATAAAAGGGTACACCATAACAATCATAAATAAATCGGGAAAGCGGAACTGGCTGGAAAATATGGGGTTGTATTACCGCTACTAATATAAAGCCTATCGATCACCTACAGGCCAGCTCTATTCATCTGAAGGCGCACTGATGTTACTATCAGTCTAGTCTATCAAAGACCGCACAACTCCCACCATTTCCTGGATATTATGGCAGACCAACTCGAAGTGCTGAAATCATGTAGCACAAGCGGCCCAATAGAGTTGTCGACTGTAGATGTCCCTGCTCCCCTTCCTGACAAGGAACATACTGTACTTACTAAAGAAGAACAGAAGAGGAACATGTTAAAGAATAGAAGGGGAAGCATATTATTGAGATTCCGCCTCTTTCTCTATAATGTTGGTTGCACACCCATGAAGAATCAGAGCGCCCAAATAAATGCCATTCCATGATGTCTCTCTATATGTGGCCACATGCATTTGGAAACTCAAGTGGGAGCATTAGCTGACCAACTAAATGTGTGTATGTTAACTAATGTCAGTATCATATCACATTCGTATTTGAAGAAGTAAGCTTTGGACGTATGATTCATGTGTTGTTTAGCTTCAAGAGTGGACTGCTGCTAGTACGACACAAAGCACCTACACAAATCATAGTGTAGATATAATGGGAAAACCCTAAGCATCATGAGTAAAATCAAGAAAGTGGAACTTGCTGGAAAATATGTGCTAGTATTGCCGGAACGGCTAGAAAGTCTTCGGATACTAGCTCTCTACAACTGAAGGCGCAGTACTGTTACTATCAGTCTAACACTCAAAGGCGACATAGCTCCCGGCATTTACTGGAAATTACGGTAGACCAACACGAAGAGTTGAAAGCATACATGACAAGCGACCGAATAGACCTGTACACTGCAAATGTCCCTGCTCCTCTTCACTACAAGGAACATACTTTACTACTATTATACTCCCTCTATTCCTAAATACAAGTCTTTGTAGAGATTCCACTATGGATCACATACGGATGTATATAGATACATTTTAGAGTGTAGATTCACTCATTTTTCTCCGTATGTAGTCCATGGCGGAATCTCTACAAAGACTTATATTTAGGAACGGAGGGAGTACTTATTAAAGAAGAACAGAAGAGGAGCATGCTAAAGAAGAGCAAGCAGATTTTGGATAATAAAATGTTTGTTACCCACACATGATGAACCAGAGCGCATAAAGAATGCAACTCCCTGCTATCCCTCGATATGGGGCGCACGTGCTTTTCGAAAGTAAAGTAGGAACATTAGCTGACCAATTAAACATTCTCTGTTTTGGTACAACATGTCAGCATCATATCAGATTCGTATTTGAGCAACTATGTTTGTTATTATGAGTGACATGTTGTTTAGCTTGATGGGTTGAGGAGCACTACTTGCACGTCTCGAAGCACCCACGATGATGGTACTGAATATATGGGAATGTCTTGACGCAAGTCGCCTGACTTTCGTCATTTGGGTCAGTCGACCATTTCAGGCGGTTGGATGAAGATCCTACGTCTCCTAACCCTTCTTCTTCCTCTCCTCTTATTCTTCCCCTACAGACCACTGCACGGGCCACCGGCCGAACCACCGGCCCCTGCCCTCCCCTGAACCGCCCACCACCTCCGGTCTTCCGGCGGCCCCGGCGATCCCTATAGCCAACCCCACCCCCCACCCGCCCATCCGCGTCGAGTTTTGCCTCTGGCGAGGCCCCACCATAGCCTGATGACCGCCCCCCACAACCACTGTCCCCAACCAAAACCCTAAGATAGATAATGGGGCAGCCCTCCGGCGAGCCCCTTCCTTCCCTCCGACGAACTCGGGCGAACTCCCAAAAATGGACTGACCCCAAATTGAAATTCAGTCGACTATCATTTAAGCTAATGCGGAATATAAAACGGGAAAACCATAAGCATTGCGAGTATAGTGGTGAGCGTGCCATGGCGGATCTGAAGGTGCAAACTGGACAAAGGCAACTTCGCAACCAATGTTTGGTTTCAACTAACAAGGAAGATTCTAAGTGATGGACAATAAATCACAGTAAAGCAGTGGCGATCTATTTTCTTGCTAAGATAAGTAACTTGAGCAGATATGAAAGAGTACCACCTCTGGTATGGCGTCGTGTAAGCATCTGCTGAGACATTGAGGGTGCTGCGGTAGCGATGGCTGTCGGCGGCGTGGAAGGAGATCTAGGAGGACAGACGATGGCGGCAAGGGAAATATCCTGGCGCGGTGGACGAGACGGTCATACGAGCGGCCTCGGCAAGGTGGACGACGGCGCGGATGAAGCGAGAGGATGCGATGCAAGGATCCTGGTCCGAAGCCGTGGATGAGAGAGGTCAATCTCTTGCAATGGACGACGGCGCCGGGGTAACAGCTCTGGCATGGTGGAGGAGGACGGCGGTGGATGGGGTGGCGGACGGAGGAAACTGGGGTGGAGAGGGTGTTTTGGCGCCCACAGAGTACAAATGGGGAAATGGAGGGAGAGAGGTAGGGGGAACCATGTCTTCAGGACGCGCTTGTCTCAAATGCAAGGAAATTTACAAACTTAGCCCCCGTTTATATTTTCCTACATCACAGCAATATTGGTCAGTTGGGGATAGGACGGTAATCTCGCATACACCGAATATTTGCCGGCGGAGATTTTGGCCGAGGAGAGTTTGTTTTGGCGCCCACCCTGTATGAATCCGGGGGAGGTGAGAGGCAATTTCGGCCGAGGAGAAACTGTGTTTTGGCGCCCGCCGTGTATGAATCCGGGTGAGAGGTGGTTATGTCACATTTGAGTGAAATTACAAGCCTGCCCCTATCGAAACCTATAGAAATCGAGCCGACTGGTTTTGCGTGACAGGGTTAGGCAGTAATTTCCATCTCCCCAATTTTACGCCGCTTCGTTCAAATTTTTGGAGAAAAAGATTGCATGTTTACCATGCCAACTCAATCTGAATCCATTTTGTATTCTTTTTTTTCGGGTAGGATCCATTTTGTATTTCAATACAAATCTATATACATCATTTTTTATATATACTTTCAAAAGCACAACACCCTTTATACATAAATATGGTTTACAAATGGCATGATCTCAAATTCATAAGGCTGAATCCATCTTAATTTGACTTTTCAAATATTTGAAACCACTTTATGTTGAAATCCAATATATGCATTCCTCGCTAACTGTCTCCAATTAATGTGTGTTTCATGCAGGTGTTTTTACTTCTCAAACACATATAATGTGTTTGACACACGCGGCATATATATAGTGTAATCCCGTTTAGACATTAATTGCATATAAACCATGCATTGTCTCTAATTAAAAAATCTATGGATCACTAATATTGATAAACTAAATAACATTACATGTGCCCCCAAATTCAAATGAATATGCATGTTTGATAGACCAATTTTCGTTATGACATTTATCGATGTCCTAATCTCAAGTTTAAATATTTGAATCCCCTTTAATCTAGATATTCGTCTCATATAGCTATCACTCATACTTATATATCTCTCTAGACCTATATGCCTTCACCATCTCACGGGTATCTCTCGTGCTACTTGTATGTCGACAACAGTCTTTTATCTTTGTAACACACTGACGGTACTCTCTCCCTCGACCTTCACTCTATCTCTCTCGAAGTATATCTCGCTCACTACTATGTGTCTCTAACTATGATTCTCCTTGTTAAATCTCTTTCTCTCACACAAACACAAACTTCGTCTCTTGGGGTCTCATTTCTCTCTACTATTCCCATGTATTCCGCTCACACACACCCTCACACACATTGATGTCTCGCGCTCCCTATGTCTCAGTAGCCCTGACTCTCCCTCTTAAATATCTCTCTCACACACAAACACAAACTCCGTCTCGCAGGGTCTCATATCTCTCCACCATTCCCTTTGTATGTCACTCAGACACCCTCTCTCCCTAGGGATATCTCGCGTTCCCTGATATGTCTCTCTAGCTACGACTCTCCTTGTGAAATATCTTTCTCTCTCGCAAATACAAAACTCCATCTCTCGGGATCTCATTTCTCTCTGATATTCATTTGTATGTCACTCACATGCACCCTCTCTCTATCTCTCTCCCACCCACACACATAACTCAGCCTTCTGATCCACTTGACTATTATCTCTAACACACACACTAGTCGATCTCCCTCTAGCTAGCATCTCTATCTTTCTATTTCTCTGTTTCTCTACCAACCTTCTTTCTTGCCCGCACTCTTGCTTCCTATCATGCATATATACTATATATGTTTCTCTCTACATGCATTCATGCACCCTCTTTTTATCTTTCTCTCTCACACACATAACTCACCCCTCTGAACCACTCGACTGTTATCTCTAACACACAAACTAGCCGATGTCCCTCTAGCTAGCATCTCTATCCCTCTATCTATTTGTTTCTCCATCAACCTTTCTTTCTCGCATGCACTCTTGCTTCCTATCATGCACACTATATGTGTTTCTCTATACATGCATCTATAGGTCGATCTCTTTTGCACACACGTTGTGTCTTGCTCTCTCTCCTCACCATAGATGCATGCTCCAGCCCACGCCACTCTCTCTTAAAGAAAAAACACACATGCTAAATCATCGGGCCTTCTTCCCTCCACTCTCACATGCATGCATACTGTCATACTCATACCGATCCATCTCCCCCATCCCATTGACCTCATGACTTATGTCTCCTTTCTGTTATCTCGATCATGCGCGCACACACATACACACACACACACATCCCACGTATGTATACCTCTCACACATGCACGTTCAAAGGTCTCATATGTCTCCATACGTAGTTAATTACCCTCAACCCTCACCCCACATCGAATCTTTCTATTCTTGTGTGCACATGAATTCCGTCTGGATGGGTCTCTTCTCTAAAACACACACTCACACTTAACTATATCCTTCTCGCTGCCCCCTCTCCCACTCCTTTCCTCTATCCCAGAAACCAATAAGACTATCCCTTCATTTAATTCCCGCCTACATGCACCATCGACAGTAGTCTTCCGTGGTGTCTCTCGAACAAACACGTTATCTCGATGTCCACTCCTCTCACGCGCACACTCCTTCTCTTTCCTCTTTATGGGCCTCTTCTCGCTCGTGCCCCCCTCGTTGGAGGCCTCTGCCATACACATCACCTCTCTACGATGAAGCCACACACACTTAATTACTTTCCCTACCAAAGACTCAGTTTCACACACACACACTATAAGACTCCATTTCACACACATACATACTATAGGTGGAGCATTTGTTCCTACCACCCTTCGTCCAACCTTACCCATATGATAATCAATCACCTTAATTTACTTATATAACATGGACAAATTCCACTTTATTTTAGTAGTTAGCAAACTTCTCATAATTATATACTAACGCAAATCACGAGCAGCAAGTGACTTTTTTTTACACAACCACATTAATATGGCCACGTAAACGGTATAAATCACAAGCTAAAGTGTAGTAACCATTATACTTATATCCCGATGCAAAAGGTGAAGCACATGTCCGAAGAGTAGAGGCACACACACACACACACACACTCTGTCTCTCAGAATCTCACACACATACCAGTTACGTGACGCCCCCTAAACAGACCTGTATGTGTACAATTTGTGCACGCGTGGGTACATGTGATGGAGCGCATTTATTTAAGCCGGACGGCGAACCCAAACAGTAGCCACATTCATTCCCCTCCCGCCACCTCTTCTCCGGTCGCCGTCGCTCAATAGCCATGGCCCGGCCGAAGGTAACGACATACGCCATGCCCCCACCGGAGAAGCGCTTTGATCTGCTTCCAGAGATCTGGAGGCTGCGCAAAGCCCGGATCACAGCCGCCCTGCCTCCAGAATCCGAACTAGCCAGAGCCGGAGGAGGGAGGCGGTGGAAGCGGAGCAGCACGCGGAGCCGGAGGAGGAGGCGGTGGAAGCAGAGCAGCATGCGGAGCCGGAGGAGGAGAACGACGACGAGGGCGACGCGGAGCCGAAATAGGAGGACGACGACGTGGGCAAAGCGGAGCCGGAGGAGGAAGAGGACGACGCGGGTGAGGCGGAGCCAGAGGAGGTGGACGATGACGCGGGGGCGGCAGAACAGCAGACCATCCTTGAGTCCATCCAGTCGGAGGCCGAAGTGGAGGCCAACCGCTGCTTCCACCGCCAGCGGGAGTGGGGGATCAACGAGATGTTCGCCAAACTGGAGGAGGAGCAGGAGGAGCTGGAGTTGCAGCATGCGACCGCCTACCCATCTCCGACGACGAGTAGTGTGGTCTAGCTTAGGTTATGTAGTACTTAGTAGTACTAGTTCTACTATTGCATGGTATGTATGGATTTGAGATATCTAGTAGTACTCCTTAATGTAAAATGCTTTCAAGATGAATGAATGAAAGCTTGGCAAGTGCCTTTTGTTTGTTAAAAAAATGTAATTCTAATACTCCCTCCTTTCTTGTTTATAGGGCTCGTCTAAAAAATAGATTTCAATTATACTCAGACTTAAAGGGCTTTGAGTCTCACGCTACATTTATTTCATAGAGATAAGATAAAGGAAATTAGTGGTCATGCATGCATCATTAGGGTTGACCGGTCGCTTCCCACGGACGTGCCTGGGCGGTGGAAGATGAAGGAGAAGGGAAGTTGGCTGTCGAGTACTAGTACGCCAGTTGCAGCATGAGCTCCAAGGAATGTTCATGCCAAACAATGCATAGTACACCAGCGGAGTGACATGGCTAGAACATGCAGGCTGTAGTTCGACAGCCTACCGCTCCGCCTCGCACGGTGTTTGGTCACGCAAGATTTGCATGCACCCATGTCACGCATGTAGTTGTCGAAGTCGTGCTCGAAAAAGGGCGATGAGGTCCGCTAGTCCGCGTTGGTCCATTCGCCCAGAAAACAAACTAATCCGTGTCGCTGTAAATGCCGTGCATGCTTTAATTCCGGGCTACTGGATGGACGCGAACGTGCCGTACAACGAAACCGCCCGCGAGCTCCCTAATATCAAATATAAACTGCACTAGTGCACGCCCGCAGAACATCCTTTTCGAAGGGACGAAGCCCTGCAGTTGCCATCTCCTCTCGTGTAAACCAGCTCCACAAGGGACAAGGCAGTTCGTCGCCATTGTGATGGATGGTGCTTCTCGTCCTCGTCGAGGTTGGGAGACCTTTAACGCTGATCCTTTGGGAGATATCGTAAGTCGCTCCGACTTCCTCACATCCGCAAGACTTAGCGGTACTTGCACCAAATACTTTAAGAGGGTGCGTAAATCTGCGTGGGAGAAGGCCATGCTAGTTGGTCTGCCATGCGTCCTCGAGGACGAGGATGTTTCCTTGGGGGTCTCTCCAGCGTGGCGTGGCCGTAGTTGCAAGTTGATGCCCCTTGAGATGCCGACGTTGAGGGGCACTCGGATTTTGTCCGATGAGCAGGTAAGTGATGAGTTTGATCACGTAGTAAATGCATTCTAAAGACTACTTCCGTGTCCATTTCCTAATTCCCCCGCTGCCCACTATTTCATAGGTTAGGCTTGGTGCCAGTGGAGATTGGCTTGCATATGTACGGGAGGGTACCAACATCAATTTGCACAACATCTACAACGATGACACCGTTCCCATAGAACCTTTGTCCAACATTGGGATCAGCCATGCAATGGGCCATCGCCTGAATTGGTACGATGGAACCACAGTAAGATTGAAGAAGATAGCAATCCCGGAAGCCCCAATAAGGTCATCCGCCAACCAAAATTACACTCTCATCATGGTGTTCGACATCGCGATTGCTTTCATGAACCCTGCACATGGCGGTCAAAGGTGGACCATCTGTCTGCGGCCGATTTGCTGTCGTACGAGTATGAAGACGTTGTGCTCATTTCTAACTGCATCTTCGCCATGACAAACCAGGGGACTTGTTTCATATGGGACACATCCTACGATATACTCCCTCTCTTCCAGTTTATTTGTTTTGAATTTTTCCGTTTTATAAGTTTCAAATTCAAATTTAGAGCTCCCCATCACATGTTGAGATTACTATGTGCATTAAATCGTTGCGTGCATGTAGTAGTTTTTTATTGGTCATATATATTGGTCACGCATGCATGCATTGCAAGTAACTTTTTTACCACAATTTTTTAGGAAACTGAGTGCAATAATTGAGTAGTTTTGCAAACTACCAGTACTACACCTGAAACGGTACAAAATCAATACCACCACCACGCCCGTGTCTGACCGCCCTGGCCGACCCAAACCCCCTCCATTGTCGACGCGCGCTTCCCGCCTGAAACGGTGAGCGCTGCCCTAGAGCGTTAGTGCTGCATTAATGCCTGGCCAGAGTGGAGATGACCTCTCACTGGCGCCGGCTTTGAAGCAGCGCGATGGCCGAGAGAGCGCCGCTTCCTGGTGCACGCGACTGCTCCGCGTCGAGGCTGGCCATAGTGTGGAGTACGTACACTCGGGAATAGCATACATGGTGATGTGGCAGAGAATTAAAGAAGAGACAGGGTGTCGGTGCAACAAACCCTGGTGTATGTTGCCCAGATTGTACACATGCTCAAGGACAAGGTTACAACATCCAAAACAAGGCCAAGCAGAAGATATAGCTCTTTGAGGAATCAAAGGGCGGATCAAGAACACCTAGATAAGCCAAGGAAGTAGGATATCACTAAGGAAAAACCTCCCTTGCCAGGCAGGCGAGCCTGGCAAGGTCGAGGTTACCCTGAAGACAAGTCTCAAGACTCCTCCGGCAAGTTTGCCGGGGGCACCGAGGGCGGATCACCCCGCCAAGATGGCACCGCTCCACCTCACGGCGATACAAGTCACCTCCCAGTGCGGTGTCGAGCCCCCAAGTGGTTAAGTGGCTGTTCTTTGGCATGTGGCAGCCATTTCTGAGGAAGATCACCCCCAAATGACACCCGTCCAGGAGACGTGTCACACAGACAGGCGAGAAGGTGGCTGAATGGCGCGGCAAGGCTGCCGGGCTACACCCATGATGTGACACTAAGCGGTGCATTTAATGAACCTTGTCCTGTATGTAGAGTTAGGTATGAAAGCACTGTTTGCTATCCGATCAGTGTGTAATGACTGATTTGCCATTGTGGTGACACCTTGACCTATAAAAGGATGGTCGGGGCTACCTTAGGGAGGATTCGAACCCTTGTACACTCATTCACACGTAGCTGCTCTCGTCCCAAGGCGACCTTGCCGAGCTAGAGCGTTGCGTCTCCACCATGGTCCTTTCATCAATCCACCAAAGCAGGAGTAGGGTTTTACGCCTTGCGGCGGCTCGAACCTGGGTAAAAACTGCTTGTGTCATCGCTGCCGTGCTGCTCTATGCTCTCCACTCTTTGTGCAATGTGCTCTTCCCCCTTGCCGAATCACAAGGGGCCGATGGTCCCATAGGTGGCCGTGTTATACCACGACATCTTTGGCGCGCCAGGTAGGGGGAAGCACTTGCGCGAACCCGAGGGTGTAAGCAGCGCGCCATCTTCATCATCATTTTCTTCATCAATGGCTTCATCGTCCATGGCGCCTAAGAAAAATCCCAGTGCTGCAGCTCACCCGTCCACCTCGAAGGCTCCTTTGCATGCGGCCGCTGATGCCGTGGGAGCTACGGAGGCACACGAGGATGTGGGCGCTACGGGGGACGTGGCCGGCGTGGGCGGCGTCGTCATCATTCCCCCTGCGGTCGAAACGGGAGCGGGAGGCGCTGGAGAAGGACAGCATCAACAGCATCCCAGCGGCCATGCTCCACAAGATGCGGGTGGAGAGATTGTTCCATCTCCACCTCTCTGCCCCACCGAGGGACACAGCCGCAGCGATGGCGCTCGCTCTCGGGTGAACCGCAACCCTCTAGCCGCCCCCGCTGCGGGTGTGGCTACAGGACACGCGTCACCCCCAGGACAAGCTAGCCGAGATGATGCGTCGAATGAGGTCGCCGATCCCCAAGCGCATCCACCTCATCGCCACGCCACCCTGGCGACTGGCTCACGGCGCCGTCATTACCGGCACCATCAGAAGCCAGGCGACGTCGCGATCTACATCGTCGTCTATGCCGAGCACTGCTTCGGAAGCCATGGCGCAGGCCCAACTCCTGTTGAGATTTCCGCCAGCGGCCGATTAGATGGATGAGTGGAGAGCCACCATTCAGAGCTTGATTGGTTTCGCTGAGGAAGGAGGATCACAGCGGGGAGGCCCGCCACGGCCTCCACAGGCGGCGACAACAGCCCGAGCCACTGGCCATACCGAAGGGGCCACCCCCACGGTACAATCCCCTCCACGGCAGCCAATGCAGGGGCCACAGCCAGAGCCACGTGGCCAGGAACCCAACGACATATCGATGGCTTCATCTGATCCCCGGGCACGTCGAGACCAGTGATGAGTCCTAGAAGACAGGAGGAGGGAGGACGCGCGTGTCACCATCGAACGACGCCGCGAAACCCGCCGCTAGTCTGATAGGCGCAATGGCCCAGACATCGACGAGCCCCTGCCCGGTGAACACGGATACCTGCCTTTCGAGGTTGGGTGCCCCGCCTTCACTCGAGAGCTGCGGCAAGTCCGTTGGCCATCTACACGTACGTTCAAGCTAGAGATACTAGAAAAGTACGATGGAAGATTGAACCCGGCAGAGTTCTTGAGCATCTACACCATTGCTGTTCAAGCTGCTGGAGGAAGAGATGAGAAGGTATTCGCCAACTACTTCCCTTTGGCACTCAAGCCGAACATGAGGTCGTGGCTGATGCACTTGCCGGAGAACTCCATCTCGACCTGGGCCGACCTGTGCCATGAATTTGTTGGCGCCTTCACGGGCGGTCATCAAGAACCAGGGTGGCCCAGCGACTTGCAGCTCCTCCCACAGAAGGAAGGAGAGCGTTTGCGGAAATACATGCGGAGGTTCAGCCGGGTGCACGTGCACAGGAACATTCCAGACATCCACCCAGTAGCAGTGATAGCTGCATTCCAGTCCAACATACGCAACAGTAGGATACGTTCCAAGATGAATGTCCTGTTGCCCAAGACTCTGAATGAGCTATACACTTTGGCGGATAAGTGTGCCCGGACAGAGGACGGGAGGCGTCTCCCCGGTAAATAAGATGGCATCAACGTTGACTCACAGGACGATGATGATGCCGCTAATCAGAAGAAGAAGAACAAGAAATGCAACAAGAAGCGCAAGGATAAAGCAGTGCTAGCTGTTGAGGGATCGAGCACTCCTGGTACCGGCAAGAAGGCCAAGACCGAGGCTCCCGGCAAGGAAGTTGCCGCGTGCTCTGATTGCCGGGAAGCCGCGGCTGCCGAGAAGGCTGGGAAGGCTGACGGGCCATACTGCAAGATCCATCGGACCAAAGGCCACGATCTTCAAGAGTGTCATCAGATTGAGCAACTCATCAAGAAGCAGAAGGCTGAGTACGAGAAGCGAGACAAAGAGAGAGATCAAGATGGCATTAGCGGAAAGGGCCGAGGCGGCAGAGGAGGTCGCCTCGACAAGTCCCCTCAGTATCAAGGGAGACCTGCCAGAGGCCGTGAGAAGAAGGAATGCGATGACGGGAGTGATGAAGGATATGAAGAGGAAACCAGTGAGCAGGAGTTCCAGAAGGCCACTGACGCCCTATGCATTGACGAAGGTGCATCCTTGCATTCCTCTCACCGCTAACTTAAACAGTGGGCGCGTGAGGTCAATGTCGTGGAGCCAGCGGTGGATTCTCGGAATCCACTCAAGTGGTCCCGCACGCCCATCATCTTTGATGAAGAGGATCACCCTGACCGCACCACCGCGGTAGGGTGTTTGCCATTGTTGGTTTCACCAACGATCCGCAACCTGAAGGTCACAAAGATGATGTTGGTTGACGGTGGGGCCGGGTTGAATCTGATATCTCCCAAGGTCATCAGCAAGCTCCAGATAGCTGATGAAGAGCTCAAGGTCACTGGTACTTTCCAAGGGATCAACCCCGGCAGGAGTCATCCTAAGGGGAAGATCACACTGCCGGTAATGTTCGGTGGGGAGTTAAACTACCGGACTGAGAAGATTGTGTTTGATGTGGTTGACCTCCCCCTGCCATACAATGGAATCCTTGGCCGCCCAGCCCTGTCAAAATTCATGGCGACATCCCACTATGCCTACAACACGTTGAAGATGCCAGGGCCAATGGGCGTCATTTACATTCCATCAGACAAGAAGGACGCAATTATATGCGTGGATAAGATGTACCGAGAAGCAGTCGTCGTAGAGGCCGCAGAAGCTACCACTCCCACCAAGGAAAGCAAGAGAGGGAAGAAAGCTACCAAGGATGCTAGCAAAGAATCCGGGAAGCGCGCCTCTTCGGAGTGCGCTGCGCCTGTTGATGACTTGTCGGAGAGTTCCAATAGCAAGAGATCAAAGGTTGCTGCGCCCGCAGTGAAGAAGGTCCCGGCAGGGCTGGTTGGCACTGATGGTACATTTACTATCAGCTCCACCCTTGATGACAAATAGGAAAGCGTGCTCGTTGCCTTCCTGCGGGCGAATGTCGAAGAGTTTGCTTGGCAACCATCTGACACCCCCGGTGTTCCCAGGGAGGTAATCGAGCACCACCTAGCTGTCTGCCCACATGCCCTGCCCGTCAAACAGAAGGTCTGAAAGCAAGCTTTGGAGCGGCAGTAGTTTATTGCCGAAGAGATCAAGAAAATTGAAGCTGCTGGTTTGGTCAAAGGGGTGTTGCATCCAACTTGGTTGGCGAATCCAGTGGTGGTGCGCAACGCAAATGGGAAGTGGTGGCTTTGCATAGATTTCACAGATCTGAATAAAGCATGCCCGAAGGACCCATTCCTCTTGCCGCGCATCGATCAGATTGTGGATTACACCTCTGGATGCAACCTGCTTTCCTTCTTGGATGCCTACTCCGGGTACCACCAGATTTTCATGTCCAAGGAAGATGAAGAGAAGACCGTGTTCATAACCCCATGTGGCATGTACTGTTTTGTATGGATGCCCTTTGGGTTAAAAAGCGCTGGATCCACTTTTTCAAGAGCAGTACAGATTGGTTTTGAGTCCCAGCTCCACAAGAATATTGAAGCCTACATGGACGATATAGTGTCAAAACCAAGGACAAATCGACTCTCATTCAGGACTTGGAAGAGACCTTTGCAAGTCTACGCAAGATCAACTTGAAGCTGAACCCGGAGAAGTGTGTGTTTGATGTTCCTTCTGGTAAGCTACTTGGCTTCTTCGTGTCCCACCGGGGGATAGAGGTCAACCCCGACAAGATTAGGGCGATCGAGAAGATTCAAGCACCCAAGATAGTTAAAGACATGAGGCGCTTGACTGGATGTGTTGCCGCGCTAAGCAGGTTCATTTCCAAGTCCGCCGAGCGCGCCCTACCATTCTTCAAAATCTTGAAAAAGACAGGGCCCATGAAGTGGACCCCGGAGGCAGACGCTGCGTTGCAAGATTTAAAGACCTACCTTTCTTCTATCCCCACCTTAGTCGCTCCTAAACCACAAGAATCGTTGCTGCTGTACCTGGCGGCAACCAATCAAGTGGTTAGTGCAGCGCTGGTGGCACAGTGGGAAGTAGATGAAGGAGCAGCCACAATTACCGTCCCCTCTAGAGAGGAGAGCGAACTCGTCCCGGCAAGGTCAGATGCAGATCAGAACAAAGAGGAGCAAGGCAGCAGAGACAATTCCAGGATCACGGCAAGGAAGAAGGTGGTGCAGCGACCAGTGTACTTTGTCAGTTCCCTACTACAGGCGGCTAGATCAAGGTACTCTCGCGTGCAAAAGTTGATCTTTGGCCTCAAGGAACATGCACCACTACTTCCAAGCCCACGAGATCACGGTTGTTATCCGCTTCCCCTTGCAATGCTTACTGAGGAACCCTGAAGCCACTTGTAGAATAGTGGAGTGGGCCTTGGAGTTATCAAGCTTTGGTTTGAAGTTTGAGAGCACATCAACTATTCAGAGCAGAGCATTGTTGGAGTTTATTGCAGAATGGACACCAACTCCAGAAGAAGAGACGCCGGAGACAATTATCCCCGGCAGGGAAGCGCCCCAAGATTGGATCATGTACTTTGATGGTGCCTTCTCCCTACAAGGTGCGGGAGCTGGTGTGCTTCTTGTCGCACCCACAGGGGAGCACCTCAAGTACGTGGTTCAAATGCATTTCCCCCGGGAGAAGGCTATCAACAACACTGCAGAATATGAAGGACTCCTTGCCGGGCTCAGGATCACAACAGAACTGGGAATCAAGAAGTTGATCATTCGTGGAGACTCACAACTTGTGGTGAGGCAAGTAAACAAGGATTATCAAAGTCCATTGATGGAGGCATACGTGGAGGAAGTGAGAAAGCTGGAGGAGCGCTTTGACGGATTGCAAACAGAGCACGTACCCCGTGCGGAAACAGCATTGCTGGTCATCTGTCAAAGTGCGCTGCGCAAAAGCTTCCTGTGGAACCAGGGACTTTTGTTCTCCACCTGACTCAGCCCTCCATATCCCCGGCAACAATCGCCAGAAAGAGGAGAAAACTGGACTCCGGCAAGCCTCTCCCGGCAGAGCTTCCTGAAGCCCCCGGCAGAGAGGTTGGCGGGAACAACTCCACTTCGCTTGGCGAGCAGCACCCTCCCGCCGAACTTCCGATTCCCGCTATTGAGGCATGCACTCCCATGAACGAGGAGGTGCCGCTGATCCTTGTTGTCGAGCCTCAGGCTCCAACTTGGGCACGGCACATAGTCCGTTACCTCCAAACAGGAGAACTTCCCGAAGAGCAAGAAGAAGCTAAAAGAGTAGCCCGGAGGGCCAGTATGTATCAGTTCGTCGATGACGTACTATATAGAAGGAGGCCCAACGATGTGAAATTAAAGTGCGTTTGCCGGGAAGAAGGGAAGGAGCTGCTGGCGGAAATACACAAAGGCATGTGCGGCTCCCATATTGGATCAAGGGCCCTGGTCGGAAAGGCTTTCCGGCAGGGTTTCTACTGGCCCACGGCCCTCCAAGATGCAATCGAGCTTGTCACCAGATGTGAAGCCTGCCAGTTCCACTCCAAGAATATCCATCAACCTGCTCAAGCTCTCCAGATGATCCCTTTGTCATGGCCCTTTTCGGTCTGGGGGCTCGACATTTTGGGCCCCTTCCCCCGTGCTACCGGGGGCTTTGAGTTCTTGTACATTGCCATCGACAAGTTCACAAAGTGGCCGGAAGTGGAGCCCGTGATGAAGGTGACCGCACAGTCAGCTATCAAGTTCTTGAAAGGATTGTTGTGCCGTTTCGGAGTACCCGCCAGAGTCATCACTGACAATGGCACCCAATTCACAAGCCGCGCCTTCATGCAATACGTTCATGCCCTCGGAAGCAAGGTCTCATTTGCCTCTGTTGCTCATCCCAGAAGCAACAGACAAGCTAAGAGGGCGAACGCTGAAGTGCTGCGAGGACTCAAGACAAGAACATTTGATAGGCTGCAGAAGTGTGGCAGGAGATGGATCGACAAGCTGTCGGTGGTTCTTTGGTCCCCCAGAATGACACCAAATCGAGCTACCAGCCAGACTCCCTTCTCCCTAGTCTATGGGGCAGAAGCAGTGATCCCCACGAAACTCATATACGGGTCACCTCGAGTGCTTGCCTACGATGAAGTAGCGCAAGAACAGCACAGGTGTGACGATGCTGTGCTACTTGAGGAGAACCGTCTCCAGGCTGCTACGCGTGCTGCATGCTACCAGCAAGCCCTGCATCACTATCACAGCCGCGGGGTTCATGCCCGGAGCTTTGAGGAAGGCGACCTTGTCCTTAGGCGCGTTCAGTCCGCCAAGGGTGCAAACAAGTTGAGGCCAAAGTGGGAAGGCCCTTACCGGGTAGTACGTGTCACCAGACCCAGCGCAGTCCGTCTGGAGATCGGAGATGGCATTCAGTTGCAAAACTCATGGAACATTGAGCATCTCCGTAAGTTCTACCCGTAAGGCACGGCTGTCGGGCCCTGCCCGGCAGACACCCTTTTGTACAAGCCTTGCCGATGTTGCATGTAACCCTTTGTACGAAGCCAGCACAGACCCTGAGCAGCAGATAAATAAACGAAGCGCTGGGGGGCCCTAAAACTTGCATGCATGCATAAGCATAACATGAGCATAGCATGGTCATGTAGATCATGGCACATGTTGCATTTTTTTCCTCTGCACTAAGCTGAAGGTTTCTTGCCGTGGACCTGGTCCCGAAGAGAAGAAATGAAGACAAGCCTACATATCAGTCCCCGACAAGCCAAGCAGATAAGTTATTTCTTATCCATACATGTTCTGTAAGGTTAAAACTTGTGCATATGAAAACCTCGTCACCTTCGAAGCATGGGTGCTCCCATCCTACGTCCCGAACGTTGCTTCGGTCAGGGTGGTTGTACTGGCCTTTGATAGAGGGGGTTCGACGAGGAGTTGGTCCCTTTCCGTAGTTTTGTGCCCGGTAGGCCAAGCCCCATGGCAACAAACGAAAGGCACCGGCAAGATAGCTTGCCGGAGAAAACTTGTTTACTTAAACGTATAGAGGCATCTCGCCTCTGCATGGACATGACACATGCACAAGTACCCGGCAAGGCTTGTCTTTTTCATTAATATGCTAATAAGCAAATACAGATCTTACAGAACATAAACATGGATAAAGCAGATTACGTATTTTAGACTAAAGTTTGGCAAATGCCTACATATTTTAGACTGAAAAAAGATAAGTGCCCCGTAATCCCTTTCTTGTCCCTCTCCTCCTAGGAACTACAGTGGGAGCTCAAGAGGGCGAAAGGGGTGCCTGAGCAGAAGCCCAGCCCGATCCTGTCAGGGCTTGCCGTGCCCAGCCTGACAAGATTGGGAATGGCGAGGCTGCGAAGGAGAGGGACGGAGGGAGCAGCTCGGCGGTGCCCTGGTCACCACCCCCAGGGCCAGCAAGGAGCCCCAGCAGAAGCGCCGACAGGGGAAGCCGCCGGAGCTCAGCTGGGAGACTACTGGAGGAGGCAAAGGCACCAAGAGAGTGACCCCCTCCCCGGCAACCATCCTGAAGAGGCCGGTGATGATGGTGCCGGGGAGGGAGGGGAAGAGCGGAAAGACGAGGCAGCGGGCCGGCAATATGAGACGAAGGCGTCGGTGCCATCGTACTCCGACCTGATGGCCTGCCACCTGCCTTCTCCGTCTTCCCTTGTGTTTTCCTCATCACCACCACTTCAGAAGGACGCCGGCCCGTCGCCTCCCCCGGAGAAAAAGCAGACAATAGCGATGTCCGAGGCGCCCGAAGAGCACCGCTCCCCGCTTTGGTGGGCAGGAGAGCGCCGCCGTCTTCCACGTCAACCCCGACTCCGCTGGAAGGAGCAGTGCTGGGATTACCAAGGATCCCGAGCACTGCACCCTACACAGGCGCCGGAAGCCCCAGGAGCCTCGCCGTCGGGACGGCGAACCTCGGCGATTTGCGGCCAGGACAAGCACTCCCCACCAGGCGGCCGGCTCGTGTGGGGAAGATGGGCGCTTCACCTTTTTGGAGAAGCTCAACGCCTCCTGCACTATGGGCGGTTCGGCGCCCACACCTTCGACCGCCGCATCTCCTACGGCCCCAGACCAGACTCACTCCCCGAGCATCAGCACGAGCATATAACATCATCGACCCCGAACTAGAGCCCGTGGCCTGGCCCCGGTCTCTCCCCCTCAACATAACAAAGGAGAAAGCAAGGAATGGAAGGGGGAGGTGCGTGGATGGACACTTCTGCTCCTTCTCACCCCCTCCTTTATAGGCAGACTGGGCTGGGGGCTGATCCCTCACCCCCACCCCAGAGGGATTCTTTCTGATCCGACCTGTCTAAACTACCAACGATGGCCGGATCCAATTACCGTCCCCTTACACCAACCCAAGAAGACCGGGCCCCTGCCATGACGCTCTCACCCGCACTACGCGCATCCGTTACCTACCCCACTCAATGCATGCAGCATATGTGGCGAGGGATAAGGGCGTGGTGGGATGAGTGAATTGGCAGTTACTCCCCCGTGTGTTAAAGTCATTCACGGGCCATTACAGAGATGGCCCCTCTGCAATTGGCATCACCCGACGCGCGGAAAAGCCGAAAACTGACTCAAGCACAGGTTGGTGAAGAAGCAAAAAAATCTCAAGGGTGAGCTACCACAGACTCTTCAACTATGTACTGGACAGGGCCTACCCCAATGACGCTCGGCAGCGCATTCAGACTAGGCCCGGGGGCTCCTTTCAGTGCAACAAACCCTGGTGTATGTTGCCCAAACTGTACACAGGCTCAAGGACAAGGTTATAGCATCCAAAACAAGGCCAAGCAGAAGATATAGCTCTTTGAGGAATCAAAGGGTGGATCAAGAAGATCAAGATAAGCCAAGGAAGCAGGATATCACTAAGGAAAAACCTCCCTTGCCGGGCAGGCGAGCCTGGCAAGGTCGAGGTTACCCCGAAGACAAGTCTCAAGACTCCCCCGGCAAGCTTGCCAGGGGCACCGAGGGCGGATCACCCCGCCAAGATGGCACTGCTCCACCTCATGACGACACAAGTCACCTCCCAGTGCGGTGTTGAGCCCCCAAGTGGTTAAGTTGTTGTTCTTTGGCACGTGGCAGCCATTTCTGAGGAAGATCACCCCCGAATGACACCCATCCAGGAGACATGTCACGCAGACAGGCGAGAAGGTGGCTGAATGGCGTGGCAAGGCTACCGGGCTACACCCCCGATGTGACACTAAGCGGTGCATTTAATGCACCTTGTCCTGTCTACAGAGTTAGGTATGATAGCATTGTTTGCTATCCGATCAGTGCATAATGACTGATTTGCCATTGTGGTGACCCCTTGACCTATAAAAGGAGGGCCGTGGCTTGCTTAGAGAGGATTCGGACCCTTGTACACTCATTCCCATGTAGCTGCTCTCATCCCAAGGCGACCTTGCCGGGCTAGAGCGTTGCATCTCCACCATGGTCCTTTCATCAATCCACCAAATCAGGAGTAGGGTTTTACGCCTCGCGGCGGCCCGAACCTGGGTAAAAACTGCTCGTGTCATCGCTGCCGTGCTGCTCTACGCTCTCCGCTCTTTGTGCAATGTGCTCTTCCCCCTTGCCGAACCACAAGGGGCCGATGGTCCCATAGGTGGCCGTGTTATACCATGACACAGGGGGTCATTCATGGCAATAAATATGATCATCTATGATACTACTCTATGAAACTATGCACTATAAAAGTAGTATTACACTAGTATATTGTATTATATGATACTCCCCACTATGAGTAGCCTCAAAGGACACCACGGCCGCCCGTCGTCCGTGCGCCGCCCACATTACAGTTGCAACTTGTTTAGAGTAGGTTTTACTCCGGTTTGTATGAAAACTGTAATGTATCTCGTCCGATTTATATGAAAAGTTTTCAAAATGTAATGATTTTCATCCGGTTTCTATGAATTCTGCCTTGTTTGCATGATTATGTAGGGCAAGATCATCCCCCGATCAAAATCAGATCGCCAATCGTGGATGTGCATGGGCCATTTGGTCTAACTTGGAACCTCGTAGCTGACAACACTCAGTTGGGACGTACTATTAGCAGTCGTTACCCATGGTACCATTGAAGGGCAACAAGGTCCACGATCTATCACGATCGGACCCTGATCATGTATCCAGGTAATCCCTTCTCTCCAATCTAAGAGTAGTAGAGCTAGGAGCTATCGTATATCTTATTACCATGTCATCTTATAACATTTCAGTACATATCTCTTTATACTCCAGGAGCAGGAGTAGTTATTTCCTTCTTCTTTTTATTGATTGGGATTGTCATCTATGCAACTTTATAATGCCAGTTGTATATAAACTATAAAGGACTTAACAATTTCAATTCCGTGTAGTACTAGCTAGGTAGCCATAATCCCATCAAACAAAACTACGCATCCTTTAATTAATGTACATGGCCCAAGTAACACTCTCAAATTGTTTGTCGTCGCACGTGCCGCAGCTGGTCTATACATTGCTTCCCTTCCCCCTCATAGAAATAAGCAATATCAAGTATTTTATTTTAATCTGTATCCTCTGCTTACGTCACCTTATTATACTGCATGGACCATAACCATGCACGTCACCATGTATCCAGGTTTGAGATGTCAGGTGTACCAGATGGACGGCGGCGTGTTCGACCCCCGTGATGCTACCTGGGTGCGGATGAACACACTTGAAGAGTACTTGATTTTCGTTGGGAACAACTACCCCATAGTGCAAACGATGCCACCTTCCATGCACGACGTCGACGCCCTGCCGTTCATGAAGAACGGGTGCATTTTCATTGCGCACCGATGGATTCATATCTTGAACGCCCCTATCCCTGATCTATGCCGCTTCAGTTTGGAAGAGTCTCCATCGTGGGGAGCCACACTAAGAAGCTACGATGATATGGACTCCCGTTGCCCACCGTTATGGATCGTGCCATCTATCAAGAACACGTGGGACTGGAACTTCGAGATGGACATGTACGCAGGGATGTACAAACCTGAGTAATGTAGCGCAGTAAGTGAAGTAGAAAGGCACAAATAGTATGAACCTGTGTGGCAATGCATGGTGATATTATGATGTACGTGGCAATGCACATATTAGGTTTATATTTGTTTACGTGTATGGTCCGAGACCTTCCAACTAGACACGTCTGTCTCTCCAGATTGCATTTTGTATTGTTATATACTACTACTACTACTACGTGTGGTCTCTGACTTAGAAGTGGAAGAAGTGGAGATGCTCTACCACGCTGTTCATGTCCCACTCCTTTCGCTGACATGTGGGACATCCAGCACGTGCCTTGTTTCGCACTCCTTCGTCGTAAGAGTTGAAACGCTAGCTTTCATCAAAAATAAAAAATAAATATAAATCAGCAGTGATACTATACCACGCAGTTTCCTTGCTCCTTGATATCGGAAAGAATACTTTCGTTCGCCGACATGTGGGACGTCGACCATCCTGGTCCACTTGCCATGCACGCAGAACTCCAGGGGAGAGTCACCCCGGTCATCGTGCCGCAATAATAATGACTAATGAGCCATCAAATCACAGGCCCAACCTTTCCCATTGTAAAGTTGCTCGGACGAAGAAACCATCTTGACTTCGTAGAATTCTGCTTCTTGAAGAAAACTACTCTACCAACAATACTACTAGCTACAGTATTACACCAGCGGATGCCTCCTTTGGTTCATAGCATAGGAATTTTAGAGGAATAGGAAAATCATAGGAAGTGAGATGACATGATCTCAATTCCTATAGAGAAAGAGATGCCATTTGATGCATAGGATAGGAATTTTTCCATTGAATCTAGGCTAATGTATTGGTAATTTGCCCTAAAAACTACAGTAGTAACTAGTACTGGTAGATGCTCATAATTAACTAAACAAACGTACGGACGACACAGACACACACACTAACTACTAGTACTCCTTCCCGGCTTTGTCGGCGACACCCCATCGTGCTTGGATCTCCGCCGAGCTCTTCTCAGCAGTGCGTGCGTCCTCTTCTTTCTTGCGGCGGCAGGACTCTCTTTTCTTGAGTGCTTTCTGCCTTTTCCGCTCCCTCTGTGCGGCTTTGGCCGCCTCTTGCTCTACCGCCCATTCGGCCTTGGTAGCTTCAAAGTACACCCACGTAGGTGTGAGGTCGCGAGCGGCGATGAACTCGGCACGGCGAGATGCCATCCCTTCCCTACCATTTTGTGTGCGGTCGTGGGCGGCAAGGAACTCGACGTGGCGGGATGCCATCGCTTCCTTACCGGTTAGTGTGCAGCGCGGTGGCATGAACGATGCTTGGTGAGAGCTCTAGGGCGGAGTGGCCGGACAACAGTATAGTGCATTGGTTTGTCAAGAGCTCAAGGACAGATGACAAAGGAAATTTGGATTCCCCTTCAATCTTGGTCATTTATTACCGCACACGGTTAATTTCCGTAGCCTCTGGAAACTGTGTGCGCTGACCCTATTGTGGGTTGCTTTCTGATTGGCCGCCACCCCAGCCACGCGGACCGCGCGCGTGCACTGTGATCGAACGGCATTCCACGTCCTGGGATTTGATGTTTCTGCGCTACTACCTCCGTCCTGGTTGATGCATGTAACTAAAAATAGTATCACTAGAAACTATGTTTAAATACGAATCCAATGATATAATTTTTGGTGACATGAATTAATATTTTCTTAGTTCAATCTATGGTCAAAGTTTGGCACAAAATACTAAGGGGACCAATAAATCAGGATGGTGGTAGTAAATTTCTACAAAATGCACATAATGGCCTAAATATGGTAAATGAACCCGGAGAAGTGCCAAATTTGAACACGGTGCTTTGTAGGGTGTATGTTGATCGTAGAAAAAAAAGTCAACTACCACATTAATTGAGTACTTTTGCAAACTACAAAAAAATATACCACCACGCCAGCGTCTGACCGCCCTGGCCCACCGAAACCCCTTCCCTCGCTCGCGCGCACTTCCCATCTGAAATGGTCACCGTCGCTCCAGAACGTCAATGCCGCATTCACGCCTGATGCGACCTCTCACAGGCGCCGGCATTGCAGCAGCGCGACGGCCGAGAGAGCGCCACCCGCGCGGCATCCCGGTGCCAGCGACTGCTCCACATTAACGACACCACGGCCATCCGTTCGTCCGCCGCCCACATTAATGACACGCGGGTGCCGATGAACCTACTCCGGAGCCAGCCGTCCGTCCGTCTGCCACGGCTCATTGCCATTCACCCGCTATATTAACTTCAGCCCCAGCCATAGCCACAGACCCACAGTCATTCTCCTCCGGTCCCTTCCTTCTGTTGGCACCACTCCAACCATGGCCTCCTCACGCTCCAAAGCTCTCTTGGACGTACTGTCGCTGGAGCAGATGAAGGACATCGCCGGCTCCACTCCGGGCACGCTCCAAAGCTCTGTTGGACGTACTGTCGCAGGAGCAGATGAAGGACATCGACGGCTCCCCCCCGGCCGCCCTCCACCGCCACGACCACGAAGCCGGCGCGCATGCGCGGGCGCAGCCGACAGTGAGGAAGAGTAGTACATGGTAGGTCACTGCCGCTCTGGTCCCAGGAAGGCCACCGCTCCTCCACTCCGTCGATGCCAAGCTTGGTGGGGTAAACATCGGCGGCCGATTAGCCGCTTGACGGCGACGTGGAGGAGGAAATCTTCATAACCTTGTGCTCCGGAGGAGGAGGTTATGGAGGCGGAGCTGGACAAAGCCGAGGCGATTGAGGAGGGCCGGACATGGTGGTCGGGCGCCAGCAATCGTTTAGATTAGGTTTACAATAGGTTTTAGTATAGTTTGTGCGAAAAATGTAATGAATTTCGTCCGGTTTATAGGAAAAGTTTTCGAAATGTAATGAATTTCATCTGGTTAATATGAAATTTGCACTGACATGTGGGACTACAATTGAATAAACCGTCGATAGCCTAAATCTAATCGCTCGGCGGGCGTCGGCTGAGAAGAGAGAGATGGGGAGGGAGAAGAGATCGCCCGCCCGCCGCGCACAGACTCCAAGAAATATGGTGATAATGTGAGGTGGCCATGCGGGAGTCTGGACTGCTCCCAAGCCCGCTTCTGACCGCCCAGGCCCACCACAAATCTCCTCCCGCCTCCCGCGCGCGCTCCCCCCAGGCGCTAGCTGCCCGCATTCAGAGCAAGTACAATACAGGGCTATAAGCCTGCTTATGTGGAGGAGAGAGGCATTGAAAAAGTGAAGGAGTGGGCTCTAATGCAAGAGCCCGTCTCTACACATTCTCCTAGGTATAAAAAACATTAGTGTCTAAAAAAAGAAGGTAAAAAACATTTGAGAGGAAATAGATAGAGAGAAAGTGAGAAAAAGTTGTAACCTTATAGCCAACCTTATAGTCAACACTATGGTACACGAGGAAGGAGGGAGTTGTGCACATGCCAAGTTCACTGGGCTGCCGTGTTTCACACTCCTCTGTCATAACAGTGGAGACAATAGTTTTCATCAAAAATAAACAATGAATACTCATTGCTCGTCCTCGATATCGGAAAGAATACTTTTATTCGCCAACATGTGGGACGTCGTCCATCCTGGTCCACTTGCCATGCACAAAGTGTTGCAGGGGAGAGTCACCCCGGTCGTAGCGCCGTAGTAATAAATGACTAATGAGCCATCAAATCGCAGCCCCAAGCTTTCCCACTGTAAGTTGCTCGAACAAAGGAACCATCATGACTTCGTTGAATCCGCTTCTTCAAGAAAACTTACTGTACCCGCAATACTGCTACCACACGCGAAGACTGGACACCACTGTAGCACGTCATATCACTGAAACCCACTAGGCCAAACTAGCCCGCCTAGGATTTGTACGTCTCTGTACTGCTATGATTTTGTAGCACACGTATCCTTTGTCAATCTAACAACTAGAAAGAAATGGAGGGCCTTTCTCTCTATCTAGATCTCTCTCCATCCCACAACACCTCTAGCACACATACACACTCTCTGTAGCCACTCTGAAAGTACGACGTCACTACACATTCACGCTTCCAGCAAAAAAATTACACATTCACGCATGTTACAAGTACGTGCCAATTTTGTTCCGAATGCTGGCTATTAATGTGAATGTATCTGTGAACCAACTCCTTGAGTTTGATGTGAATTAATTTATAATTGTGGACTATTGTTTGATCGATCGCTAAGCCTACAATTTTAGGAGCTTGGGCTATTGGCCGATCGACGACCAGACCTATAAGCGTACCACGAGCTCATCAGCCCCAACGTTTCTCTTTGGTGAGTGTTTGCAAGTACACTATAGCTCGCACAATAGCTAGCCTACTAACACCAAGAATCGTCAAACAAGCCTTGCTGATATGATAAACAGTTCAAACTTACATCTAAGCATGCCATATAATACATCAAAAGCTGGTGAGGATACATCTGTTTCCATAACTCGGAGAGGGTTCGCATGATTCACTATCAAACAAAAGTAGCAAGTACCGCCCACACAAGACTGTGCAGTAGCCCTAAGATGGTTTGATAACACGCATCGTTCTTGTAATTAAACACAATGCAAACTATGTTGAAGGATTAGCGCGACCAACTATTCCTTGTCATCGATCTCTGGGGCAATGTCCACAGCATGGATAGTGGCATGGGAATTGATCTCTGGGGCGATGTCCACAGGACGGACCGCGGCATGGGAATCGATCTCTGGGGCGATGTCCACAGGATGGACCGCGGCATCGGAATCGATCTCTAGGGCGATGTCCACAGGACGGACCACGACATCGGAATCGATCTCTGGGGTGATGTCCACAGGACGGACCGCGACAACGGAATCATCAAGAACGTCCACCGGCACCTGCACAACCCTAACATATTAGCAAGCACATTGCAAATAATCAAAAACCACAACTATGGTAAGCCTTTTTTTACCTTGTGCAGCTCACCGGGGGATCCCATCCCTCCGGGGGCCATCTCCTCGATGGGGGCCATCGCCTTGCCAGGGAAATACTGCTTCTCAACGGTGACTATCTCCTCAAAATCGGCCTTGAGCCTCTCATAGGTGGCCATTAGAGTTTCTGGGGTAGGCACGGTGGGGCCCTTGCTGTTCTTCCAGCTTTCTTGGTTGAGGAGTTTGTCCGCCAACGTCGTCAACTCTTTGGCCAGCGCTTGTTTCTTGGAGTTCTTCGTCTCCATGGGTTGGCCCGCCAACATGGCCAACTCGTTGGCCGGTGCTTGCTTCCTGGAGATCTCTATCTCGAGTGGGTTGTCCGCCAACAACTCTTTGCCTAGTGCTCCAGGATCCATCAATAAACTGACAAACAAAAAGCAATCAAAAGGAAACCACAATCGCAATGAAAACGGGAAAAGAATAGGCAGTGAGAATCGGTCGGTGCTTCACAAAAAGAAGATTCTTGGAATGAAAATGTAGTAGCAACACTGATTCGCCCACCTTTCCTTCGTCGGTACAGAAGAAAAATGGCAGAAGTGAGTAGCCTGGAGTAAGGTTTTCTTCAAGATAGGGGAGAAAGGGCTTCAACGAGCGTTCCAGTGAAATGATGGCTGCTTCATCTTGTCCAACTTCGAGGCCACTTTACCACTGCTGGTAAAGGTGTGGGTTTTGTGACATGACGGGTCATGACGGCCACACCGGGGTGACTGGTGAGTCTCGACTGTAGCACCTCGCTGTGATTTGGTGGATGGCACGCGGGCCCGGATGCTTGATGTCCCACATGTAATAGAGCGGCTAGTCATAGAGTTTGGATGATAGATGAGGAGCTGGCAATAGTAGTACTACCTCCGTCCTGGTTTATTGGTCCCTATGATAATCTGTGCCAAATTTTGACTATAAATTTAACTAACCAAATGTTCATGCATGTCACAAAAAATTACATCATTGAAAACTATGTTCAAATACGAATCCAAGGATATAATTTTTGTTAACATGCACTAACATTTTGTCAGTTAAATCTTTGGTCAAAATTTAGCACAAATTACAAAGGGGACCAATAAAGATTGTACTCTCACATTTTGTTTTGAGGATACTCCCACATAGAAAATATAAATAATAATGCATGTTGGTGCAGCCCACGTTTCCGATAATTTGAGCCGTGGGCTTGTTCACAATTTTTATGAGGCGGTAGTTGTTCACTTAATGGAAGGTCTAGTACCAGACTTAAACGATACAAAGTGCGACCTGGCACACCGTTAATGAGCCCTCGATAGTTCGGCTTGTTATCCTCGTGGTCGCTTCTTAATGAACAAAGCCAATCATCAATTTCTTAAGGAGCTTAATGAACTAGCTAACGAGTTTCACGCTAAGTTCATTAGTAACAACACAACACATGTTTCATCTTACGTGATTTTTCTAACGAGCTTCGAACGAACCGAGCCGAGCAGGGTTTTTTGCTCGTTAATCTTTCAGAGCTTAATGGGCCGAACCTTAACGACCACAAGCTTAACGAGCATGAACTTAACGAGCCGAGCAGCTCATTAATCCACCCCTTCACACCACTTGGAATAAGCGGGTAGCTATCTAAAAAAACAATCAACAACTCAAAAAAATGGCGACCTGGCACGTACACAATTTTAAACGATTGTTTTGATGGAGTGAAAAAAGAAAACTACCCCACTATTCGTATATATATATATATATATATAGGCAGGAGCCTCCGCGCTTGCTTGCTAGGGTTGCTCTATTCACACACTCTCATCCTCTCCGGATCTAAACAAGATAGCGGTGGTCACACTGCCTTTCTATCCTCACCGCTGGTTACAGATCCTGGCGCATCCCCTCCGTCGAGGAAGGGGAGGAGGGACAGCATTTAGGCCATCGTCGGTGGCGAGGGAGGAAACCCACTACCGGCTGCACCGTTATCTCTGGCAGAGCGCTGGCGTGGGAGGTCCTCCGATCCCTTGGTCGCTTTCGTAGTATCGGCGGATCCGGCCTCCCACCCCCCGCCCCCCACTTAGCCACACCCCGACAACCTTCAGGTATATCTTACTTCAAAATCGGCCTAGCTCTACTTCCCCAGCTCGCTACGTCACTGCATGCGCATCATTTTCTACCTCTCAGCCCCCACGCAGCTAGGCTCGATCGGATTGTCCAACGCCACCTAATTTTTTTCTGTTGTTAGAGGTAAAGCTACTTCATGGAGTCGAATCTTGTAGTACTTGGTTCAAATAGGATAGAAAGGGGAAAAGATGTAGTATGTACATAGGACTTGGTACAAACACGAAAGAAATGGGCTGAAAGTAGTACAGACTGGCCATCGAACCAGTCTCTTGGTCAAAACGCAAATAAAGGTGAAACGCTTTACACACTAGTATGGCCATGACTAGATTTGCTATCCACACATATGAATAGGTGGCTAAAGTGAACAAAGATGAGACCAACCCAGATATGTTGCTTGGATGTTTGTTTCTCGGGGCAACAAACTCTGAATCACCACTTTATGCCCCGGTTTAGGTACATGGTGCTGGACTGCTAGTGCACCCACTGTCCCATGTCCTTAGAGCAACTTATTTAGCTGTTCTTAATCTAATGCCCCTGGTAAAATGAATCCATTCCACTGTTACAAGTCATCACAAGTTTAACCAATTGTTTTTACCAGTAATTGTTTGAGACTCTGACTGTTTCCTTTTAGCTTTTTGTGCAAACAAGAATATACATTTCACCTTGATGCTATTGTGACCTTTTGGTGCACTGTACAAAAATCACTTCTTATTAACTGGAATGTCACACCGGAACCGTTGGTTGATTTCAGTAGAACTGCACAAATGGAGATTTGTGTTCCAATCTTCATCCTCCATATTGGCACCCTAACCTTCCCTTAGGTAAGAATGATATTTAATGCATGTGTTCACCTCTATTTTGCAACTGCCATGAGAAAATAATGCTATTGTTTACTAGTAGACTTGTCCTCCCTCACTAACAAAACCAAATCTCACATTGAAGGCCAATCATGTACTTGGTTTCACCAATTGGTGAGGAGAAAGAGAAATAGACCAAGAAGAGGAAGACAAAGAAGAAGAAGAAGCAAAAGAAGGAAATGAAGAAGGATCACACGCTGGTACTATCCTATTTTATTCTGACATCTTGCTAGTGGTATTGTATTGCTGTGTTGCTACTAGTATTAATTTACTTGAAGAAATGCACTTGTAGTACATAGCAGAGTAGTACTTAGCTTGACGACACATCATACTAATTAACTGGATTCTGAATGCATGTGTGACCCAGCCCTACATGATCAATAGTGCCAAGGTGATCTTCCTGACACCGAGGCCTCAGTCGAGGCCATTCAAGGGCTCTGGCAACGTCTACCTCACATGTGAGATGATCCTCCAGGAGCCCTTCCACTTTTGCTGCCTCTCCTGCAAGGTCATTGATCAATTAGGAGTATTAAGCAGCACTAATTAATCGCTGCCTAATTGTCCTATTAGAATTAAACAAATCTTTAGTAGCACCTCATGCTGAATCATGTATGTGTGTGTGTGTGTAGGTGGACCATGTGGTGGTGGAGCCTGGAGGGGATCTGGCAGTGTCATGAGATAGTAATGCTATTGTTTTTCATCTCAATTTATTGCCACTGGTTCAATGAGCCAATGTTTTGCTATTGTATTGTCATCATGCTTTGATGCTATTGTTGAAGTAATATGCTATTGTCTTTCTATCCTTCCTCACTAAGCTAATGAAGGTTTCACCTTGTTCCTACTTGTGCAAACAGGGATCATGTTGTGTCATTCATACATTTTAGTGGAACTGCATAAGAGGATACAATGAACTGTATCCCAGCCAGTGCTTTAACTCTGCTAGAAGTTCTTGATAATCTCTCGATATAATCTCAGCACTGGTAAACAAGAGTGATGTCAACCGTACATTGGAAGTGCACAAAAATATGTACTATTGAATGATTCCAGTCAGTGCTTTATCTTCTCTTCTGGGACTAGTTGAATAAGCTTCCTTGGTCAGGTTGGCACCGGCCTAAGGCCTTCATCTAGATTAGTGTGTTGTCATCTATATTTGTATCGTGCTACTGTTTTGCTACTGTCATGAGAAAGTCCTTCATCTTTGCATGTTAAATCTTTGCAAGCTATGATACATGGCAATGCTTTGAGTGTTGACCTAATTGGCACTGATAATATAAACTAATACCTCTCTTTAAGCAAGGCTACTATGTTGCTAACTTTACCCATTAGGATAATGAGGATGCTTCTATTTGTTAGTGTATGTTTCATCAACTAGTGCCACTATTACAGTTATCTCACTTTCTCAATATATGTGCCAACAGGGATGCTCGATTTTAGTTGAACTGCACAAAAACTTTCGGTGGTTCATTGCCTCGACTGCCTCGTTACTTTCCAGTCAGTGGCTTATCTCAGTTTCCAATCAAAGGAAGCACTAATTGATATGCTTCCTCACACAGGTTGTTCCGGTCTTCATCCTGATTATTGTGCTTGTCATATCTAATGGTAATTTTGTATTGTGCTACTGTTCGCCGATTTCATAAAGTAGTAACTTGTGAGCCTAAACTCGCAAGTAAATCGTTACATTGGATGATTTCAGTAGAACTACACAAAAAGATCAGATGGACAGATACTTATGATGTTGCTTTATACTCGCAAGTTCACTCAGACAAGCATCGATATTGACAAGAAGAAGTGCCAGAGTGAACGCCAACAATATTGCTTTGCGCATGGCCCTGAAAAACGTAGTCCAGTCTTTGGTCCCAACCTGCACTTTTCGGTTATCGGCTCGTATGCTGGTAGCGAACTGTATGCCATGGAGTCTAAAGATTCCAGACAAGTTGGTAGACGCATATATTCATATGGCACTTAACTAGTCTGCATGCCTGTGATGCTCCATTTTAGTTGAACTGCACAAAAACTTTGGGTGGTTCATTTTGTCGACAGCCTCATTTGTTGTCTGCAATGTAGATTTTTGGCGAGATACAGGACAAAGATGGGCTAGTAAATTAGTTGGATGAAAGTAGTGGCCAAGTTGCTCAAACCTCTCGCGGCATGAAGGCCACTATCATGAGGATAAACCTACAAGCAAAGTTCAGATAGTCTATGCTACCTCTTATGTACTCGAAAGTTTGCTCAGACAAGCATTACTTTTACCAAGAAATACCATCGAGTGAAAGTAGTTGGATGAAAGTAGTGGCCAAGTTGCTCAAACCTCTCGCAGCATCAAGGCCACTATCATGAGGATAAACCTACAAGCAAAGTTCAGATGGTCTCTGCTGCCTCTTATGTACTCGAAAGTTTGCTCAGACAAGCATTAATTTTAGCAAGAAGTATCACCGAGTGAACATCACTTGCCCGTCTGTACCGTAGGTGATTAATGTGTGTCGATGGATGATATTGGTTGTGTTCTCTCAATCATTTGGATGCGTAAACATGCTGAACTTGTCTATATCTGAATCTTTTGTGAATGTTAGCTATGAATATTGGCTTGTGATCTAAGTATGAATCATTTGGATGCATAGGCTTGTTGAACTTGTCTATACATGAATTTTTTGAGTTATTGATTGCCAATGTTGGCTATGAATATGAACGTATCCTGTGAACCTGAGTTTGACCTGAATGTTTACCTTTTCTGTTGTACTTGTGTGTGAATAGTTAGAATGTACTAGCAAGATGCCCATGCGTTGCACGGAACATCAAGATGCATTTGTATGAGTAGTTTATCTTGTGGGAGAAAAGGATGAATGAGGGAAGGCCTTATTTGAAAATGCGGAGAGAGGTGTGGGTATCTTTTTGCAAAATTGCCATAGTTTCCTTCCAATCCGTCAGATATAAATCGGACGGCCTATATTGCAGGATGGCAGGCACACCATCATCACCAACTCTGTTTTTTATAAGAGTAGAGATACTGTGGGATTGTGACGTGTGAGTGTCACACGGCACACCTTCGTTCCGAGAAGAATGGCACCTGCTTGTTAGGGTAGCAATGGCGCGTGAGCTCCTTTTTTATCTTTTTGCTCAGTCTCCCCCCTTCCCGCTCAACCCCCGCCATAATGTTTTCGGACGAAAAAACAAACATAATACTGCATTGTTTGTGGGCCTTGATGAAAAATCAAGTGCTGCTTTCTGTAGGTTGGTCCGCCCAGCAAATGGGTTGCTAGTCTGCCATGGACTGGGAGGCTAAAAATACAAGTTGTATTGTGTAGAGGCAAGTAAAAAAAATACGCCATCGAGAGCCATCCACTGAAAAGAATAATTCACGTCTGATGTGCTTCTTCGGTCTTCCCTCTGGTTGTTCTCCCGCCGCCCAACCAACAGTGCGGCCGGACAGCCTACTGCCGCTCAGGGGCCGGCGGCGCTGCCTCGCGTCGTGCCCCCCGCCCCCTCTTAAATCCACGGGTTTGTCAGCCTAGTCAATAAATGATTTTTTTTACAACGAAGACTATCATCGGGGAGCTGTTTTTTAGGGGTATTGGGGATCTAGCAGTAGCAGGTATCATATTTTTCAGAGGGCAAACTAGTATCAGGTCGGCCTAGGTTATGTTATTTAACATGCGTAGCCCACGACATAGCGAGACCGTGGTTTCAACTTAATTTTTTGAGGTCCATCATGTATGTACCGGCCTATGGACCTCCCAGCCTAGGTTTTATTTTTCTTAAACATCGGCAGCCCAATCTATCTTTTTATAACAAAACGCAGATCTCTGTTCTATTTTTCTATATATAAGAATAAGAATGTCGGGTCCAATTTATGTTTTCCTTTCTAACCACAATATATATTTATCTATATTATTATTATTATCGTATATTTAATTGAAACTTATATATACATTATAAAAACATCCCACGTCTTATCAACTTATAAAAATAAATGTTTAACAGAAGTTGGCAAGGGAAATCGTGGTTAAGGCAATGAAAATCCTGGTGATTGCTCACAAAAGTTGCGAAGATTTAAGGACCGATGTAATAATAACGCGCTCATTTTTCCTTTGAGAAATAACTCGCTAATTAGCTAATTTTATATATAATAAAATGTCCACCTCCCGTTTATTTTTTGATACTAATTGCACCATCTAACCTATCAATTTATTTACAACAAGCCCAGCAAATCCGTGTATTTCAAGAAAGTACAAATCTATTGTGATTTCTTAGAAAAAAATTAAATGGGCCGCATTGATGCTATATTATTTGTTCACCCAGCCCAGCAAATTGACTATAAATTCTATAAAATATGGGTTAAATATGTTTCTCTCTAAAAAAAGGGTTAAATATGTTCTGCATTTTTTAACGCTGACATGTGGGCCAATAGGTCGAAGCCTACGCAAGGCGTTGTTAACTTAGTCAACAAATGATTCTGACATCCACAGCCATTGGATTTATATTCAACGGCCGGCATGCATCTTCAATCTCTCATCTTCTTCCTCCAGCGCCGCCGGGACCGCCTGCTCCGGCCTCCGGTGGCTAGTGGCTCTGCTTAGCATGCATTGCTGTGAAGCGCTACCCCACCGCTGGCCAGGCTATCCCTCCAGCCCTGCAGACCTCCTGTTATTCTCCACTAACCGCAACCCCACGCCGCACCAGAAGCAGTTAACCCTCGTACTCCTCTCCATCTGCGACTCCACTGCCGCGTCATCCCATCTCCGGCTCGTTCCCGTCCGGGGTCTCGCCGTCGTCCACTGCCTTGGCGCACTCGGCACTGTGTAGTCAACATGGTCAACAAACGAGAGTCATCGGAGGAGGACAGTATGTGGAGAGGCTGACAGTGGGGACGCACATGTTCATGGATGCACGCATGCAACTGGCTCCTTATTAGGCCGTAAAAATATTATTCCTCCCCCTGATAGCTTGGACCCACCAGCTACATCTTCGCACGCAAGCAAGTGCGTCCTTATTACGCGAAAAAAATGTTTTCTCTCCCGGACAGCTGGGACCCAGTAGCTAAATCTTCACACGCAAGGAAGTGCCTCCTTATTATGGGCAAAAAAAATATTCCTCCCCCTGACATCTAGGACCCACCAGCTAGATCTTCGCACGCAAGGAGTATGATATGTGGGCCATTAGATCGCCTACGGAAGGCGTTGTCAAATTAGTCAACAAAATGATTCTGACATCTGTAGTCGTTGGATGTACATCCAACGGCCGCCGACATGCATATTCAATCTCTCGTCTTCTTCCTCCAGTGCCGGCGGGGCCTCCTGCTCCCACCTCCGGTGGCCCGCGGCGCTGCTTGGCACGCCTCGCTGTGAAGCGCTACTCCACCGCTGGCCAGACCATCCCTCCACCCCTCCATTCCTCCTGTTATTCTCTGCCGACTGCAGCCCCATGCCGCACTGAACCAGTCAACCCTCGTACGTCGTACTCCTCTCAGGCTGTGAATCCACTGCTGCATATTCCCCATCTCCGGGTCGTTCCCGTCTAGGGCCTCGCTGTCGTCCACCGCCTTGGTGCGCTCGACGCGGCGTGGTCAACAAACGAGAGTCATCGGAAGAGGACTGTACGTGGAGAGTCTAACAATGGGGATGCACCAGGTCCATGGACGCACGCATGCAACCGCCTCCTTATTACGCAAAAATAAAATTATTCCTCCCCTGAAAGCTAGGACCCACCACGTATATCTTAGCAAGGAAGGAAGTGCCTCCTTATTCCTGCCCCTGACAGTTGGGACCCACCAACAACATCTTTGCACACAAGGAAGTGCCTCCTTATTACGAGGAAAAAATATATGATTCCGCCCCTGACCGCTGGGACCCACCAGCTATATATTCGCACGCAAGAAAGTGCCTCCTTGTCCTCCCTGACAGCTGGGACCCACCTGGTCTAAGCGTACGTAGCGTTGTCTGTGTACATACCGGTCGATCGGTCTGTCTGCCACGATGAACCATGGCCGAGTAAGGAGCAGTAGCAGTTCAGGCAGTCCCGTCTAAATCCTATACACATACGACAGCTACGCTTCAAAAAAGACGGCCACGTACGTACATACGGGCGTGGTCTCGAACGCGTACAGCGACGGCGTCCTGTTCATCGGTAGCCAACCGGCTTGGTCGGAACGGAGGAAACAGCGTCGTGTTCATCGGGAGGCAACCAACTGGGTCAGAATACGGCCTGTTCATCGGGAGCCAACCGGCTTGGACAGAACAGCCGAAAAGGAGGTCTGGCGTACTGCAGAACGAAGGAAACGGCCTTCTATTCAACCGCCTACGATCGAAATGGGGTGATGTTCATCGGGAAGGGTCCGGCGTACCACAGAACAGAGGAAACGGCCTTCTGTTCGAGTGCCTGCTATCGAAACGGGGTGATGTTGATTGGGAGGGGTGTGGCGTACCGCAAAACGGAGGAAACGGACTTGTGTTGGAGCGCCTACGGTCAAAACGGGATCCTGTTCATTGGGATGGGTGTGGCGTACTGCAAAACGGGACTCCATGGGCTACTGTTCATCCACCATCTACTGCCTCGCTCCCAGCCTCCATGGGCTACTGTTCATCCACCGTCGACTACCTCCAGCTTCCACCTGCTACTGTTCATCCACCACATCTTCCTCCCTGCCTCCACCAGCTACTGTTCATCAGGCCTCCACCGGCTACTGTTCAACCAGCCCTCCACGGGGTCCTGTTCATCCACCCCCACCTCCTCGATCGGGGTCCTGTTCATCCAGCGGTAACGGCCTCTACTACCACGGGGTCCTGTTCATCCAACACCCACTAGGAACAGTTCATCCAACCCCCAACAACGGTCACTGTTCATCAAGAGGCATTAGGTTCGGTCGGCTTCAGTTAGCAGCAGTAGCGAAGGAATCGCTCGGGTTCAGTTAACAGCCAAGTCGATCGCTCGGGTTCAGTAACGTAGCTAGTGCAATCGCTCGGGTTCAGTAAGCGAACGCCTCGCTCGGGTTCAGTTAGAGCCCAATGCCTCGCACACACGCGCGTACGTGTATGAGAGAAACGCGCAAACCTCCATGCATCGCTCGGCCCCGACCACCCACCGTAACCGGGAACTCCCCAATACTTTCCTCGCCCTTGCTTCTACCACGATTTTCCCATCATGGACGGCCCAAAGAATATCATGCAGGTGCGTCCCCGGCCCGCCCAGGACGAAAAGCCCATTTTTTGTCATGATTCTTTGTCATAGAAGTAGGAGCCCACCACATCTATGATGATACGTGCTTTTGTCACAATTATCGTCATAGAAGTGTCATAAGCATGACAGAAAAAAAATCATTCGGCCCAAAATGTCATGGATGTGTCTTTTTTTTGTAGTGAATACCTCCCTTCTTAGGGACACAATGAACAGGACTTACCCATCTACTATCAGCAATAGGATAAATTATACCTGCTTCTAGAAGCTTTAATATTTCATTTCTTACCACTTCTTTCATCATAGGATTCAACCGTCGCTGGTGATCAACGACTGGTTTAGCATCAAGTTCCATATTAATTTTATGCTGACATAGAGTGGGACTAATGCCCTTAAGATCATCCAAAGTATATCCAATAGCGGCACGGTGCTTCTTCAGAGTTTTCAATAATTTCTTTTCTTCATGCTCTGAAAGGTTAGCACTAATAATAACAGGATATATCTTCTTCTCATTGAGATAAGCATATTTCAAAGTATCAGGTAATTGTTTAAGATCAAACACCGAATCACTCTTGGGTGGTACAGGATCTCCAAGAGTCTCAACAGGCAAATTGTGTTTCAAAACAGGCATTTGGTTAAAGAAAATATCATCTAATTCCTTTCTTTCATTCATGAACATATCATTTTCATGATCTAGCAAATATTGTTCTAAAGGATCAGTAGGAGGTGCGGCAATAGAAGCAAGACCAATAATTTCATCTTTACTAGGCAATTCTTTATCATGCGGTTGTCTACGAAATTTGGAGAAATTAAACTCATGAGGCACATCCCCAAAACTCACACTAACAATTTCTTTCTCACGATCTATTTTAGCATTAATAGTGTTAAAGAAAGGTCTACCAAATATAATGGGACAAAAATCATCTTGTGGGCAACCAAGAACTAGAAAATCAGTAGGGTATTTTATTTTCCCACACAACACTTCAACATTTCTAACAATCCCAATTGGTGATATAGTATCTCTATTGGCAAGCTTAATAGTGACATCAATATCTTCTATTTCAGCAGGTGCAATATCATTCATAATTTCTTGATATAAAGTAAAGGGAATTGCACTCACACTAGCACCCAAATCACATAAGCCATGATAACAATGATCTCCTATTTTAACAGAAACAACAGGCATGCAAACAACAGGTCTATGTTTATCTTTATTACCGGGTCTAGCAATTCTAGCAGCTTCATCACAGAAGTAAATAACATGCCCATCAATATTATCGACCAAGAGATCTTTAACCATAGCAATACTAGGTTCAACTTTAATTTGTTCAGGGGGTGAAGTTGTTCTAGTATAACTCTGATACGTCCATTTTGCATCATGCTTTTATATTGATATTTATTGCATTATGGGCTGTTATTACACATTATAGCACAATACCTGTGCCTTTTCTCTCTTATTTTACAAGGTTTACACAAAGAGGGAGAATGCCGGCAGATGGAATTCTAGACCGGAAAGGAGCAAATCTGATAGACCTATTCTGCACAACTCCAAAAGTCCTGAAAATTTATGAAGAATTATTTTGGAATGTATAAAAATTATTAGGCGAAGAAAGTACCAGAGGGGACCCACCAGGTAGCCATAAGGGTGGGGGGCGGGCCCTGCCACCCTGGGCGCGCCCCCTGGCTTGTGGGCCCCCTAGCAGGCCTCCGGTGCCCATCTTCTGCTATATGATGTGTTTTGACCTGGAAAAAATCAAGAGTAAGCTTTCGGGACGAAGAACCGCCGTCTCGAGGCGGAACCTTGGCAGAAGCAATCTAGGGCTCCGGCGGAGCTGTTCTGCCTGGTAAACTTCCCTCCAGGAGGGGGAAATCGAAGCCATCGTCATCACCAACGATCCTCTCATCGAGAGGGGGTTAATCTCCATCAACATCTTCACCAGCACCATCTCCACTCAAACCCTAGTTCATCTCTTGTATCTGATCTTTGTCTCAAAACCTCAGATTGGTACCTGTGGGTTGCTAGTAGTGTTGATTACTCCTTGTAGTTGATGCTAGTTGGTTTATTCGGTGGAAGATCATATGTTCAGATCCTTAATGATAATTATTACTCGTATGATTATGAACATGAATATTCTTTGTGAGTAGTTATGTTTGTTCCTGAGGACATGGGAGAAGTCTTGTTATAAGTAATCATGTGAATTTGGTATTCGTTCGATATTTTGATGAGATGTACGTTGTCTCTCCTCTAGTGGTGTTATGTGAACGTCGACTACATGACACTTCGCCATGATTTGGGCCTAGGGGAAGGCATTGGGAAGTAATAAGTAGATGATGGGTTGCTAGAGTGACAGAATCTTAAACCCTAGTTTATGCATTGCTTCGTAAGGGGCTGATTTGGATCCACATGTTTCATGCTATGGTTAGATTTATCTTAATTCTTCCTTCATAGTTGCGGATGCTTGCGAGAGGGGTTAATCGTAAGTGGGAGGCTTGTCCAAGTAAGGACAGCACCCAAGCACCGGTCCACCCACATATCAAATTATCAAAGTAACGAACGTGAATCATATGAGCATGATGAAAACTAACTTGACAGTAATTCCCATGTGTCCTCGGGAGCGCTTTGCATTATATAAGAGTTCGTCCAGGCTTGTCCTTTGCTACAAAAAGGATTGGGTCACCTTGCTGCACCTTAGTTACTCTTGTTGCTTGTTACCCGTTACGAATTATCTTCTCACACAACTATCTGTTACCGATAAATTCAGTGCTTGCAGAGAATACCTTGCTGAAAACCGCTTGTCATTTCCTTCTGCTCCTCGTTGGGTTCGACACTCTTACTTATCGAAAGGACTACGATAGATCCCCTATACTTGTGGGTCAGCAAGACTCTTTTCTGGTGCCATTGCCTCGGAGTGAAGCGCCTTTGGTGAGTGGAATTTGGTAAGGAAAAATTTATATTACGTGCTGAAATTTACTGTCACTTGTCACTATGGAAAATAATCCTTTGAGGTGCTTGTTCGGGGTATCTTCACCTCGACCGGTAGAGCAAAGAGTTGCTCCTCAACCTACTAAACCTACTGAAAATATTTATTATGAAATTCCTTCGGGTATGATAGAGAAACTGCTAGCTAATCCTTATGCAGGAGATGGAACACTACATCCTGATATGCATCTAATCTATGTAGATGAAGTTTGTGGATTATTTAAGCTTGCAGGTTTGCCTGAGGATGATGTCAAGAAGAAGGTCTTCCCTTTATCTTTGAAGGTAAAGGCATTGACATGGTATAGGCTATGTGATGATATTGGATCTTGGAACTACAACCGATTGAAATTGGAATTTCATCAGAAGTATTATCCTATGCATATGGTTCATCGTGATCGGAATTATATATATAATTTTTGGCCTCATGAAGGAGAAAGTATCGCTCAAGCTTGGGGGAGGCTTAAGTCAATGTTATATTCATGCCCCAATCATGAGCTCTCAAGAGAAATTATTATTCAAAAAAATTATGCTCGGCTTTCTCGTAATGATCAATCCATGCTCAATACTTCTTGTACTGGTTCTTTTATGAAGAAGACTATTGAATTCAAATGGGATTTGTTGTAAAGAATTAAACGCAACTTTGAAGATTGGGAACTCGACGAAGGTAATGAGTCAGGTATAAACCTTAAGTTTGATTGTGTTAAATCTTTCATGGATACCGATGCTTTTCGTGAATTTAGCACTAAATATGGACTTGACTCTGAGATAGTAGCTTCTTTCTATGAATCTCTTGCTACTCATGTTGATCTCCCCAAGGATAAGTGGTTTAAATATCATCCTCCCGTTGAAGTAAAAGTAGTAGAACCTATTAGAGTTGAAGAAGAAATTCTCACTTATAATGTTGATCCTATTGTTCCTACTGCTTATGTTGAGAGACCACCTTTTCATGTTAGGATAAAGGATCATGCTAAAGCTTCAGTTGTGGTTCGTAAGAGTTATACTAGAACACCTACACCCCCTGAAAAAATTAAAGTTGAACCTAGTATTGCTATGGTTAAAGATCTCTTGGTTGATAATATTGATGGGCATGTTATCTATTTCTGTGATGAAGCTGCTAGAATTGCTAGACCCGATACTAAAGATAAACATAGACCTATTGTTGGCATGCCTGTTGTTTCTGTTAAAATAGGACATCATTGCTATCATGGCTTATGTGATGTGGGTGCTAGTGTGAGTGCAATTCCTTTTACTTTATATCAAGAAATTATAAATGATATTGCACCTGCTGAGATAGAAGATATTGATGTTACTATTAAGCTTGCCAATAGAGATACTATATCACCAATTGGGATTGTTAGAGATGTTGAAGTCTTGTGTGGGAAAATAAAATACCCTACTGATTTTCTTGTTCTTGGTTCCCCACAAGATGATTTTTGTCCCATTATATTTGGTAGACCCTTCTTGAACACTGTTAATGCTAAGCTAGACTGTGAGAAAGAAATTGTTACTGTAAGTTTTGGGGATGTGTCTCATGATTTTAATTTCTCTAAATTTCGTAGACAACCCCATGATAAATAATTGCCTAGTAAGGATGAAATTATTGGTCTTGCTTCTATTGCCGTGCCTCCTACCGATCCTTTAGGACAATATTTGCTAGACCATGAAAATGATATGTTTATGAATGAAAGAAAGGAATTAGATGAAATATTCTTTAACCAAATGCCTATTTTGAAACACAATTTGCCTGTTGAAATCCTTGGAGATCCTCCTCCACCCAAGGGTGATCCCGTGTTTGAGCTTAAACAATTACCTGATACTTTGAAATATGCTTATCTCAATGAGAAGAAGATATATCCTGTTATTATTAGTGCTAACCTTTCAGAGCATGAAGAAAAGAAATTATTGAAAACGCTGAAGAAGCACCGTGCCGCTATTGGATATACTCTTGATGATCTTAAGGGCATTAGTCCCACTCTATGTCAGCACAAAATTAATATGGAGCCTGATGCTAAACCTGTTGTTGATCATCAACGATGGTTAAATCCCAAGATGAAGGAAGTGGTAAGAAATGAAATACTAAAGCTTCTGGAGGCAGGTATAATTTATCCTATTGCTGATAGTAGATGGGTAAGTCCTGTTCATTGTGTCCCTAAGAAGGGAGGTATTACTGTTGTCCCTAATGATAAGAATGAATTGATCCCTCAAAGAATTGTTACAGGTTATAGAATGGTAATTGATTTTTGCAAATTAAACAAAGCTACTAGAAAAGATCATCACCCTCTACCTTTTATCGATCAAATGCTAGAAAGATTATCCAAACATACACATTTTTGCTTTCTAGATGGTTATTCTGGTTTTTCTCAAATACCTATGTCAAAAGAGGACTAAGAAAAGACCACTTTTACTTGCCCTTTCGGTAATTTTGCTTATAGATGTATGCCTTTTGGTTTATGCAATGCACCTGCTACCTTTCAAAGATGTATGACTGCTATATTCTCTGACTTTTGTGAAAAGATTGTTGAGGTTTTCATGGATGATTTCTCCGTTTATGGAACTTCTTTTGATGATTGCTTAAGCAACCTTGATCGAGTTTTGCAGAGATGTGAAGAAACTAATCTTGTTTTGAATTGGGAGAAGTGCCACTTTATGGTTAATGAAGGTATTATCTTGGGGCATAAAATTTCTGAAAGAGGTATTGAAGTTGATAAAGCTAAAGTAGATGCTGTTGAAAAGATGCCGTGTCCTAAAGATATCAAAGGTATAAGAAGTTTCCTTGGTCATGCTGGTTTCTATAGGAGGTTTATTAAAGACTTCTCTAAAATTTCTAGGCCTCTCACTAATCTCTTGCAAAAAGATGTTCCTTTTGTTTTTTATGATGATTGTGTAGAAGCATTTGAAATACTTAAGCAAGCCTTGATTTCTGCACCTATTGTTCAGCCACTTGATTGGAATTTACCCTTTGAAATTATGTGTGATGCTAGTGATTATGTTGTTGGTGCTGTTCTAGGGCAAAGAGTTGATAATAAATTGAATGTTATTCATTATGCTAGTAAAACTCTAGACAGTGCCCAGAGAAATTATGCTACTACTGAAAAAGATTTTTTAGCAGTTGTTTTTGCTTCTGACAAGTCCAGATCTTATATTGTTGATTCCAAAGTAACTATTCACACTGATCATGCTGCTATTAAATATCTTATGGAAAAGAAAGATGCTAAACCTAGACTTATTAGATGGGTTCTCTTGCTGCAAGAATTTGATTTGCATATTATTGATAGAAAGGGAGCTAAGAACCCCGTTGCAGACAACTTGTCTAGGTTAGAAAATGTTCTTGATGACCCACTGCCTATTGATGATAGCTTTCCAGATGAGCAATTAGCTGTCATAAATGCTTCTCGTAATACTCCATGGTATGCTGATTATGCTAATTACTTTGTTGCTAAATTTATACCACCTAGTTTCACATACCAGCAAAAGAAAAAGGTTTTCTATGATTTAAGACATTACTTTTGGGATGACCCACACCTTTATAAAGGAGTGGATGGTGTTATTAGACGTTGTGTACATGAGCATGAACAGGAACAGATCCTACACAAGTGCCACTCCGAGGCTTACGGAGGACACCATGCTGGAGATAGAACTGCGCACAAGGTATTGCAATCTGGTTTTTATTGGCCTACTCTCTTCAAGGATGCTCGTAAGTTTGTCTTCTCTTGTGATGAATGCCAGAGAATTGGCAATATTAGTAGACGTCATGAAATGCCTATGAATTATTCACTTGTTATTGAACCATTTGATGTTTGGGGCTTTGATTATATGGGACCTTTTCCTTCCTCTAATGGGTATACACATATTTTAGTTGTTGTTGATTATGTTACTAAGTGGGTAGAAGCTATTCCAACTAGTAGTGCAGATCATAACACTTCTATTAAGATGCTTAAAGAAGTTATTTTTCTGAGGTTTGGAGTCCCTGGATATTTGATGACTGATGGTGGTTCACATTTTATTTATGGTGCTTTCCGTAAAATGCTTGCTAAATATGATGTCAACCATAGAATTGCATCTCCTTACCATCCTCAGTCTAGTGGTCAAGTAGAATTGAGCAATAGAGAGATTAAATTGATTTTGCAAAAGACTGTTAATAGATCCAGAAAGAATTGGTCTAAGAAACTTTATGATGCATTATGGGCTTATAGAACTACTTATAAAAACCCTATGGGTATGTCTCCATAGAAAATGGTTTATGGAAAAGCATGTCACTTACCTCTTGAACTAGAACATAAAGCTTATTGGGCAATTAAAGAGCTCAACTATGATTTCAAACTTGCCGGGGAGAAGAGGTTATTTGACATTAGCTTGCTTGATGAATGGAGAACCCAAGCCTATGAGAATGCCAAGTTGTTTAAAGAAAAAGTTAAAATATGGCATGACAAAAGGATACAAAAGCGTGAGTTTAATGTAGGTGATCATGTTTTGCTATACAACTCTCATTTAAGATTTTTTGCAGGAAAGCTTCTCTCTAAATGGGAAGGTCCTTACATTATCAAGGACGTTTATCGTTCTGGTGCCATCAAGATCAACAACGCCGAAGGCACTAACCCAAAGGTGGTAAACGGTCAAAGAATCAAACATTATATTTCAGGTACTCCCATAAATGTTGAGACAAATATTATTAATACCATAACACCAGAGGAGTACATAAGGGATACTTTCCAGAACATCTCAGACTCCGAAAAGGAATAGGTATGTGGTACGGTAAGTAAACCGACTCCAAAACTGTTCTACTAATGGCAATTTTTCTCCGTTTTGGAATAATTAAAAAAATAGGAAAATAAAAAGTAGTCCGAAGAGTGCACGAGGAAGCGGCAAGGCAGGGGGCGCGCCCCTGTGCCTTGTGGCCACCTCGTGTGCCCTCCGGACTCTGTTTTCTTGTGGAATACTCCTTTTGGTCGGTAAAAATTTATTATATAATCTCCCAAAGGTTTTGACCACCGTACCACGGCAATATCTCCTATTTTTGTTTTGAGCTATTTTCTGCCAGACTTTTTAAGGCCAGGCATCATGTCTTCCCCCTCCTCCAACAATGGGGACGACGATGCGTGGCTGATGAAGATAGAGTTGAAGAGAGAAGAACTTGGGGAAACCAACAAGGGTGATAAGATCAAGAAGGTCGCGGGAGATCAAGTTCCGGCAGCAGAAGAAGAAGACATCCTTCAACCATACTACGATCATCTTACCCCTACTGAAATTGAAGCTTTTAAGATCATTGAAATAGTTCATGTGCAAACTAAATATCTCACTCATGAAAATATTCTGTTGCAAGAGCATATCATCGCCCTCTAGAGTATCATTTGTAGATTGGAGTATCTCCTACGCTTGAAGTGTGGCACTACTACATCATCAACTCCATCATCACCACCTCCGAAGAAAGAGACATAAATACATGGGTATGGGCACTCCCCTTGGCAACTGCCAAGCTTGGGGGAGGTGCCCCGGTATCGTATCACCATCACACCTTTACCTTTATCGTTTTTCTTAGTTTGATCCTTTTTGGTTATATCTTGATCTAGTAGAATAAAGTTTTTAGTATGATATAGCTTTGAGTTTTGCTTCGAGATCTATCTATGTAATCGAGTCTGTTAGTTATATAATAAAGAATAGTTTTGAGTTGAGGGCTTTGCTTTCTTGCTAAGACCTTGAGGGAATAAGAAAAGAGATAGAAAAATAAAAAGAAATAAAAAGATCATATAATGATCTTATGGAGAGTGATGACTTCACATATAAAGAGTATGATGAGTAAAATTTGTTGAGAGTTGAAAAACATAGTTTTGGTCATTATTGCAATTAATAGGAAGTAATAAAGAAAGAGAGGTTTCACATATAAATATACTATCTTGGACATCTTTTGTAATTGTGAGCACTCATTAAAATATGACATGCTAAAAAGTTGATGTTGGACAAGGAAGACAACACAATGGGTTATGTTTTCTTATACCCGAATAGAAGTTATATTGTCATGGATCCTCCAACATGTTGAGCTTGCTTTTCCCTCTTATGCTAGCCAAATCCTTTGCACCAAGTAGAGATACTACTTGTGCATCCAAACATCCCTTAACCCAGTTTTGCCATGAGAGTCCACCATACCTACCTATGGATTGAGTAAGATCCTTCAAGTAAGTTGTCATCGGTGCAAGCAATAAAAATTGCTCTCTAAATATGTATGATCTATTAGTGTGAAGAAAATAAGCTTTATACGAACTTGTGATATGGAAGAAATAAAAGCGACGGACTGCATAATAAAGTTCTTTATCACAAGCGGCAATATAAAGTGACGTTCTTTTGCATTAAGATTTTCTGCATCCAACCATAAAAGCACATGACAACCTCTGCTTCCCTCTGCGAAGGGCCTATCTTTTACTTTTATCTCCTACCCTTATACAAGAGTCATGGTGATCTTCACCTTTCCTTTTTACACTTTTTCTTTTGGCAAGCACTATGTGTTGGAGAAAGATCCAGATATATATATCCACTCGGATGTAGGTTATCATAAAGTATTATTGTTGACATTACCCTTGAGGTAAAAGGTTGGGAGGCAAAACTATAAGCCCCTATCTTTCTCTGTGTCTGACTGAGGCTTTGAACCCATAAGTATCGCATGAGTGTTAGCAATTGTGAAAGACCAAATGATAGTTGAGTATGTGGACTTGCTGAAAAGCTCTTGTATTGACTCTTTCCATTGTTATGATAAATTGCAATTGCTTCAATGACTCAGATCATAGTTTGTTAGTTTTCAATGAAGTTTTTGATTCATACTTTACCTTGTGAATGAATTGTTACTTTAGCATAAGAAATTATATGACAATATATGTTGTTGTCCTAAAGATGATCATGATGCCCTCATGTCCGTATTTTATTTTATCGACACCTCTATCTCTAAACATGTGGACATATTTTTCGATTTCGGCTTTCGCTTGAGGACAAGCGAGGTCTAAGCTTGGGGGAGTTGATCCGTCCATTTTGCATCATGCTTTTATATTGATATTTATTGCATTATGGCCTGTTATTACACATTATAGCACAATACTTATGCCTTTTCACTCTTATTTTACAAGGTTTACACAAAGAGGGAGAATGCCGGCAGCTGGAATTCTGGACCGGAAAGGAGCAAATCTGAGAGACCTATTCTGCACAACTCGAAAAGTCCTGAAAATTTACGTAGAATTATTTTGGAATATATAAAAAATATTGGGCGAAGGAAGTACCAGAGGGGACCCACCAGGTAGCCACAAGGGTGGGGGCGCGCCCTACCCCCTGGGCACGCCCCTGGCTTGTGGGCCCCCTGGCAGGCCTCCGGTGCCCATCTTCTACTATATGATGTGTTTTGACCTGGAAAAAATCAAGAGGGAGCTTTCGGGACGAAGCGCCTCCGTCTCGAGGCGGAACCTGGGCAGAAGCAATATAGGGCTCCGGCGGAGCTGTTCTGCCGGGGAAACTTCCCTCCGGGAGGGGGAAATCGAAGCCATTGTCATCACCAATGATCCTCTCATTGAGAGGGGGTCAATCTCCATCAACATCTTCACCAGCACCATCTCCTCTCAAACCCTAGTTCATCTCTTGTATCCGATCTTTGTCTCAAAACCTCAGATTGGTACCTGTGGGTTGCTAGTAGTGTTGATTACTCCTTGTAGTTGATGCTAGTTGGTTTATTCGGTGGAAGATCATATGTTCAGATCTTTAATGGTAATTATTACTCCTCTGATTATGAACATGAATATGCTTTGTGAGTAGTTACGTTTGTTCTTGAGGACATGGGAGAAGTCTTGTTATAAGTAATCATGTGAATTTGGTATTCGTTTGATATTTTGATGAGATGTATGTTGTCTCTCCTCTAGTAGTGTTATGTGAACGTCGACTACATGACACTTCACCATTATTTGGGCCTAGGGGAAGGCATTGGGAAGTAATAAGTAGATGATGGGTTGCTAGAGTGACAGAAGCTTAAACCCTAGTTTATGCGTTGCTTCGTAAGGGGCTGATTTGGATCCACATGTTTCATGCTATGGTTAGATTTATCTTAATTCTTCCTTCATAGTTGCGGATGCTTGTGAGAGGGGTTAATCATAAGTGGGAGGCTTGTCCAAGTAAGGACAGCACCCAAGCACCGATGCACCCACATATCAAATTATCAAAGTAACGAACGCGAATCATATGAGCATGATGAAAACTAACTTGACAGTAATTCCCATGTGTCCTCGGGAGCGCTTTGCATTATATAAGAGTTTGTCCAGGCTTGTCCTTTGCTACAAAAAGGATTGGTTCACCTTGCTGCACCTTATTTACTCTTGTTGCTTGTTACCCGTTATGAATTATCTTATGACACAACTATCTGTTACCGATAATTTCAGTGCTTGCAGAGAATACCTTGCTAAAAACCGCTTGTCACTTCCTTCTGCTCCTCGTTGGGTTCGACACTCTTACTTATCGAAAGTACTATGATAGATCCCCTATACTTGTGGGTCATCAAACTCTTACGAACCACAACTGAAGCTTTAGCATGTTCCTTTATCCTAACAGGGAAAGGTTGTTTCTCAATATAAGCAGTAGGAATAACAGGATCAACATTATAAGTAATAGTTTCCTCTTCAGCTTTAATAGGTTATACTATTTTTACTTCAATGGGAGGATGATATTTAAACCACTTCTCCTTAGGGAGTTCAACTTGAGTAGCAAATGATTCATAGAAAGAAGCTACTATCTCAGAGTCAAGTCCAGATTTAGTGCTAAATTCACGAAAAGCATCGGTATCCATAAAAGATTTAACACAATCAAACTTAATGTTTATACCTGACTCCTTACCTTCGTCGAGTTCCCAATCTTTAGAGTTGTGTTTAATTATTTCCAAGAGATCCTATTTGAATTCAATAGTCTTCTTCATAAAAGAACTAGTACAAGAAGTATCGAGCATGGATTGATCATTACGAGAAAGCCGAGCATAAAAATTCTGAATAATAATTTCTCTTGAGAGCTCATGATTGGCGCATGAATATAACATTGACTTAAGCCTCCGCCAAGCTTGGGCGATACTTTCTCCTTCACGAGGCCAAAAATTATATATATAATTCTGATCACGATGAACCAGATGCATAGGATAAAACTTCTGATGAAATTCCAATTTCAATCGGTTGTAATTCCAAGTCCCAATATCATCGCATAGCCTATACCATCTCAATGCCTTCTCCTTCAAAGATAAAGGGAAGACCTTCTTCTTGACTTCATCCTCGGGCAAACCTGCAAGCTTAAATAATCCACAAACTTCATCCACATAGATTAGATGCATATCAGGATGTAATGTTCCATCTCCTGCATAAGGATTAGCTAGCAGTTTCTCTATTATACCCGAAGGAATTTCATAATAAATATTTTCAGTAGGTTTAGTAGGTTGAGGGGAAACTTTTTGCTCTTCCGTTCGGGGAGAAGATACCCCGAACCCCTCAAAGGATGATGTTCCATAGTAACAAGTGACAGTAAATTTCAGCACGTAATATAAATGTTTCCTTACCAAATTCCACTTACCAAAGGCGCTTCACTCCCCGGCAACGGCGCCAGAAAAGAGTCTTGATGACCCACAAGTATAGGGGATCTATCATAGTCCTTTCGATAAGTAAGAGTGTCGAACCCAATGAGGAGCAGAAGGAAATGACAAGCGGTTTTCAGCAAGATATTTTCTGCAAGCACTGAAATTATTGATGACAGATAGTTTTGTGATAAGATAATTCGTATCGGGTAATAAGTAACAAGTGTAACTATGGTGCAGCAAGGTGGCCCAATCCTTTTTTTAGCAAAGGATAAGCCTAAATGAACTCTTATATAAAGCAAAGCGCTCCCGAGGACACATGGGAATTGTTGTCAAGTTGGTTTTCATCATGCTCATATGATTCGTGTTCGTTACTTTGATAATTTGATATGTGGGTGGACCAGTGCTTGGGTGCTGTCCTTACTTGGACAAGCCTCCCACTTATGATTAACCCCTCTCGCAAGCATCCACAACTACGAAAGAAGAATTAAGATAAATCTAACCATAGCATGAAACATGTCGATCCAAATCAGCCCCTTACGAAGCAACGCATAAACTAGGGTTTAAGCTTCTGTCCAGGTTCTGCCTCGAACGGCGGCGCTTCGTCCCGAAAGCTTCCTTGTGATTT
>CM022303.1:324794709-324861675 GCA_011799875.1 Thinopyrum elongatum | reverse complement strand
GCCCCCCACCCCCCCCCCCCCACCCCCCATCCGGCGTGCTGACCTCTCTGCTGAGCCTAGGTAGAGCGCTGTCGTGTTGATCTTCCGAGACGCGGCATTACCCAGCCCAGCAAGTATGTCCGGCCAGAGTTGATCGAGCGGTTGGGTAACAGTAGTGCACCCCTGCAGGGAGAATCTTCTATCGATAGCCGGTCCTACGGTAAAGGACGCTCAGTTTGTGTATCCCGATCTACTACTTAAACTGGATACTTGTTACTTAATTGAAGCTCGGGATTATTTCTGCTGGGAGTCGAGGAAGGATCTTTGAGCTGTACTTCAACATGTTTGCTAAATAAAATGCTATTCTACTCTCTTCTACTGCTGCAAGATGAGGGCTTTGAGAAAGATGTTTGAAGATGCTAGTCTTCATAGGACTAGGCCTTTTCTCATATTCGGCATTCTGCAGCCCAGTCCACATATACAGCCTTTCTCATTGATAATGTTGCATATGTAGTATAGATCCTTGCTGCTGAGTACTTTCGGATGAGTACTCACGGTTGCTTATTTTCTCTTTTCCCCCATATACCCCACTTGATGATACACCAGACGATGGAGTCCAGGAGCCAGAACGCCACCACCGGAGCCTACTACCAGGCGGGTCCAGAGGGACAGTACTACTGGATCGAGCCAGCTGACCAGGAGTAGGATCGGAGGCTCCCAGGCAGGAGGCCAACGCCTTTCGATCTAGTCGCTGTTTGTGCTAGCCTTCTTAAGGCAAAACTTGTCTAACTATGTCTGTACCCAGATATATTTGTATGGACTGACTTGTGTATTCGGATCTCGGATCCCTGGTCGTAATATTGTGGACCTCCGTTTATTGTGTTTAGAGGTTGTGTTGTGATATCTTCCGTGAGTCCTGGGCTTGATCGTACACTTTGCGTGTATGATTAGTGCACGATTGAACGGGGGCGTCCACAAACAACCGACGAGATGACATTGCGGATTCTCGGGAAATGAACTACGATAGCAAGCTCCAAAACACGAGCTGGTTCCGCTATATACACGTGAGCATGTTGTCCAAGACAAGAATGACCAATAGTAGTCTATAATAAAACACTATCGAGTTCAGGTTAGGTTCATCATCAAGGATTTCGAAGTCTTTACGCGCGCTAGACTTCTTTTCCTTGAACAAGTCAATCACGTGGCTTGTTGTGCTAAGGGATACATATGGAGTGGAGGTAATTAATCTACCCAAACCTAGAATACATTCGCACATGCATAACTGACTTCGGATGGTACCAGAGGAAACAAAAACAATCTTTCTCGAACCAGGCGACAACTTGCACCAAATGCAACATGAATTCGAGGAAGTCACTTCTTCCATCAAGCTAAGCTTCATGAACGGAAACACGAAGGCATGCTTACAAAGTTTCCAACACCAGGTTGATGTTCAACATGAATCATGGAGGAGACAAAATGCTGCTGATGGGCCAACAGCAACTCATCGGAATTTTCCATATCACGGAATTCACCATTATGTGAACAATGTGATAGTATTGGTCCGACCAAAAGATGTAATGGTGTATGCCCGAGGAAACAACCACGGATAAGACAACATTACGAACATCGTTGGTTTGATTAATTGATGATAGCCCATACTCAAATCAAAGTTTGGATAAGAATAGGTCCAACAATTGATCACCAGGATCAATCAATGAAAGTATCATCTTTCTTTCACAACACACACCAGGATATCCCTTAGGAATGAACTGAGTCAGACAAGCTCTCATCTTCCAACTCTCCAAGTTGTTGTTTAGTTAACCAACTAGCTCAGGGTATCCGACACAGATTCTTGGAGAAAGGGTGGTTTACAAGAAACCAACTGATCAAGAAATCAACATAGCGGTCAGGTGAAACCTGGTAGCCCTTCCGAGGAAGATATTCGGAAAGTCACGAACCACCGTATGTAACTAGCTCGAGACAATCTTGCTTTCGAGGCAGATGACATGATCAATACCGGATTAACAAAATCCTCCACCCTTGTCGAAGGTGCACCAGAAATAGACTAGGTCGCACGATAAATCTTAGGATGAGATTCAGCAATCAACATGCTAAGAATGAGATTATTGTCCATAAATACCAAGCAACGGGGTTGCTGGGAGTGTTTATTTCACACATCGGATTCCCTTGTCGGTATTCGGTTGCAACAACACGGAGACCGAGGAATGAAGAACTATGGCGAGAAGTATCACTTTGTCAAGAATTCTAAGAGGTGTGCAATTTTCATGACATTCTGACATAAGACGGTAATACTTCAGGGTAGAACAAAATCAAAAGCTGGATTGGCATTTTGATCTGCGGAATACAACCGCTTTGACCAAATCCGATATGGATGAGGTACTGGAGTTTGTTTTCCTAGTCATTCCGTAATAGAAGGCTTGACGGACCACAAGAATAATAGCATCGATAATACGAATGCCACACTAGTCCTGACATCAAATTGATAGACAGAGGTCAGGATACAACTAAAGAGGACAACTCAAGGAACATATAACTTTTTTTTTGAGTTGGTGGATGCATAGATTAGTATGTCGAAGCAAGTTCAACAGGTTTCTTCCAGATAACCCATGCAGAAAGGTAGAACTGGCAGAGTCACAATATGGAATGGAGAACTCACCAAGAGCACTCTGGTTGTGATCTTTTTGGTTCAAGAACTTCTGCCTTAATGGTTCATGGTATTTGGAAGAAGGAAATACCACGGACCTCGAGGACTGTCGCAAGGTTACTAATATCCTAAAGGAACTAGCGAACACTAACAACAGAAGTAAGTAGAGTGAATCTTGGGCTCAAGAACCCAGAAATAGAATGCCTACTAACTAGATAGCATCACGGGATGCTTTCGAGAATGACGGCCAGAATCATCACACTAGGAATATAAAGCATTACTGGATTACTTGGTGGTTCTCTAGGAGGCCTAGGGTCATAATACTAGCTCCAACACATATGTCAAGGCAATGGAATACCTCAACAGACCGTTAGTGTGCTTAATCTGGCCCAAAGGGACGCGGAAACAGAGGGAAAGGATTTTGCAAATGCATCAGATTGTTTGGAAACCTGGGATGACTCGGACAGCATAACGGCTGTAAATGCTCAAAAGATTTGAGACATCCTGCAATTGGTGGCATAACCACTTAACATCACAATATCAAGGTTCTGAGGCTAGCTATGAACATACGGAAGTAGTAGAAACTAAACTGAGACTTGAATCTAGCAATCTTATAAGTCTACGGATTAGTAACACGTGATCCTGATAGAAGAAGAGAAAGCCTAGTTCTTAATCCCCGTAGAAAAGAAGAGGTTGACTCAGATCAGAAAGGCATAAGGTAAAGGAGTAAAAAGAGCCTTACGTTCCCTTCCACAATCAATTCCCTTATATAACTAAAGCATTTCTAGACTCAACTTTGACCAGTTTGGCTTGGTAATCCTACAGGCAGTCAGGCTCTGATACCAACGCTGTCAGGACCCCGATTCCAAGTCACATCGATCTAGCCGGTAACACCTCATATCACTTTGCGGCCTCACGCACGGTATTCCCATGGGTGTCGCCTTACCATGGCCCGGGACCGTTTGCGCCTTTTGGCTCACGTATATGATAGTGTCGCTAGCATCCATATGACAGAGAACCCGGGCCGACATGACTAGTCGTGAACCCAAAGTGGCACTAACTTACGGGGACAGGCATACATGACCCAGCAACGAACGTGTCGGTCATCAGCGAGTGAATTCGGGCTGTAACAACTGGGCTAGCAGGACTCCGGGAATCCGGGCTGTAGTAGGCTAACAGGACTCCGAAAGACACCGCGTGACGTTTCCCCGAAGGGACAGACACACGATCGAGGAAGGACACATGCCGGCCAGTCTAAGTGTTCCGGAGCAGTAGTGCTGGGCTAGCAGGACATTCCCAAGACTGCATTCGTCACTCGTTATGGCTCCTATGAATACACCGTCATGTCATTTGGCCTAACGAATGCCCCAGCTACGTTCTCCCGTCTGATGAATTATATATTCATGGATTACCTCGACAAATTCGTCGTGGTATATCTAGATGATATTCTGGTCTATTCTAAGAATAAAGAGGAACATGCTGAACATCTCTGCCTTGTTCTAGAAAGGCTCCGAGAACACCAGTTGTATGCCAAGTATTCCAAATGCGAATTTTGGCTTCCGGAAGTAACTTACCTTGGACATGTGATTTCCAAGGATGGGATTGCTGTTAACCCCGAACGAGTTCAGGCTATTCTCGACTGGACTCCCCCAAAGAATGTTAAGCAAGTCAGAAGTTTTCTCGGACTCGCTAGTTATTGCCGTCGATTCGTTGAGAACTTTTCCAAGATTGCAAAACCATTGACATATCTACTTCACAAAGGTGTTAAATTTGAGTGGACAGAAAAATGTCAAGAAAGCTTTCAGACACTAAAAGATAAATTGACATCTGCCCCAGTACTAGCACCCCCGGATTCCCAAAAGGATTTCGTGATATACTGTGATGCATCTCGTCAAGGATTAGGCTGTGTCCTAATGCAAGAGCGCAAAGTGATTGCTTATGCCTCCCGACAATTGCGTCCTCATGAAGAAAATTATCCCGTGCATGATCTTGAACTTTCTGCGGTTATCTATGCCTTGAAGCTATGGCGACATTACCTTCTCGGTAACCGTTGCGAGATATACACGGATCACCAAAGCTTGAAGTATTTATATACTCAACCAGATCTGAACCTTCGTCAACAAAGATGGCTCGAAACAATTGCTGATTATGATATGAATATTTCATATACCCCCGGCAAGGCTAATGTAATGGCCGATGCTTTGAGTCGCAAGTCCTATAGCAACAATCTTATGGTTCAAGAAACACAACCTCTTCTCCATGAAGAGCTTTGCAAATTGAACCTCCATATTGTTCCACAGGGTTATCTCAATACCCTGGTTGTCGAACCAGATTTAGAACACGGCATTAAGGTTATGCAAAGGTATGACACTGAAGTTGAAAAGATCAAGCGATACCTCGAGAAAGGAAAGCCGTCGGAATTCCATCTTGATGCAGATGGGATCCTATTTTTCCAACACCGTCTCTTCGTACCCAAGTTCAAGAATGAGAGGGAAAACGTTATGAAGGAAGCTCATGACACTCCCTTGTCTATTCATCCTGGTAGCACAAAGATGTACCGTGACATTTGTCAGAGATTCTGGTGGCCTAATATGAAGCGAGACATTGCTCGTTATGTTTCTGAGTGTGACGTTTGCCGCCGCGTTAAAGCTCAACATCAAAGGCCCGCAGGAACTCTGCAACCCCTGGAAATTCCTGAATGGAAATGGGACAAGGTCCAAATGGATTTCATTACTGGTTTTCCCAAATCCCAGAAGGGTAATGATGCTATATTTGTTGTCATTGACCGATTCTCTAAGGTTGCCCACTTTTTGCCTGTTAAGGAGACAATCACTGCTAGCCAGTTAGCAGACTTGTATGTTTCCCGGATTGTGTCACTCCACGGTGTTCCATTGGAGATCAGTTCTGATCGTGGCAGCCTCTTCACCTCCAGATTCTGGAATAGTTTCCAAGAAGCTATGGGAACTCATCTGTCTTTCAGCACCGCTTTTCACCCTCAGTCACAGAGTCAAGTTGAACGAGTTAATCAAGTGCTCGAAGATATGCTTCGAGCTTGCGTCATCTCCTTCGGTAAGAAATGGGAGGAATCTCTCCCGTATGCCGAATTCTCTTACAACAATAGCTATCAAGCTAGTCTGAAGATGGCACCGTTTGAAGTTCTATACGGTCGTAAGTGTCGAACCCCTCTGAATTGGTCAGAAACTGGGGAACGCTCACTCGTCGGACCGGACATTATTCGGCAAGCTGAAGAACAAGTCCGTATTGTTCGTGAACATTTGAAGTCTGCTCAGTCTCGTCAGAAGAGCAACTATGACCGAAAGCACCAGGAAATAGTCTATCAACCTGGCGAGCAAGCTTACCTCCGCGTCACTCCGTTGAAAGGCACTCATCGGTTCGGAATCAAAGGCAAGTTAGCCCCTCGCTACATTGGCCCGTTCCGTATTCTTGCCCATCGAGGAGAAGTGGCATATCAGTTGCAATTGCCGCCAAACCTTTCTCAAGTACATGACGTCTTTCATGTATCCCAACTCCGCCGCTGCTTCAAGGATCCTATTCGAGCTGTGGATCATGAAGTGCTTGAATTACGGGAAGATCTGTCATATCCAGAATATCCCATCCGTATTCTTGATCAAGCTGAGCGTCGAACACGTCAAAAGTCAATCAAGTTCCTAAAGGTTCAGTGGTCAAATCATTCTGAAGATGAAGCCACTTGGGAACGCGAGGATCGTCTTCGCGAAGAATACCCCTCTTTCTTTCAGTCTTCCTCTTAATTCTCGGGACGAGAATTCTTAATAGATGAGGAGAGTTGTAACACCCCCGGTGATTAGCAACAGTAATCACTTTTGATAATGACATGTTAGCATGATCGACTGTGCATAATCATCATTAGCATCACATTGCATTTCAACTCCTAAGTCAAATTCAAATTTAAATGAAAGTGGAATATGAAAGTTGTCCAACATAGGAGCTAAAATGTTAGATATATAGCAAATATTCCAGAGGCTATTCTAAAATTGAAACCAACATCATTGGAATTGGATAAGTGACTCGAACAACCTCAAACAGTGGATAAAGATAATATTTAATAACCATTTATTGAATCTGAAATAAATATGGAATTATGTTTTGTCCAAACTAATTTTAGGTGTTAGGGAATAATGCACTGGTATTTATGAAATAGGTCACACTTTTTACAAAAGCCATTTGGGGCCTAAACATTTAACAGTGGAGAAAAGAGAATAAAGAAAAAGGAAAAAGAAACAGAAAAGGAAAAAAGAGCAACGCCCCCCCCGGCCCAACTGGGCCGAAGCCCAGCCGGCCGGCCCACCTGCGTCGCCCCTGGCCTATAAGGCCCCCGGCCAAACCCTAGCCTCACCGACACCCCCTCCTCACTCGTTCGCCCCCCCCGATCCAGAAACTGGATCGGGCCGACGCCGCTCGCCGACGCCACCCCGCTCCCGCGCCGATCGGCCAGCGCCGACGCCGCCGCCACGCCGACGTCGCCCTGTCCTCTCCTCTTCCCCGACCAGCCGCCTATCGCTCGGTCGCCCCCTCCCTCGACTGGATCTGGATCGGGGCAAACCCCCGATCCCGTCGCCCGACGCCGCGACGACCTCGCCGCCGCCCGGAGCCCGCGCCTCCCCGCCGGCCTGCACCTCGTCTCCGTCGCCGTCGTCCCCGTCGACCGCCCCGACCCCCCGCTGCCCCGTCCCTACGAGCACGGTGAGGCCCCAGGCCTCCCCCTCTCTGCTCCCGCACCTCGCCGCGCGCACCGCGCCCCCGTGCCGCCGCTCCGCCCGCGCTCGCCGGCTCGCGCACGCGCCCGCGCGCACCGCAGCCTCGCCGGGCCTCGCACACGCGCGCGCGTGCCCTGCCTCGCTACTGCTCGCGGATCTTGCCCCGCTTCGCCCCGCCGTGCCCGCTGTGCCGCGCCGCCCCTCGCTGCTGCTCCGGCCACCCCGCTGCCGCTGCTACTCTGCTCCGCCGCGCTCCGGCCCCGGCCGCGCCCAGCACCCGCTCGCCCGTGCCCCGGGTTCGCCCGACGGGGCGCCGCGCCCGCACGCCTGTGACCCCCCCCCTGGGCCACTGCCCAGTGGGGCCCAAACCCCCTGTGACGCTGACGAATGGGGCCCACGGCCCAGAAACGTTTTAGGAAAAATAATGAAAATAAAAATAAATAATTAAAATAATTAATTAATTAATTAGTTAATTAATCCTGATTAGGTTAATTTAATTAAGTAGTTAGTGTTAATTAAACAGTAATTTAATTAGTTAATACCTAATTAACCTAACAGCCTATGACAGGTGGGACCCACCCTGTCAGGTGGCTGCTGACGTCAGCATGATGTCATGCTGACGTCATCAATCACTGTTTCGGATAATGTTGAATTAAATAATTAATTAAATTTCAGAAATTAATAAAAACTTTAGAAAATCATATCTTTTAAACCGTATCTCCGATGAAAATAGTTTATACATGAAACTTGCTCAGAACGACGATACGAGCCCGGATACGCCCTCCGTATTCCCGTCAGACGCCCGCAGCTATAAGAACATTGAACTTTTAGACCGATTTCAGTAAATGAATAGTGCCCAACTTTAATTAAATAAATCCAAATAAATTCCTAAATTAACTAAATCGTTTAGTTAGGCAGTAGAACACCCCGGCATATCATTTAGGCATGTCATACATATTGTTTGCATTATTGCCGTGAATTTATTGTTTCTCTCCCCCTCCTTCTCTCTCGATAGACGCCGAGACCGACGACGCTGCACCAGGTTACGACTACTCTACCGACGAGCAGCCCGTTGACGACCTCCCTCTCTTGCCAGAGCAACCAGGCAAGCCCCCCCCTTGAGCATTCCAGATATCGCCCATTCTATTCTCCTGCTTGCATTAGATTTCGCTACTGTTAAGGTATGCTCCTATTCTGATGCATAGCCTGCTGTTGTAACCTGTTCATTGCTATCTTACCTGCCTATGATAAACTGTTTAGTATAGGTTGGTATGAACCATCTGGGACCCCACCACCTTACTTTGTCGCCCCTGCTTGTTCATCAACGACTCGATCAACGTGATCGTCGATCAGAGACAGACGCCTCACTTCACACCCCCCCTTAGTTGTACGACTCTGCGTAGTAACTATCGAGTGCCGAGGGTGATACCTCGTAACGCACTCCTGATGAATACTCTGCAGTATAGCTGTTCGGTCGTGGTCATCGAGGGTGATTCCTCCTTCTCCACTTCCGATACGACTCTGTCGTGCGACCCCTCAGTGTGAACCTCGAGGGTGATACCTCATACGTTCACCCTGATGATTTGACCACATGGCTACTTGACCTTTGTTACAGGCGGGTCCACCCTGGTGGGTACCCGCTGGGGATCTATGATTTCGGGTGTGCCGGAAGGGCACTCGAGTGTGGTACTGTGGCGGAGCTTCAGAAACTCTGAATGTTTCCGCTTGTTACTAAATGAGCTGATCGGATTTGGGTGTGTGATCTGAGTGGGTCGACGTGCCCTATACGCACTACCACCACGCGGGATTATGGTTATGGGGCCCTCTGCGATGTACGTTTCTCCGAAAGCTTATCAGACGTCACGATTCACCGTGCGGGCTGATCGTCGGGATTGGGCTGGATACTTCACTGGCGAGTTCAGTGTCGCGCCTGCACCCCGGCCAGCCACGCAACGCGCAGGGTGCCCAGGGCGATGGCCCGAGACCCCTGGGTGCATAGGTTAGTCCGGTGTGCTGACCTCTCTGCTGAGCCTAGGTAGAGCGCTGCTTCGTGTTGATCTTCCGAGGACGGGCATTACCCAGCAAGTATGTCCGGCCAGAGTTGATCGAGCGTGTTGGGTAACAGTAGTGCACCCCTGCAGGGATGAATCTTCTATCGATAGCCGGTCCTACGGTAAAGGACGCTCAGTTTGTGTATCCCGATCTACTACTTAAACTGGATACTTGTTACTTAATTGAAGCTTCGGGATTACTTTCTCGCTGGGAGTCGAGGAAGGATCTTTGAGCTGTACTTCAACATGTTCGCTAAATAAAATGCTATTCTACTCTCTTCTACTGCTGCAAGATGATGGCTTTGAAAAGATGTTTGAAGATGCTAGTCTTCGATAGGACTAGGCCTTTCTCTCTATTCTGGCATTTCTGCAGCCCAGTCCACATATACAGCCTTTTCTCCATTGATAATGTTGCATATGTAGTATAGATCCTTGCTTGCTGAGTACTTCGGATGAGTACTCACGGTTGCTTTATTTTCTCTTTTCCCCCATATACCCCACCTTGATGATACACCAGACGATGGAGTCCAGGAGCCAGACGCCACCACCGGAGCCTACTACCAGGCGGGTCCAGAGGGCACGTACTACTGGATCGAGCCAGCTGACCAGGAGTAGGATCGGAGGCTCCCAGGCAGGAGGCCAACGCCTTTCGATCTAGTGTCGCTGTTTGTGCTAGCCTTCTTAAGGCAAAACTTGTCTAACTATGTCTGTACCCAGATATTATTTGTATGACTGACTTGTGTATTCGGATCTTCGGATCCCTGGTCTGTAATATTGTGGACCTCCGTTTATTTGTGTTTAGAGTTGTGTTGTGATATCTTCCCGTGAGTCCCTGGGCTTGATCGTACACATTTGCGTGTATGATTAGTGCACGATTGAACCGGGGGCGTCACAACAAACCGACGAGATGACATTGCGGATTCTCGGGAAATGAACTACGATAGCAAGCTCCAAAACACGAGCTGGTTCCGCTATATACACGTGAGCATGTTGTCCAAGACAAGAATGACCACATAGTAGTCTTATAATAAAACACTATCGAGTTCAGGTTAGGTTCCATCATCAAGGATTTCGAAGTCTTTACGCGCGCTAGACTTCTTTTCCTTGAACAAGTCAATCAGTGGCTTGTTGTGCTAAGGAATACATATGGAGTGGAGGTAATTAATCTACCAAACCATAGAATACATTCGCACATGCATAACTGACTTCGGATGGTACCAGAGGAAACAAAAACAATCTTTCTCGAACTCACGGCGACAACTTGCACCAAATGCACATGAATTCGAGGAAGTCACTTCTTCCATCCAAGCATAAGCTTCATGAACGGAACACGAAGGCATTGCTTACAAAGTTTCCAACACCAGGTTGATGTTCAACATGAATCATGGAGGAGACAAAATGCTGCTGATGGGCTCAACAGCAACTCATCGGAATTTTCCATATCACTGGAATTCCACCATTATGTGAACAATGTGATAGTATTGGTCAGACCAAAAGATGTAATGGTGTATGCCCGAGGAAACAACCACGGATAAGACAACATTACGAACATCGTTGGTTCTGATTTAATTTGATGATAGCCCATACTCAAATCAAAGTTTGGATAAGATAATAGGTCCAACAATTGATCACAAGGATCAATCAATGAAAGTATCATCTTTCTTCAACACACACACACGAGGATATCCCTTAGGAATGAACTGAGTCAGACAAGCTCTCATCTTCCAACTCTCCAAGTTGTTGTTTAGCTTAACCAACTAGCTCAGGGTATCCGACACAGATTCTTGGAGAAAGGGTGGTTTACAAGAAACCAACTTGATCAAGAAATCAACATAGCGGTCAGGTGACAACCTGGTAGCACTTCCGAGAAGATATTCGGAAAGTCACGAACCACCGATATGTAACTAAGCTCGAGAACAATCTTGCTTTCGAGGCAAGATGACATGATCAAATAAGCAAGGATTAACAAAATCCTAACTCATTGATCGAAGAGTGCACCAGAAATAAGGACTAGGTCGCACGATAAATCTTAGGATGATGATTCAGCAATCAACATGCTAAGAATGAGATTATTGTCCATTAACTACCAAGCAACGGGGTTGCTGGGAGTGTTTATTTCACACATCGCGATTCCCTTGTCGGTATTCCGGTTGCAACAACACGGAGACCGAGGAATGAAGAACTATGGCGAGAAGTATCACTTTGTCAAGAATTCATAAGAGGTTGTGCAATTTTCATGACATTCTTGACATAAGACGGTAATACTTCAGGGTAGAACAAAATCAAAAGCTGGATTGGCATTTTGATCTGCGGAATACAACCGCTTTGACCAAATCCTAGATATGGATGAGGTACTGGAGTTTGTTTCTCCTAGTCATTCCGTAATAGAATGGCTTGACGGACCACAAGAATAATAAGCATCGATAATACGAATGCACAACTAGTCCTGACTATCAATTGATAGACAGAGGGTCAGGATACAACTAAAGAGGGACAACTCAAAGGAACATATAACTTTTTTTTTGAGTTATGGATGCATAGATTAGTATGTCGAAGCAAGTTCAACAGGTTTCTTCCAGATAACCCATGCAGAAAGGTAGAACTGGCAGAGTCACAATATGGAATGGAGAACTCACCAAGAGCACTCTGGTTGTGATCTTTTTGGTTCAAGAACTTCTGCCTTAATGGTTCATGGTATTTGGAAGAAGGAAATACCACGGACCTCGAGGACTGTCGCAAGGTTACTAATATCCTAAAGGAACTAGCGAACACTAACAACAGAAGTAAGTAGAGTGAATCTTGGGCTCAAGAACCCAGAAATAGAATGCCTACTAACTAGATAGCATCACGGGATGCTTTCGAGAATGACGGCCAGAATCATCACACTAGGAATATAAAGCATTACTGGATTACTTGGTGGTTCTCTAGGAGGCCTAGGGTCATAATACTAGCTCCAACACATATGTCAAGGCAATGGAATACCTCAACAGACCGTTAGTGTGCTTAATCTGGCCCAAAGGGACGCGGAAACAGAGGGAAAGGATTTTGCAAATGCATCAGATTGTTTGGAAACCTGGGATGACTCGGACAGCATAACGGCTGTAAATGCTCAAAAGATTTGAGACATCCTGCAATTGGTGGCATAACCACTTAACATCACAATATCAAGGTTCTGAGGCTAGCTATGAACATACGGAAGTAGTAGAAACTAAACTGAGACTTGAATCTAGCAATCTTATAAGTCTACGGATTAGTAACACGTGATCCTGATAGAAGAAGAGAAAGCCTAGTTCTTAATCCCCGTAGAAAAGAAGAGGTTGACTCAGATCAGAAAGGCATAAGGTAAAGGAGTAAAAAGAGCCTTACGTTCCCTTCCACAATCAATTCCCTTATATAACTAAAGCATTTCTAGACTCAACTTTGACCAGTTTGGCTTGGTAATCCTACAGGCAGTCAGGCTCTGATACCAACGCTGTCAGGACCCCGATTCCAAGTCACATCGATCTAGCCGGTAACACCTCATATCACTTTGCGGCCTCACGCACGGTATTCCCATGGGTGTCGCCTTACCATGGCCCGGGACCGTTTGCGCCTTTTGGCTCACGTATATGATAGTGTCGCTAGCATCCATATGACAGAGAACCCGGGCCGACATGACTAGTCGTGAACCCAAAGTGGCACTAACTTACGGGGACAGGCATACATGACCCAGCAACGAACGTGTCGGTCATCAGCGAGTGAATTCGGGCTGTAACAACTGGGCTAGCAGGACTCCGGGAATCCGGGCTATAGTAGGCTAACAGGACTCCGAAAGACACCGCGTGACGTTTCCCCGAAGGGACAGACACACGATCGAGGAAGGACACATGCCGGCCAGTCTAAGTGTTCCGGAGCAGTAGTGCTGGGCTAGCAGGACTCCGGTGAACCGGGCTGTAGCGGACTACTATGACTCATGGAAGCACAAGACTACATTTCCCCATAAGAGAGGCTACCAAGGATAAACAACTAGGTTGTCGGATCCCACACATACCAAGCATTTCAATCATACACACAATATGCTGGATATGGGCAAATACAACATGGCATCACAACAAGACTCTACGACTCAGAGTATTTATTCATTAGGCTCCGAGGAGCCAAGTATTACAAACATGGGTCTCATGACCCAACATTCAGAGCATACAAGTCAAAGCACATGCGGAAGCCTATCATGTCTGAGTACAGACATCTACAAGTGAAAAAGGCTGAGAAGCCCGACTATCTACCAGATCCTGTCGAGGGCACAAGATCGTAGCTGAGGTAACAAGCTAAACGTCGAAGTCCACGCGGAACTACTAGTGAGACTGAGTCTCTCTGCAAAAACATAAATTAAGCAAACCTGAGTACAAATGTACCCAGCAAGACTTACATCAGAACTAACTACATATGCATCGGTATCAACAAAGGGGGTGGTGGAGTTTAACTGCAGCAGGCCAGCTTTGACTCAGTGGCTAACCTGAACTACGACAGCAAGTAACTAAATTAAGCAAACGTGAGTACAAATGTACCCAGCAAGACTTACATCAGAACTAACTACATATGCATCGGTATCAACAAAGGGGGTGGTGGAGTTTAACTGCAGCAGGCCAGCTTTGACTCAGTGGCTAACCTAAACTACGACAGCAAGTAACTCTTTTGAGGTGGCGCACACGAGTCCACATATTCACCATATCAATACACCACTATGGATCCGCTCCCGTCTCCCTACGAGAACGCCATCCATGGCACTCACGCTTATCTTGCGAGTTTTAGAGTATCCACTTTCACTTGTCTATGAACTGTACAGGCAACCCAGAAGTCCTTTACCGCGGACACGGCTATTCGAATAGATCATATTAACCCTGCAGGGGTGTACTTCTTCACACATGTTTCCACCACTTAGCGTCTGCACACGACATGTGCTCGGCAGACTTCAAGCGAAAGCCGACGTGGGTGTAGACCATGACCTAACTAACCACACAAGTCTCTAGTCCAGGTTTATCGCCTATTCGGGTTCCATCCGCGAGGAGATCCGGCCGGGGTTTCGCTCACAGCCCCAAACGATGTGTGCAGGGTTCCCGAGACACCAAACGGGCGCTCGGTACACCGGGCCACGGTGTATCTACCGCGACATAGCCCACCCCTAGGGTCAGCGCTACGCACGGCCTCCAACACATATCCTACAAACACCAGAAACTAGTTGCAACTCCTGGACAGAGGACAGGGGCGGTTAATAAGTCGAGCGGGGTCATATTTCAGGGCCCAACATGTGGTAGTAGCTGTTCATGGATCACAAACACAGAACTCAGTTCCTGAGGACGGTTTCAATGAGACAACCCACCATGTACTCCTACATGGCCTCTCACCGCTACCTTTATCAAATCGTGTTCACACACTTAGCTCACACACAGTAGGACATGTTCATCACCTCTGAATCATCCCCGATGAATCAGACCCGACTCAACTCTAAGCAGTAGCAGGCATAACAAACAGGCATGAATGAGTAGGCACATCAGGGCTCAAACAACTCCTACTCATGCTAGTGGGTTTCATCTATTTACTGTGGCAATGACAGGTCATGCAGAGGAAAAGGGGTTCAGCTACCGCAACATGTAACAGTTGAATCGATGTTGCCCTAGTGCGGTACAAGAGAGCAGGAGCGAGAGAGTGGGATTGTATCGGAATGAACAAGGGGGTTTTGCTTGCCTGGCACTTCTGAAGATAATATAGTTCTTCATCGGTGTCATCGAACACGTCGTCGGAACCACGTCTACTGAGAGGGAGCAACCACCGGCAAACACAAGAGGAACCACAATCAATGCAATGCACATTTATATGAATGATATGTCATATTAAGGTACTGAATTGACATAGTGCAACAGTTAGTCATATTCATTGAAGTGGAATTCAAACCTATAGCAAATTCCAACTCCAAAACTAATTACTATTCATTCCATAATCATGAATTGTCCTATTCAGTGAGGTTAACTTGTTCAAACATGCATGAAAATGCCATATTAAGATTCCTTGGATTTTTCTGGTCATTTTTCATATATAAATTATTTCATTTGGAGTTACAGATTAATTTCTATGAATTTTTGAAGTTTTGGGCATTTTCTGGGATTTCCTGAATTATTAAAAACCAGAAAATGATTTACTGCGTCAGCATGACGTCGGTGTGACGTCAGCAGGTCAACGGAGACGGTCCAGGTCAAACCTGACCAGTGGGTCCCACTGGTCAGTCTCACAGTGCTCGTGTCACAGACAGGTGGGACCGGTCAACGGCCACGTCAGCAGGGTCAACTCTGACGCGTGGGTCCCGCTGGGTTAATCTAAACTAAACAGGAAATAAAACCCGGGGTTAATTAGGCAGTGGGGCCCGTTTGTAAGTGGCTCTAGGGTTAATTAGTGATGTCATTAGCTGCTAATGATAGCGCCACGTCAGCTCGCCGGAGGCCAACCGGCGACGACCACGGCCGACGGCGGAGGTGCACCGTGCGCTCGCTACGGAGCTCCATTCGATGCGCGGTTTGCTCCTACGGGTTCCTGGGAGTGAGGCGCATCCAAAAAGTCAAGCAGCAGCAGCTGGGGTGGCCGGAGCTGACGGCGGAGAGCTCTTTTGCGGCCGCCGGAGTTCGGGCAACGACGGGTTAGGCGCTACGGCGCGTTTCGAGCTGAACTAGTGGGATCTGCGGCTTCCTGAGGAGGCGCTGAGCACGCCTACATGCTCTGGTGTGACGTGCGGGTGTTGCAACCGCGGCGGCGACATGGCCGGTGGCGGGGAGCACTCGACTCTGGTGGTTGATGCGGCTAGAGTACGAATTAGGCAACGGGGCATGGGGGAAACGGTGTAGCGGCTCACCGCGGTTCTTCTGGTGCTGCTGGCGAGGCAGGGGAGGCTCGGAGTCCGGCGGAACGACGGAGGGGATCACCGGCACTCGAGGTCGGAAACGGTGGCGTTGGCGAGGCTTCAGGGCATCCGGTGTTGCGTAGCTTAGCGAGGAGGTCGAGGACGACATGGCGGAGCTTCTGGACCTGGCGGCATGGCGAGGAAGGGCTGGTGGCCACGGGGGTGCTCGTCGGTGTTCTCGGGCGGTCGCGAAAATCGCGGGAGAGAGAGACAGAGGAGGAGATGGGGACGAGGGAGAGTGAGAGGGGGTCGGGGAGGCGCCGAGGAGGCTCTTCGAGGCGCTGCGCTGGCGCGAGTGAGGGCAGGCAGGCAGGGTGGTGGCGTGGCGAGCTCGGCGGTGTCGCGGTGTCCCTCCTCTGCCTACTGGCAGAGGTAGGCGATGACTGGCACCAGGCCAGTGGGCTGGGCTGGCCAGGTAAGAGGGCTAGGTAACTCTCTCCCTCTCTTTTCTTTATGTTTTCTATTTTTCTGCAACTTTGTGTCTTTTCTAAAAATACCCAAGCACTTTCAAAAATCACCAAACTGCTCATGCCCACTGTATAAAGTATATCCAACATGGAACATTTCAGTTTGGGATTATTTGGACATTTAAAATATTTACTAGCATTTAAATGCCCAAATGCAAGTTACATGTGATTTAATTCAATGACCTTATGATGACCTAGAAAAATGTGAACCAGTTTTGGCAGAGGTTCTAACCCAAGACAAAAATGATGGACATTTTAGAAGGGCATTTCAGGTTCATTGAAAAAGATTTTAGTAAACCCTAGTTGTTTCCAGGGGGTGCTGGGGGTTCTAACATCCCCATTTCAAGTTTCTGGAAAAATTTAAACATGATGCAACACTCTACTGCATGAACTAACTAGGGTGTGACAATATCGGTAGCGGTTACCATATAGGCCGGGGTCTGATAAGGGACTAATCGGTGAATCAGACTTTTAACTGAATATATCTGTAACCCATTTATCGGTAGGTTAACTAGGGCCATATCTAATATATCTGAGGCTACATAGCAATATGCACTGTACTGAATGTCTAAATATGCAATCCTAGGCTGCATAGCAAGAAGGAAGAGTGTTACCTTAATGTTCTAATGATGTCTAGATATACGTAGAAGAGCAGTAGCAGCAACAACAACACAGCAACAGTTAATCAGCTGATAATTTGTAAAAATGCAATAAACTCCCTCTGGGCCATAATATAATATGTTAATTCATCCAATATGTGAGTATATTGGATGTTATATAACCCGGTTGGAAAACCTCAATCATTCAATACTGGTTATGACAACCATAACGAAAAATCCAGCCAAGTTTTGCTATTAAAGATTTGAATAACATAATCCGGTATGAAAACCTCAATCATTCAATACCATAATGAAAATCCAGCCAAGTTTGGCTATTAAAGATTTGAATACTTTGTCTGTTTGACAAGTAAATCCGAAGTTAAATACCCGGCGGCTCTTGGCCGATGGCGACTTAATGCGCATCCATTGTACTCTGGGATGTAACCCGGCGGCTTATAGCCTTTGTAAAAATCAAGAATTGATAACCCTTTTGAAACACCAATTTTAATCTTTGATGATGGGCTTGAACTTAATCATTTATGTAAGCCATAGCTCTGCATGTCCTGCACAAAATTTAAACAACATATGCCCTGGCGACTTAACGTCAAAAGCCAGGGCGGGTAACAACCCAAACATAATATAGTCTTATGCAATTATGGAAAAGACTAGAATCAAGGCCATTAAAGCCGAAATATACTGGCGACTTATAGTCAAAAGCCAGAGCGGGTTACCAAACCTCACATATTCATATAACAATGAAAAACATACTTGTAGATCTGGATCATACTGCCGGCTTACATTGCCATATCCAGTGAGGGTGACAACCCAAAGATTTGTAAGCGCATGACTCCAATTACGCAAACCAAAGCATACTGGTGACTTAAAGTCCATAGCTAGGGCGGGTTACCAAACCCAAAAATACTCAAATATGAGTCATATCATCAGGGCTTCATGGCCCGAATTGTTAAAAAAACGCATTTTAGCAGAAAAAACTTTAGGGGACACAAATCCCAAAATATTCAGAAGAAAGATTTAGAAAAAATCCATGTGCTTTCATAGGCCGCACAGCCTTAAAATGATCCGGCCGGCTGTCGGCGTGCGACACCTATGGGACCCTCAAGGAATCCCTTTATGATTCGGCAGGGGGAGAGGTATGCGCAAAGAGCAGAACCAACGATCGACGCGGGGCGATTTTACCCAGGTTCGGGCCGCTAATCAGCGTAAAACCCTACTCCTGCTTTGTTTTATTATCAGTGTTCTTGAGCCTAGGCTCCAGGAGCGCTTGCGATGAACTGTATGTTCAAAGAGCAGCTACACATGCAGAATGGGCCAGAAGATCCTCCTCCCTGTAGCAGTTGCCTTGGGCCTCCTTTTATATGCTCAAAGGGGTCACCACAGTGGCAAAATGTATATACATTGAGGTGTAAAGTAGCTACAGGGTTATCATACCTAACCACTGACGGATTAGGACGAACGCATTTAATGCACCGTGAGGTGTCCGTTTAGGTGTCCTCACTTTCTTGGGGATGGAAAAAGGGGCCGTCCCATCAGCACCGCTTAAGCTCTCCTCCACTGGCGCGTTGCCACGCATCCAAAGAAGGACCCAGAATGTCGGGCTTGTTGCTGTGCCAGAACGGTGGCACAGCAACAGAATCTTGCCGGGCGCCGAATCTTGCCGGGCGCCGAATCTTGCCGGGCTTCGCAGGCCACCCCGGCAAGATCTTGCCGGGGAAGCTGGCTTTCGGATTCTAGCTCTTCTTATCTGCTGATCCTCAGATCTTTGACTTGAGAATTTCTTTGGTAGCCTGAGTCAACCTCGAACTGTTCCCCGACAAGCCTTGCCGCGAGTATGGCTACAACTGCCCATGCACAAGTACGGGGTACTAATGGCCCAATTCTTAGTACACCGACACCGGCTCACCAAAGCACGGCCAGACTGGCTAGCAAAGCCATGTGCTTTCATAGGCCGCACAACCTTAGAGTTAATCCTCGCTCACTGTAAGCCGGCCCTCACGTGACAAAAGCCATTGTTTTAACCTTAACGAGTTTAGGGTTTTGAAAAGGATTGACTGTTAAGAGTATGGCAGGTCACTCAGGATTACCTGGCGGAGTGGCATCATGCAAACAGGCAGGATAACTCGGGATTCGGTGTCCACGCCTGGTCAAGAGGGTATGAAAGCTAAACCCAGTGGGTTGGAAGCCCCCAAGTGACCTTATGAACAAATAATAAAGACTCGGATGCTTAGAAATGAAACGACAGAGGCCCTGAATTATCAGGGATGCCGGCTTTATTATATTAATCATAATATATGATAAATTTTCATCAATGTGGCAGTAGCCTCCAGGACCGGGTTATTTTCCCTCCAATGACCCGGGGTTCTTGAATTTGCTGAAACTAGCAACATTTGCTGAGTCATGTCCATGTAGCCCCCGAGTCTTAAGACGACTCAAGGAGTTGGCTTGAGATTCTTCTTTCTTGGCCATAGCATAAAATGTATATCCTTGGCGTTGATACCGCGATGTGAACCCACAGAAGGTTGAGGTCAACTGCGGCGGCTTATAAATGATCCCGTATCAGCTATGTCAGTAACTTGGCCAATGGTTCATCCCAGCTGGTTGTTGAAGTTTAACCAAACTGCAGTGGCGGCGACTTGTGCGCCTACCCATTGAGCCATTCGGTGCAGACAGAGGCTGATAATACATGATAATTTTCTCCAGAGTTATTGGAAGAAAACCGAACAGCAGTAGCGGCGACCTACGTGCGCTCATTAAGTAGCTTGTGCACACAGGTGCGGCCCGGTGAATCGGTCGCGCCGTTGTAAGCCGCTGCGGATGGGCGAGTCAATCGCAGGCGTGGTAAGCCACGCGGACGGATGAGTCAATCGCAGGCGCGGTAAGCCGCGCGGACCCTTGCAGTGAACAATTATCCTGCATCAAAAAATATCGCAAGCCAGAATAATCATTCTTTAAAGAATAAAAACATATCAACAAAAATCGTCTGGATAGAATTCACCTGATTCGTCCGGACGATAGATGATCCGTATATACCGTCCCTGGATAACCTAGCAATGCTCAGGTACTAGGCAAATATCAACTTGCCCGCTTAACAGGGAAGCATGCACTGTGAGAAATCCACTGCTTCTTCCCATCAGCTCCACTTATCTGATGCCATGAAATTCAGAATGTTCCTCGATATATGCAGAATTGATAGCTCTTTATGCTATCTCCACTGCAGTATCAAATCCAAATGTTTTGTTCATCAGCAGCATGATAACCCACAAGTATAGGGGATCGTTTGTAGCCTTCTTCGATAAATAAGAGTGTCGAACCCAACGAGGAGCTAAAGGCAGAACAAATATTCCCTCAAGTTCTATCGACCACCGATACAACTCTACGCACACTTGACGTTTGCTTTACCTAGAACAAGTATGAAACTATTTTGCAAGAATAAAACTATGAGTACTTTGCGAGAATAAAACTATGAATAAATTGCAAGGTAATAAAAGTGGATAGCTTTTGTCAACAAGAAAGTCATTTGTCCCTAGGCAATCGATAACAATACCGGTAATCATTCTTACAATTTTATATGAGGGAGAGGCATGAGCTAACATACTTTCTCTACTTGGATCATATGCACTTATGATTGGACCCCTAGCAAGCATCTGCAACTACTAAAGATCATTAAGGTCGTGAAACCCAACCATAGCATTAAGTATCAAGTCCCCTTTATCCCATACGCAACAACCCACTTACTCGGGTTTAAGCTTCTGTCACTCTAGCAACCCGCCATAAGCGAATCATGAACATATTGCAACACCCTACAGTGGGGATCCCTTATGTTTGTGCGAGACAGAGGGCACCGTAGGAAAGCACCATAAATAAAATATACAATCATACCAACCAAGATCATGATTAACCCACAGGACAAAACGGATCTACTCAAACATCATAGGATAGCCAAATATCATTAGGAAATAATATATGGAGTTGAGCACCATGTTTAAGTAGAGATTACAACGGAGAGAAGGGGTGTTACACCGCTGCATAGAGGGGGAGAAAGTTGTTGTTGACGGTAGCAAGATTGTTGATGTAGATCGCCGTCACGATCCTTGCCCCGGCGGCACTCCGGCGCCACCGGGAGAGAGGGGGGGAGAGCACCCCTCCTTCTTCTTCTTCCTTGGCCTCCCCCCTAGATGGGAGGAGAGTTCCCCCTCTGGTCCATGGCCTCCATGGCGCACCTCCGTGATTGGATCTCCCTCTCTGTTCTCTTCTGTTTCGCGTTCCCCAGATCTGGCCCTTCACCGTTTCTTAAATTCCCGGAGATCCGTAACTCCGATTGCGCTGAAATTTTTACATGATTTTTTTCCCATAAATTATCTTTCTTGTGCCAGAAGAAGGGCCCCAACCGCCTTACGAGGAGGGCATAAGACACCTGGGCGCGCCTGGCACCCCCTGGCGCGCCCTGGTGTATCTTGGGGGCTGCGGGCCCCCGTTTGCGTTGATTCCACCTCCCAAAAATCACATATATTCCAAAATAATTCTCCGTAAATTTTTATCGCGTTTGGACTTCGTTTGATATGGATTTTCTGTGAAACAAAAAACATGCAACAAACAGGAACTGGCACTGGGCACTGGATCAATAGGTTAGTCCAATAAATCATATAAATTGTTGCCAAAAATATGTAAAAGTTATATAATATTGGCATGAAACAATCAAAAATTATAGATACGACGGAGACGTATCAGCATCCCCAAGCTTAATTCCTGCTCGTCCTCGAGCAGGTAAATGATAAAAAAGATAATTTTTGATGTGGAATGCTACCTAGCATAATCTTGATCATATATCTAATCATGGCATGAATATTAAGACATTAGTGATTCAAAGCAATAGTCTATAATTTGACATAAAGACATCAATATTCAGGCATCCCAACAAACAATCGTGTCTTTCAAAATATCAACGCTAAAGAAAGTTATCCCTACAAAATCATATAGTCTTGTCATGCTCTGTCTTCTTAACACAAAGTATTTATCATGCACAACCCCGATGACAAGCCGAGCAATTGGTTCATACTTTTTAACGCGCTTCAGCTTTTTCAACCCTCACACAATACATGAGCGCAAGCCATGGATATAGCACTACGTGTGGAATAGAGTATGATGATAGGGGTAAATATAGAGAAGACAAAAAAGTAAGAAAGTCTCACATCGACGCGGCTAACCAACGGGCTATGGAGATGCCCATCAATTGATATCAACGTGAGGAGTAGGGATTGCCATGCAACGGATGCACTAAGAGCTATAAGTGTATGAAAGCTCAATATGGAAATTAAGTGGGTGTGCATCCAACTTGCTTGCTCATGAAGACCTCGGGCATTTGAGGAAGCCCATCATCGAAATATACAAGCCAAGTTCTATAATGAAAAATTCCCACTAGTATATGAAAGTGACTACATAGGAGACTCTCTATATGAAAAACATGGTGCTACTTTGAAGCACAAGTGTGGTAAAAGATAGTAGCAATGCCCCTTCTCTCTTTTTTCCTTTTTTTCCTTTTTTTTCTTTTTTTTCCTTTTTTATTTTTTACATTTTTTTTCTCTCATTGTCCGGAGTCTCATCCCGACTTGTGGGGGAATCATAGTCGCCATCATCCTTTCCTCACTGGGACATGCTCTAATAATGAATAATGATGATCATCACACTTCTATTTACTTATAACTCAAAAGAAATAAAAATTACTACTTGATACCTAGAACAAAGTATGACTCTATATGAATGCCTCTGGCAGTGTACCAGGATGTGCAATGATCTAGCATAACAACAGTATCAAAAAATGGACAAGCCATGGAAATATCATGCTAGCTATCTTACAATCATGCAAAGCAATATGACAATAAATGCTCAAGTCATCAAAACGGAGGCGGTGGAAGTTGCATGGCAATATATCTCGGAATGGCTATGGAAAGGCCATAATAGGTAGGTATGGTGGCTGTTTTGAGGAAGATATAATAAGGCTTACGTGTGATAGAGCGTATCATATCACGGGGTTTGGATGCACCTGCGAAGTTTGCACCACATCTCGAGGTGAGAAAGGGCAATGCACGGTACCGTAGAGGCTAGCAAATTGCGGAAAGGTAAGAGTGCGTATAATCCATGGACTCGCATTAATCATAAAGAACTCATATACTTATTGCAAAAGTTTATTAGCCCTCGAAGCAAAGTACTACTACACATGCCCCTAGGGGGATAGATTGGTAGGAAAAGACCATCGCTCGTCCCCGACCGCCACTCATAAGGAAGACAATCAATAATAAATCATGCTCCAACTTCATAGCATAACGAGAGACTATACGTGCATGCTTCGGGAATCACAAACCTTAACGCCAATATTCTTAATAACCACAACCATTTACTAGTACCTCCCACATATTACCATCTCTATATCGCAAAACTATTGCAAGGAATCAAACATATCATATTCAGTGATCCATAAGTTTTATGTAGGATTTTATGACTAACCATGCAATTGACCAATTCATGTTGACTCTCTAAATAGATATAAGTGAAGCATGAGAGTTTATTTTTTTCTATAAAAGACCATGCTCTAATAAATATAAGTGAAGCATAAGAGCATTCTACAAATAATGGTTTTCTATGTGAAGAGAAACAGGCAATCCAAACTTCAAATGATATAAGTGAAGCACATGAAGCATTCTATAAAGCCACACTCAAAAGATATAAGTGAAGTGCAATGAGCATTCTATAAATAAACCATGGACTATCTCATACCAGCATGGTGCATAAAAGAAAAATGAAAACTAAACGCAAAAGACGCTCCAAGATTTACACATATCACGTGAACGAAACGAAGATGAAAACATACCGATACTTGTTGAAGAAAGATGGGATGCCTTCCGGGGCATCCCCAAACTTAGACACTTGAGTCTCCTTGAATATTTACTTGGGGTGCCTTGGGAATTCCCAAGCTTGAGCTCCTGCCTCCCCTCCTTCTTCTCATATCGAGACTTCCTCGATCTTTGATCACTTCATCCACACAAAACTCAACATAAACCTTGTGAGATCCGTTAGTATAATAATGCAAATCACTACTTTAAGTACTGTTGCAAACCAATTCATATTTTGTTTTTGCATTTTAGCTACTGTAATATAACTTTTCCATGGCTTATACCATCGATAAAAATCAATAGTTTCATCAAAACAAGCAAAACAATGCATAAAAAACAGAATCTGTCTTAAACAGGACAGTCTGCAGTAATCTGAACATTAACCAAACTTCTGTAACTCTAAAAATTCTTTAAAATTAGGAAAAAATAAACATTTTTTATAGAAAGACTGTGCAAAAAGTTTCATAAGCTTTTGACATTCCAGTAAAAAATGTAAAATCACGCACTACAGCCAAAGTTTCTGTTTCTGCACCGCACATACCAACAAGCAATCTAATCATCCTAAAGGCAAATCTTGGCACATTATTTTTATAATACAATGGATTTGTACAAGGGGATAATTATTTTTGTGATAATCTTCATGAAAAATTTACATTGTTTCCGTGAGCATAAACACAAGTGTTCAAGGTCGACCCTCACTTCTCCAATGCATCACCTTTCAATCGCTTCTCTTTTTGTGAAGTTTTAAGTTCCCCTCTATATTTTTTTGTTTTTAAACTTTATAAAAGCACTCAATAGAAATAAATGACTCTCTAAAACTTCCGGGTTGTCTCCCTGGCAGCGCTTTCTTTAAAGCCATTAAGCTAGGCATAAAGTGCTCAAGTAATGAATCCACCCGGATCCCAAGGTATATCAAAGCCAATTTTAATTAACAATGATTTGGCATTTATTAGTGAGCACAAAGCAAAATATATCATGCAATGATGAAGTCTAACTCTCTTACTATGCATCAGCATATCATACAAGAACAATTCATGCACATCGAGTAAAGGCCAATACATAGCATAAGCAGTTTCTTGCAATTTTATCGTGTTGGAAACATATAGAGGTGGAGATATAGTTCCTCTCTCATAATAATTGCAAGTAGGAGCAGCAAGCACTTGCATATTATATTCATCAAAATCACCATGTGCAATGGTAAAAGGCAACCCATCAATGTAATCCTTAATAAGAGCAAACTTCTCCGATATAGTGTCGTTAGGAGAATTCAAAAAGATAATAGGACTATCATGTGTGGGTGCAATAGCAACAATTTCATTCTTAATATAAGTAACTATAGCAAGTTCATCTCCATAAGCATAATTCAAATTGGCATCAAGGCCACAAGCATAGCAATCATCAAGTTCATCAAAAAGGGATATTTCAAAAGAATCAACGGGATCATAGCAATTATCATAGCATTCATCCTTTGGTAAGCACGAAGGGAAATTAAACAATGTATGAGTTGAAGAGTTACTCTCATTAGAAGGTGGGCACGGGTAGCTAATCCGCTCTTCCTCCTTTTGTTCTTCGCTCTCCTCATCATCTTTTTCATCCAATGAGCTCACAGTTTCATCAATTCCTTCTTCCATAGACTCCTGCAAAATATTAGTCTCTTCTTGGACAGCGGAGACTTTCTCAATAAATATATCAATATCGGAATTGTATTTGTAATTATCATAGCAATATTTAAGGATAGCAAAATTTTCAGGTCTATAAACTGAATCATCAAAATCTTCAAACTTTTCAAACAAAGATTCAATTTCATAAGCACCCTTAAAAGCAACAAATTATTCTATTCGTTCCACATCATAGTAATCATATCTACCATTAGCATAAGAAGCTAAGGTTTCATTATCGTTAAATTTGCATGAAAAGAGAAGGTGTGGAGCATTCATCCTAGAGCAACAAGTATAATCATATCTAGAGCATAGATTCCAAGCACACCATTTCAACATATGAATTTGATCCCATAACAGTTTCCCTTTTTGTGTCAAGCGATAATCCCTAAAGTATTCATGTTGATCCAATGTGTCTCCCATTATCAAGTTGAACGGGGTTTTCTCAGGATTATCAAAGTATTGCATAATATTTTTCACATAACGAGCATCGAGGGTTTTAGTAGGTTCCCCATCTCCATGAGTAGCAAGTACAACTAGTTTTTTTGGTCTTTCGTGTTCCATATCCATAACTAAAGATAGAGAACAACTTAGAATTGGAAATAAAAACTACTTAGTGATAAAGCAAACAAGCACACACGAGAATATTCACTCTACGCTATTGCTCCCCGGCAACGGCGCCAGAAAAAGGTCTTGATAACCCACAAGTATAGGGGATCGTTTGTAGCCTTCTTCAATAAATAAGAGTGTCGAACCCAACGAGGAGCTAAAGGCAGAACAAATATTCCCTCAAGTTCTATCGACCACCGATACAACTCTACGCACACTTGACGTTTGCTTTACCTAGAACAAGTATGAAACTATTTTGCAAGAATAAAACTACGAGTACTTTGCGAGAATAAAACTACGAATAAATTGCAAGGTAATAAAAGTGGATAGCTTTTGTCAACAAGAAAGTCATTTGTCCCTAGGCAATCGATAACAAGTACCAGTAATCATTCTTGCAATTTTATATGAGGGAGAGGCATGAGCTAACATACTTTCTCTACTTGGATCATATGCACTTATGATTGGACCCCTAGCAAGCATCCGCAACTACTAAAGGTCATTAAGATCGTGGAACCCAACTATAGCATTAAGTATCAAGTCCTCTTTATCCCATACGCAACAACCCACTTACTCGGGTTTAAGCTTCTGTCACTCTCGCAACCCACCATAAGCGAATCATGAACATATTGCAACACCCTACAGCGGGGATCCCTCACATTTGCGCGAGACGGAGGGCACCGTAGGACAGCACCATAAATAAAATATACAATCATACCAACCAAGATCATGATTAACCCACAGGACAAAACGGATCTACTCAAACATCATAGGATAGCCAAATATCATTGGGAAATAATATATGAAGTTGAGCACCATGTTTAAGTAGAGATTGCAGCGGAGAGAAGGGGTGTTACACCGCTGCATAGAGGGGGAGAAAGTTGGTGTTGATGGTAGCAAAATTGTTGATGTAGATCGTCGTCACGATCCTTGCCCCGGCGGCACCGGGAGAGAGGGGGAGAGAGCCCCCTCCTTCTTCTTCTTCCTTGGCCTCCCCCCTAGATGGGAGGAGAGTTCCCCCTCTGGTCCATGGCCTCCATGGTGGCGGAGGGGCGGGAGCCCCTCCGAGATTGGATCTCCCTCTCTGTTCTCTTCTGCTTCGCGTTCCCCAGATCTGGCCCTTCACCGTTTCTTAAATTCCCGGAGAACCGTAACTCCGATTGCGCTGAAATTTTTACACGATTTTTTCCATAAATTATCTTTATTGCACCAGAAGAAGGGCCCCAACCGCCTTACGAGGAGGGCATAAGACACCTGGGCGCGCCCTGGTGTATCTTGGGGGCTATGGGCCCCCTTTTGCGTTGATTCCACCTCCCAAAAGTCACATATATTCTAAAATAATTCTTCATAAATTTTTATCGCGTTTGGACTTTGTTTGATATGGATTTTCTGCGAAACAAAAAACATGCAACAAACAGGAACTGGCACTGGGCACTGGATCAATAGGTTAGTCCAATAAATCATATAAATTGTTGCCAAAAATATGTAAAGGTTGTATAATATTGGCATGAAACTATCAAAAATTATAAATACGACGGAGACGTATCACAGCATGTTATTATCCACTGTGTTTTGATAGACCAATAATCGACACTTTCAGTTTTCTCTTTTGGTATTTGGCATGTATCGCATCAGCCCCATCATAAGCCCCACTTCCATCTAGTGCAAAGAGCCTGTCAAAACCTCCTGCTTGGATGCCGTTGATACTGTCTGAAAATCCTTGCTCTGTTATGAAAAACTCCTAGGAAGCTGCCACCAACAAGATTGATATTTTGGACATGCCTATTAAGCAGGTGCTTTCCGCTAAATGCTCTTCAGAAAATCCGCGGAAATCATGATATATCACAACAATGTTTTTCACTCTGTATTTTTCAAGCGTCAGCACAATCCGCCAGGTGACTTTATTGAGACCAGGGCAAAAAATCCACCGCAGGTTACACTTCCATCCTTCACTTACTGAGGTTCAAAATATATTGGCATACGTGGGCTTGCCCGGTGCACCCATTGTTCAACCCAGCTGCGATTAGGGTCAATTCAGTTAGTTCAGTCAGATGTTGGTAAGGCAAACTTGATAACTCGTCGGTGAAGACGGCGACTCAAACACGGAGTGGCTCATGGCCAGAGGCGTGACCAGCTCGAGGTCGAAGTGGGGCAGAACCGGCCGGCAACTCGAAGCGCAGTGGCCCGAGGTGCGGCGGCTCAGGGCACGAGGAATTCTCGGAGACGGCGGCTTACAGTGGCGACTGAAGCAGGCCCGCAGCGGCGACTCAGACTGGCACAAAGCGGTGGCTCGATTGAGTCCGGCGAAGGCGGCGGTGGCTCTCCAGCGAGGCGGAGGCGCGACGGCGACTCGCCGGCGGCCACGGTGGCCCAGAGATGGCGGCTCGCCGCCGGCCATGGCTCAATGACTTGGATGCAAGGCCGCCGCGCCCGTTCGGAGGTGAAGCCATAGAGGTGGCTCGTAGGGAGGCTGAGCCGGAAGCAGCGGCTCGAGGCGAGGTTGGCGACTAGGCAGCCCGGGGCCGGTCACGGCAGAGGCGCAGCTTGGTGACGAAGCAATGGAGAGGTGGAGCGGCGAGGTGGCAGCGGCTCAGCATGGCGCGACGAGGCATGAGGACCGGCTCAAAGCGGCCGCAGGCGGGCATAGCAGAGGCGGAGGCAAGGGTGATGCAGACGGCTTAGAAGCAGCGCTGCAGGCTCGAGCGGCGGGTCAGCGGCCGGTGGCTCGCAGCGGCAGCTGAGGCTACTCACGGGCAGCGTAAGGGCAGCTCGACGCCCGACGGCGGAGCAACGCGCTGGTGGTTTGGCTTTGGCAGAACCAACAGAGGAGGCGAGGTGCGCTCGGACAGGCGGCGGCTCGAATCAGAGACCGTATAGATGGGGGAGGCCGGCTTGGGGTCGAGGCCGGCCGATGGAAGCCGCCAGGGTGGCTCAAAGGGGCAGGGCGCGGACGATAGAGGAGTCCGGGTTGTGGCCATATGAACGAATCCACCACCGCGTTTTCCTCCGGATCGTGGGCTTTTTTTTCTAGTCAAATCCGAATCCCTGTATTATTTGATTCACGTCTCGCAGTAGGAATTGGAGCAGCACTACTACTAGTCTGTACTTTTGATTGCTTTGGTCCTCATGCCTGAGGAGGAGCAGAAAAGATTCGCTCTAGTGTGATGCGCGTGTGCACGGCCAGCGGATGTACGAATATTGGATAATTATGCATGCACGTGTTGACTGTCTTTGGTTGTTGTGTGATCGACGACACGCGATCTGACTGCGGTACAATGAAAAATCACATTGGTCTGGGCTGACTGCTTCAGTTTAGCGGTAGCCGAAAAAATCTTGTTTGGTCTCGGCGAAACTTGTAGCCAGGCGGATCAGAGGGATCTTGCTCCCTTCTGACTTTATTGATTTTCGGGGTGGCGACCGCACCCGATGCAACCCTAATCTCATCAACTCAAACCTCGTACTACCAGCTCCAAACCTAATCGGCCCTTGTCCAAGGTTATCCCGTGTGATTGCTTCGTGCCGACTCTTCTTCATCCGGCCAAACACGAACTTCTCGATCCTTGAAGAGTTCCTCCAAGAACACAACACCATCGTGCGTGGGTTCCACGGTGGGCGCCAACTGTCGTGGTTTTGTCACGGCAGATGTCCTAGTGTGAGGACTTAGTCGTGAGGCCAACGCATCTACGTGGTAGCTTGAGAGGGGTTGAGCGGGATGAGAGACGCGAGATTTTACCCAGATTCGGCCCCTCACGGTGAAGGTAAAAGCCTACATCCTGCTTCATTGATATTGATGATGATAAAGCTCACGATTACAAGGGTGCTCTTTCGCTACCTCTACCTCGAGAGATATTGACTTGTCTGTCTTAACTTGTCCCTCTTGGGGTGCCCTGCCCCTCCTTGTATAAGTTGAAGGGGCGAGTTACATGTGGAGTCCTAGTAGGATTAGGATTATTCTATTACAAGTGGAATCCTAGTCTTGCTTCCCTTGTAAGGGAAATATTCCTTATGCCTTCCTTCTCAAGCCGGCCCACCGGATACCGTGCCTTGAACCGGTCTTCTCGTAAGTCGCCTTCTGGGCCTTGGGCCTTGTTATTCGTCTGACCCACCGGACGGGTCACCCATGAGTCGCCAGGCTCGGCCGGGTCATCAGCGAGTCGAGAAATCCGGGCGGGTCACTTAGTGAGTCGCCAAGTTAGGGCGGGTCACTAGTGAGTCGCCAAGTCCGGCCGGGTCATACTTCCGGACGGGTTACACCGCGGGGTATATCCCCGACAAGCACCCTACCGCAGTGGTGCGATCAGGGTGATTCTCTTCGTCAAAGATGATGGGCGTGCGAGACCATTTGAGCGGTTTCCGTGAATCTGCCGTTGGCTCCACAGCATTGACCTCACGCACCCATTGTTTCAGCTGGCGGTGAGAGGAGTGCAAGGATGCACCCCCGTCAATGCATAGGGCGTTAGTGGCTTTCTGAAACTCTTGCTCGCTGGTTTCCTCTTCATCCCCTTCATCACTCTCGTCACCACATTCCTTCTTCTCATGACCTCTAGCAGGTTTCTCTTGACGTTGGGGAACCTTGCCGGGGCGGCCTCCTCGGCCCTTCCCGCCAACACCATCTTGGTCTCTCTCCTTGTCGCGCTTCTCGTACTCAGTTTTTTGCTTCTTGACGAGTTGCTCAACTTGATGACACTCTTGGAGATCATGGTCCTTGGTCCGATGGATCTTGCAGTACGACCCATATGCCTTCCCAGCCTTCTCGGCAGCCGTAGCTTCCCGGCAATCAGTGCACGCGACAACTTCCTTGCCGGGAACATCAGTCTTGGCCTTCTTGCCGGAACTAGGAGTGCTTGATCCTTCAACAGCCAGCACTGCTTTATCCTTGCGCTTCTTGTTGTGTTTCTTGTTCTTCTTCTTCTGGCTGGCAGCATTGTCGTCATCTTCTGAGTCGATGTCGACGCCATCCTCTTCTCCAGGAAGACGCCTCCCCTCCTCCATATGGGCACACTTATCCGCCAAGGTGTAAAGCTCGTTCACAGTCTTGGGCAACCGGACGTTCATTTTGGAACGCATCCTGCGGTTGCGCACATTGGACTGGAACGCGGCAATCACAGCTGCCGGGTGGATATCTGGAATGTTCCTCTGCACCCGGCTGAACCTCTGCATGTACTTACGCAAACTCTCCCCTTCCTTTTGTGGAAGGAGCTGCAAATCGCTGGGCCGCCCTGGTTCTTGATAGCCGCCCGTGAAGGCACCAACAAACTCGTGGCACAGATCAGCCCAAGTCGAGATGGAGTTCTCCGGCAAGTGCATCAGCCACGACCTCACATTTGGCTTGAGCGCCAAAGGGAAGTAGTTGGCGAATATCCTTTAATCTATTCCCCCGGCGGCTTGAACAACAATGGTGTAGATGCTCAAGAACTCTGCCAGGTTCAATCTTCCATCGTATTTTTCTGGTATCTTTGGCTTGAACGTACAGGCAGATGGCCAACGGACTTGCCGCAGCTCACGAGTGAAGGCAGGACACCCAACCTCGAAGGGTAGGTATCCGTCTCCACCGGGCGCAGGCTCGTCGACGTTGGGGCCATTGCGCCTGTCGGACTGGCGGTGGGTTTCGCGACGCCGTTCTATGGTGACGCGCGCATCTTCCCTCCGCCTGTCCTCCAGGACCTGCCGCTGATCTCGACGGGCTCGACGATCAGACGAAGCCATTGACACCTTGTCGTGTTCCTGGTCATGCGGCTCTGGCTGCGGCCCCTGCGCTGGCTGTCGCGGGGGGGGGGCGCACCGTGAGGTTGGCCCCTTCAGCACGTCCAGCGGCTCGGACCATTGCCGCTGCCTGTGGATGTCGTGGCGAGCCCGCCCGCTGCGATCCCCCTGCCTCAGTGAAACCAATCAAACTTTGAATGGTGGCTCTCCATTCATCCATTTGGTCGGCAGCTGGCGGGAATCTCAACAGGAGCTGGGCTCGAGCCATGGCCTCCGAAGCAGTGCTTGGCATGGACGACGACGCAGATCATGACGTTGCCCGACTCCTGACAGTACCGGCAGTGGCGGCGTTGTGCTCTCGTCGTCGCGAGCCAGTCGCGAGGGCGGCGTGACGACGAGAAGGACGCGCTTGGGGGTTGACGGCCCCGTTCGGCACTTCGTCTTGATTGCCTTGTCCAGGGGAAGGCGTGTGCCTTGTAGCTGCACCTGTAGCTGGGGCAGCTAGGAGGTTGCGGTTCGCGCCGGAGCGGGCGCCATCGCTGCGGCTGCGTTCTCCAGTGAGGTGTGATACGTCTCCGTCGTATCTACTTTTCCTAACACTTTTCCTCTTGTTTTGAACTCTAAATTGCATGATTTGAATGAAACTAACCCGGACTGACGCTGTTTTCGGCAGAACTACCATGGTGTTGTTTTTGTGCAGAAATAAAGGTTCTCGGATTGGAACGAAACTTTGCAAGGATTTTTTATTCAATAAATAAGAATTTTTGGAGCCAAGAACCATCGAAGGGGGGCACCTGGGTGGGCACAACCCACCAGGGCGCGCCCCCTCCAAGCGCGCCCAGGTGGGTTGTCCCCACCTGGTGGCCCCACAGACTTCAACCCTGATACTATAAAATCACATATTTGGAGAAAAATCAGGGAGAAAGAATTATCATGTTTCACGAGACGGAGCCGCCGCCACCTCCTGTTCTTCATCGGGAGGCCAGATCTGGAGTCCGTTTGGGGCTCCGGAGAGGGGGATCTTCGTTCTTCGTCATCACCAACCCTTCTCCATCGCCAATTCTGTGATGCTCCCCACCGGGAGTGAGTAATTCCTTTGTAGGCTCGCTGGTCGGTGAGGAGTTGGATGAGATTCATCATGTAATCGAGTTAGTTTTGTTAGGGCTTGATCCCTAGTATCCATTATGTTCTGAGATTGATGTTGCTATGACTTTGCCATGCTTAATGCTTGTCACTTTGGGGCCGGGTGCCATGATTTCAGATCTGAACCGTTTATGTTATCACCATTATATCTATGTTCTAGATCCAATCTTGCAAGTTATAGTCACCTACTACGTGTTTATGATCCGGCAACCCCTGAGTGACAATAGTCGGGACACTTCCCGGTGATGACCGTAGTTTGAGGAGTTCATGTATTCAATATGTGTTAATACTTTATTCTGATTCTCTATTAAAAGGAGGCCTTAATATCCCTTAGTTTCCAATAGGACCCCGCTGCCACGGGAGGGTAGGACAAAATATATCATGCAAGTTCTTTCCATAAGCACGTATGACTATTTACGGAATACATGCCTACATTATATTTATGAACTGGAGCTAGTGCCATATCACCCTAGGTTATGACTGTTATATGATGAATAGCATCCAACGAATTCACCAATCCAATGCCTACGAATTTCTCTCATATTGTTCTTGCTAAGTTACTACTGCTATTGTCACTGTTGCACTTGCTACAAAATCATTGCCATCACTGTTACCGTTACTATTGCTATTGCTACTACTATCAAAACTATCATACTACTTTGCTACTGATCACTTTGCTGCAGATAATTAATCTCCAGGTGTGGTTGAATTGACAACTCAGCTGCTAATACTTGCAAATATTCTTTGGCTCCACTTGTGTCGAATCAATAAATTTGGGTTGAATACTCTACCCTCGAAAACTGTTGCGATCCCCTATACTTGTGGGTTATCAAGACATTTTTCTGGCGCCGTTGCCGGGGAGCATAGCTATATTTGTTGAGTCACTTGGGGTTATTATCAAATTATCACTATGAAGAATCTGAAGGATGCTAAGACTATTTTTTTTTCCTCTAAGACGAGGGAAGGTAAGGAACTGCCATCCAGCTCCGCTTTAGATTCACCTTCTGTTATAAGTAGACTTGCAACACCACCACATGCTATCAATTCTGATATGTCGCAAGTTATTGATGATGCTACTTCTGCTATGAATGCTACTCCTGATGATGCTAGTACCTTGCTTGATGATAATGTGCCACTAGGTGAATTTCTTGATGAACAACTTGCTAGAACTAAGGCTTTTGAGAATGCTGAAACTGATGAAATTGTTGAAACTGATGAAGAGCTTGAAACTGAAAATCTTGAAACACCTATTAGACCTAGTTCTCCTAGATATGAATTGCCAAAGGTACCGGAAGGTTATGTTATGGATGAGGAGACAACTAGAGACATTCTTGCTTGTAAGGATAGAGATGATCTGGAAAAATTATTATGCAAGTATAAAGAAAAGACTTTGAATGCTAGAATGAAATGTGATCCTAAGTTTGCTAATTCACCTATCTTTGTTGATGATAAGGATTATGAATTCTCTGTCGACCCAGAGTTAATTAGTTTGGTTGAATCTGATCCTTTCCATGGTTATGAAACTGGAATTGTTGTGGCACATCTTACTAAGTTGAATGACATAGCCACCCTATTTGCTCATGATGAGAAAATTCGCTACTATTATATTCTCAAATTATTTTCGTTCTCATTAAAGGGTGATGCTAAGGCTTGGTACAATACTCTTGCTCCTGGTTGTGTGCGTAGTCCCCAGGATATGATTTATTACTTCTCTGAAAAATATTTTCCTGCTCATAAGAAACAAGCTGCTTTACAGGAAATATTTAACTTTGCGCAAATTGAAGAAGAGAGTCTCCCACAAGCTTAGGGGAGGCTTCTCCAATTGCTTAATGCTTTGCCTGATCATCCTCTTAAGAAAAATGAAATACTTGATATCTTCTATAATGGACTAACCGATGCTTCTAGGGATTTCCTAGATAGTTGTGCTGGTTGTGTTTTCAGGGAGCGAACTGTTGAACAAGCTGAAGAATTATTGAATAACATATTGAAAAATTATGATGATTGGACTCTTCCCGAACCACCACTCAAACCTACTCCGAAGAAGAGGGGTATCTTATATCTCAGTCCTGAAGATATGCAAGAGGCAAAGAAATCCATGAAGGAAAATGGTATTAAAGCAGAGGATGTTAAAAATTTACCACCTATCAAAGAAATATATGGGCTTGAAACACCACCACCTAAGGTGGTAGAGGTAAATTCTTTACTAAAGTTCGATGAAGGTGATATTCCTTATAATAAACATCCTAGTCAATGCCTTTATGAGTTTGATAATTACATTAGAAAACAAGATCACTTCAGTGCAAATGTTATGAAACAATTGAAATACAATTCTGATATGATTGCTCGCTTGAGTGACCTGTTATTTAGAATCTCAAATGATGTTAGAGGTGTGGGAAAACATGATTCTATGGTTCAAACTCAATTAGAACAAGTTGCTAAATCTCAAAGAGAGTTGCATGATGAAATGAATAGTAATATCAATGATCATGCTGTTAGAGTAATGACTAGAGGAGGTAGAATGACTCAGGAACCACTTTATCCTGAGGGACACCCAAAAAGAATTGAACAAGACTCTCAAAGAGTTGACACTGATGTACCTAGTCCTTTTAAAAAGAAAAAGAAGAAGAAAAATGATAGGACTTTGCATGCCTCTAGTGAACCTGAAGTTGAAAAACCTCCTGATAATGATAATGAAGTCTCTATCTCTGATGCTGAAACTCAATCTGGTAGTGAACACCCACCTTCTAAAAACGAAAAAGACAATGATGAGGTTCATGAAGATACTCAAACAAATAATAAAGAACCAGATAATGATGTTGAGATAGAACCAGCAGCTGATCTTGATAACCCACAAACCAACAATAAAAGATATGATAAAAGAGACTTTGTTGCTAGAAAACACGGTAAGGAAAGAGAACCGTGGGTTCAAAAACCTATGCCCTTTCCACCTAAGTCAACCAAAAAGAAAGATGATGAAGAATTTGAACGCTTTGCTGAAATGCTGAGGCCAGTCTTTTTGCGTACTCGCTTGACTGATATCTTAAAAATGCCTCCTTATGCAAAGTATATGAAAGACATCATCACCAATAAGAGAAAAATACCGGAAGCTGAAATTTCCACCATGCTTGCTAATTATACTTTTAAGGATGGAGTACCTAAAAAACTTGGAGATCCAGGAATACCAACTATACCTTGCTCCATCAAAAGAAATTATGTGAAAACTGCTTTATGTGATTTAGGAGCTGGTGTTAGTGTTATGCCTTTCTCTTTATATAAAAGACTTGATTTGAATAAACTCACACATACTGAAATATCATTGCAAATGGCTGATAAATCAACTGCCATACCTATCGGTATTTGTGAGGATGTGCCCGTTGTTGTTGCTAATGTTACTATCTTGACTGACTTTGTTATACTTGAGATGCCCGAGGACGACAACATGTCGATTATCCTCGGTAGACCCTTCTTGAATACTGCAGGGGCTGTTATTGATTGCAATAAAACCAAGGTCACTTTTCATATCAATGGTAATGAGCATACGGTGCACTTTTCGAAGAAACAATTCCAAGTGAATGGTATTAATGTTATTGAAAAATCTCCGACAATCACTATTGGAAGTTTTCAATTACCCCTACCTACTGTTAAAAAGAAATATGAAATGCTTATTGTTGGGGACATTCAAATCCCCATTGAGGTAACTTAGTGTTTTACAAAAGTTCTTCAGTTTCATGCTAATCGGAAGTGGTTGTTATAAGACTTGATCAACCTTATTAATGAATCATTTTTTAGAGGTGTGAAGTTGATGAATTTAGTGAGCACTACCTTCTGTCCCTACCTTTTGTTTTCTATTTTTATTAGCTAAATAAAATAAAATGCCATGCCTTGCCTATTTCCTGAGTTTTCTGTGCAATAAAAAATGACCCAAAAATAAAAGTTCTCAGAATGCTCTAAAAATTTAATACAATTTTTTTCCTGAATATTTAAGAATTTTTGGTGCAAATAACATCAGAGGGAGGTGCTTCAGGTGGGCACAACCCACCTGGGCGCGCCCTGGTGGGTTGTGGTCCCCACGTGGGCCCCCTCACTTACCCCTTCACTCCATATCATCACCTACCTCCAGAAAAAAATCACCATTGCTCTCTCTCTCATGTTCTTGCTCTCAAACCCACGGATTTCGATCTCTTTGCTCGAAGCTCCGTTTCCGAAACTGTTTTGGGGGATTGTTGCTTGGTATGTGACTCCTCCATTGGTCCAATTAGTTTTTACTTTAGTGGTTTATATTTAGAATAATTAGTGACTCTTGGTGCTACTGTAGATGAGCTTGCATGTTGAATTCTTAGAGTTCTAAGTAGTTTGAATGCTTGATATGGCCTCTATGCATCCCTATGAGTAGTTGCTATCAATCTTGTAAAGTTTTGTTGAGAAAATTTTTATGGACTAAACATTTCAGAATTTTGTTCATAGGAAAAAGATGAGTATCTTTAGGAAGTTTGCTTCCAAGAAGAACTCCAAGGGTGTTATTGGGGAGTCATCTGACAGTGATCTTCGCACCCGGAGAATGGCAGAGGTACGGCCGTGCGAATGGCCGCATAACCCATTCATGGAAGGAGCCGGAATCCGTCAAGAGTTTGCAAAGTATGCTGCTAATGCCGGCCTCACCGACTTCATCGCAGCTGAATGTGAACAGTATCATCTCCTCACAAATTCCTTTGTGCAAATTTTTCATTTCTTGAGTAGGAATAATCCTCCTGAGGTGCAGTTTGACTTATATGCTAAACCCCATCAAATACCACTTTCTGAGTTTTGTGACATATGCATGATCCCTTCTGACGGGGATTTAGTAGAGCCTAGGCCCGCAGAGTTTGATAGTTTTTACCGCACTCTGACTATGGGGGATGAGAGAGGGGTATCGGCTATCACTGCCACTAGCTTACACTTTCCGGCTATGCATTATTTTGCTCTATTCATTGCGAAGTGTTTGCTTGCTAGAGAGAAGGTAGGTGCACTCAGCGCGCCTGACTTTGCTGTTTTACATCATGCACTTTACGGCAACAACACTTATAGCTTGGGAGCTATTGTGGCACGTCGCCTACACATTAACAGATCCAAGGGTAAGATACATGGTGGTATTTATGCTACTCGCTTGGCAAGTCACTTTAACATTCAGATACGCCAGCATGATTATCCTTTACCCAAGGTTTATCTAGATCGCTTGGCTATGGCACACCACCAATTTATTGATGGCGAGAACACTACTAGTGATTTTCCTTATAACCTTGTTTTTAGTGAGGACACTCATGATATTATTCCGTTGCCTGCACCTACTTTGTTTGATCCTATTGTCAGGGGTGGATACAGGATTATGCCTGAGGACATTGTCGCCTACCGGAACAACTTGGCTGCGGCACAGGCGGAGCCTCAGGAATGGGACCCTCAGGTGCCCGCTCCCCAGCACTTCAACATAGGACCCCATGGCTTCTTCGAGTGGTGCTTACCAAGTTAGGCCAAAAGCCTAAGCTTGGGAGAGTACGTATTTCCACCGACATTACATTCATGTTCACACATTTCATTCCAGTTATCGGTGTCCACACTTTTTCATTGTATTATCCATGCTAGATTTATTTTCTCGCCTTCTTCTTGTGTGTTTAAAAAAAACTTTGAGAAAATACAAAAATATTTCATGCCTCTTTCTAGTATAACTAGTTGTAGTATTTAAAAAGAAAACCCAAAAAGATTTCCTTGTTCTTCTTTTTGCTTGTTGGGAGCTCTCCCGTGTAAATAGTTTTTCTCGTTTTTGTTTTTCCTTTCTTAAATTTGCTTTCTTTCAGAAAACCAAAAAACTCCAAAAATATTTCATTGTGTTTCTCTGAATTTCTTTTTATTGAGTCATACCGAGGAGAAGACCACGATGAAAATGTTGAGTGGCTCTCATATGCATTGTTGTTGATCTAACAGAGAGCCCGTATTACCTTGTTTTCTTCTTTTTGAATAAAATGTTTGCAGATTCCAGCTTAGTCCACGGCACTCTTGCACTATTATTATTTTCATATTGTTCGGTCGTGCAAGTGAAAGGCAATAATGACGATATTTGATGAACTGGCTATGGCAGAGAGAAACGGGTATGAACTCAACTTGTTCTGTTTTTGTAAATATGTTTAACCTAGTATCCATGATTCAGCTCATTATGATCAAACATGTTTGCAATGACCCTTAGAGATTATAGTTTCTCATGCCATGCTTAAGTAGCTAGGAGTGGATAATGTTTTATCTTGGATGTCAACTTTGCGCTAAAATAATTGTGATGTAGTATGATGATATGGTATCCTCCTCTGAATGTTCAGGTGGCTTGACTTGACACATGTTCATGCATGTAGTTGAATCAAAACCAACATAGCCTCTATGATATTTATGTTCATGGTGTTCATATCCTACTCATGCTAGTATCCAATGTTACTTTTGCATAATGCATGTTCATGACCGTTTTCGCTCTCTAGTTGGCCGCTTCTCAACCTAATTGCTAGCCTTCGCCTGTACTAAGTGGGAATTCTGCTTGTGCATCAAAACCCTAAAACCCAAGTTATTCTAGATGAGTCCACCATACCTACCTATATGCGGTATTACCCTGCCGTCCTAAGTAAATTTGCATGTGCCACCTTTGAAAAACTTCAAATAAATATCCTTTTTTGTGTGCCTGGATTGTTCATAGAGCGACAGGAGGTAGTCAGTATCTTCCATGTTAAGCGGGTTATTCTCATGATGAGTGTTTATTCACTTGTCCTTGCACGAGAGGGGCGGTAATAGGGATTCCCAGTCCCGAATTCAAATTGCAAATAATTAAACAAAACTCCCCCAGGAATGTTGTTGGTATGGACGACACCCGTTGTTTCGGACAAGCCGTGGAGTGTGATTGTTGGTGGAGGGGGAGTAAACCTTTACTTTTATCGCTTGGGAACCACCACTAATGTGTTTAGCATGGAAGATACCGATAACTAATGGTCGCGAAGTAAATAAGAAGGGTGCATTTCTCAAAATTTCATTTACCTCTGTTTTAAAACTTGAGCTCTGGCACCTCTGCAAATCACTGCTTCCCCCTGCGAAGGGACTATCTATTTACTTTTATGTTGTGTCATCACCTTCTCAAATAAGCGCTAGAACCTGAGAGCACTATTGCCATCCTCATGCATTGTGTGTAGCTAATGTTGGGTGCATCATGACTGGATCTTTTCTACCATGAATTACAATGTTTAGTCGCTGCTTGAACTTTGGAGGTACTCTGCATTTATGTTTTGCAGTCTCAGAAAGGGCTAGCGAGATACCACTATTGTCATATTATATCATGGTTGCTTTGACAAAGTGTTGATTGTTTGAGATATCTTATTATTGCTCACTAGTTGATTATGCCATTGTTATGAGTTAATATAATTTTTAAGAGTTATTGTCGACATGGTTAGTTATAATCCTTGCTGAAAACCTGGGTGCTACTTAAGCTTTTTTGTGTAAACAAGAGCAAAAGAGTTCGTAAAAGTTTTTATTTTTCACTTTCAGTTTATCAACTGAATTGCTTGAGGACAAGCAAAGGTTTAAGCTTGGGGGAGTTGATACGTCTCCGTCGTATCTACTTTTCCTAATGCTTTTCCTCTTGTTTTGGACTCTAAATTGCATGATTTGAATGAAACTAACCCGGACTGACGCTGTTTTCAGCAGAACTACCATGGTGTTGTTTTTGTGCAGAAATAAAGATTCTCGGATTGGAACGAAACTTTGCGAGGATTTTTTATTCAATAAATAAGAATTTCTAGAGCCAAGAACCACCGGAGGGGGGCACCTGGGTGGGCACTACCCACCAGGGTGCGCCCCCCTTCCAGGCGCGCCCAGGTGGGTTGTCCCCACCTGGTGGCCCCGCAGACTTCAACCCTGATACTATAAAATCACATATTTGGAGAAAAAAATTAGGGAGAAAGAATTATCGCGTTTCACGAGATGGAGCCGCCGCCACCTCCTGTTCTTCATCGGGAGGCCAGATCTGGAGTCCGTTTGGGGCTCCGGAGAGGGGGATCTTCGATCTTCGTCATCACCAACCCTTCTCCATCGCCAATTCCGTGATGATCCCCACCGGGAGTGAGTAATTCCTTCGTAGGCTCGCTGGTCGGTGAGGAGTTGGATGAGATTCATCATGTAATCGAGTTAGTTTTGTTAGGGCTTGATCCCTAGTATCCATTATGTTCTGAGATTGATGTTGCTATGGCTTTGCCATGCTTAATGCTTGTCACTTTGGGCCCGGGTGCCATGATTTCAGATCTGAACCGTTTATGTTATCACCATTATATCTATGCTCTAGATCCGATCTTGCAAGTTATAATCACCTACTACGTGTTATGATCCGGCAACCACGGAGTGACAATAGTCGGGACACTTCCCGGTGATGACCGTAGTTTGAGGAGTTTATGTATTCAATATGTGTTAATGCTTTATTCCGGTTCTCTATTAAAAGGAGGCCTTAATATCCCTTAGTTTCCAATAGGACCCCGCTGCCAGGGGAGGGTAGGACAAAAGATGTCATGCAAGTTCTTTCCATAAGCACGTATGACTATTTACGGAATACATGCCTACATTATATTTATGAACTGGAGCTAGTGTCGTATCGCCCTAGGTTATGACTGTTATATGATGAATATCATCCAACGAATTCACCGATCCAATGCCTACGAATTTCTCTCATATTGTTCTTGCTAAGTTACTACTACTATTGTCACGGTTGCACTTGCTACAAAATCATTGCCATCACTGTTACCGTTACTATTGTTGTTGCTACTACTATCAAAACTATCATACTACTTTGCTACTGATCACTTTGCTGCAGATAATTAATCTCCAGGTGTGGTTGAATTGACAACTAAGCCGCTAATACTTGCAAATGTTCTTTGGCTCCCCTTGTGTCGAATCAATAAATTTGGGTTGAATACTCTACCCTCAAAAACTGTTGCGATCCCCTATACTTGTGGGTTATCAAGGTGGAGAGGCGGGAATTGGATGTTCTCCCCTCCCGCATCTTGTGGAGCGTGGCCGCTAGGATGTTGTTGACGCTGTCCTCCTCCGGCACCTCCCGCTCCCACCTCAGCCGCGGGAGGAATGACGACGGTGCCGCCTGCGCTGGTCGCGTCCCCCGACGCCACCGCAGCCCCCATGGGATCGGTGGCTGCATGCGAGGGGGCCTTCGAGGTGGAAGGATGGGCTGCTGCCCCGGACTTTTTCTTGGGCGCCATGGGTGATGACGCCGTCGTCGAAGGAGATGGTGATGAAGATCGACGCGTTGTTTACGTCCTCGGGTTCGCACAAGCGCTCCCCCTACCTGGCGCGCCAAAGATGTCGTGGTTCGACACGATCACCTATGGGGCCATCGACCCCTTTATGGTTCGGCAAGGGGGAAGGGCACGTTGCACAAAGAGCGGAGGTCGTAGAACAGCACGACAATGGTGACGCGGGTGGTTTTTACCCAGGTCCGGACCGCCGCGAGGCGTAAAACCCTACTCCTGCTTTGGTGGATTGAGTGGAAGATCGTGGCGAATGCGCAGTGCTCAAGCCCGGCAAGGTCGCCTCGGGGAGAGCAGCTACGCGCATATGAGTGTCCAAGGGTCCAAATCCTATCTAAGATTGCCTCGGCCCTCCTTTTATAGGTAAGGGGTTACCACAGTGGCAAAACAATCATTATTTAGTGATTAGATAGCCACAGTGCTATCATACCTAACTCTGCAGACAGGACAAGGTGCATTAAATGCACCACTTAGTGTCATGTCATGGATGCAGCCCGGCAAGCCTTGCCGCGCCATTCAACCACCTTCTCGCCTGTCTGCATGACACGCCCATGGACGGGTGTCATTTAGGGGTGATCGTCCTCAGGAATGGCTGCCACGTGCTGAATGACTACCACTTATTCACTTGCGGGCTCGACACCGCACCGATAAGCGACTTGCGTCACTGTGAAGTGGAGCGGTGGAGCCTTGGCGGGATAGCAGGCCGCCAGCGCCCCGGCAACTCTTGTCGGGGAGGTCTTGGGACTTGCTCTTGGGGTGACCTCGACCTAACCAGGCTCGCCTGCCCGGCAAGGGAGGCTTTTCCCTTGGTGATATCTTGATGTCTTAGCTTGTCTTGGTCTTCTTGATCCGCCCATTGATTCCTCAAAGAGCTATCTCTCCTGCTTGGCCTTGTCTGGGATGCTGGAACCTTGCCCTTGAGCCTGTGTACAGTCAGGGCAACATACACCAGGGTTTGTTGCACCGACAGGCAAGGAGATCGCCTACTTCGTGAAGATCTACCCGAGTGAGGCAAGTCCTTCGTGGGCGATGGCCATGGTGCGATAGACAAGGTTGCTTCTTCATGGATCCTTCATGGGTGGAGCCCTCCGTAGACTCGCGCAATCGTTACCCTTCGTGGGTTGAAGTCTCCATCAACCTGGACGTATGATAGCACCACCTATCGGAACCACGCCAAAAATTCTCCGTCCATTGCGTTTGCACACTCTAATCCCATCCCTTTACATTCTTGCAAATAGCATGCTTTACCCTTTTTGTTGCCTATACTCTTTTCATGCTTGCTTGAGATATATTGGATGCCCTTTAATATGTGCTAAACTACATCTTAACTTGAAGAATTTAAAAACTGCCACTTTTACTTGTTAAGGGTCTAATCACCTCCCCTCTAGACCCCTCTTTTAGATCCTTTCAATTGGTATCAGAGCTTTGGTCTCCATTGCTTTGGTTTAATCGCCATTGGAGGAAGATGGATGAGTCTACGTTCGAGAGTCTTAGACATAGAGTGCCTATTCTTGATGGGGAGTTTTATGGTTCTTGGAAAAATGAGATGCTTGAGATTTTCAATGAATATAATTTGAACAAGTATATTATTAGCCCTTATGTGCCTCCCATTGGTCCTTTGCATCCTACCCCCGATGAGTATCTTGACATGGTTCGCAATCTCAGGACTATCGATCTTATCATCAGAGGATTACCTAGAAATGTGCTTGTTTGCTTGCCAACCTTTGAATGCGCATATACTATATGGAATTATCTTGAGGAACACTTTCCAAATTACTCTTTAAGAAATCTAGATGAAATTCTTCAAAAGTCCATTGCTTTTCATAAAATGAAGCCTAGTGATCCCAAGTTTGATGAATGCCTATTTGAGCTCCGTGATCTTTATGCGTGCAAAGGGTGATGTTGGAATCATTAGTAGCATCATCTCGGGGACAATTAGAATTCATAAACTTGAACATTGTCATGGTCATAAATCTAACGAATCACTTGAACTAGGCGACGACTACACGCATGACAATGATGATGATGTAGAGCATGGCTATTATGATGAAGACGAAGAAAGTGATATTGACTATGAGGAGACTATGAGGAATCTTAGTCTCATGGCGAATCTCCGAAATTACATATCTGGAGGAAAAGAGTGGATTCTTAATAGTGGATGTACCAATCACATGACTGGAGATAAAGACATGTTCTGTGAGCTTGCCAAAAATGATGGTCAACGCAGGTATGTAACTTTTGGAGACAACTCCAAGGGTAAGGTACTTGGCCTTGGTAAGGTGGCCATATCCAATGATAGCTCTATTCAAAATGTTATGCCCGTTGAATCTCTTGGTTACAATCTTCTTTCCGTATCTAGACTAGCCGACTTTGGTTTCAATGTCTTATTTACCGAAGTAGATTGCCAAGTGTTTCGTCGAGATAATCACAATACGGTCTTTACCGGCATTCGAAGGGGTGATCTATACATTTTTTATTTCTCTAAGAGAGCCCAACCTCGTACTTGTTTAATTGCTAAATCTTCTAAAGGATGGTTATGGGATATAAGGTTAGGTCATGTTGGCATGCGTAATCTTGATAAACTTATCAAAGGTGATCATATCCTTGGTGTTAAAGATGTTATATTTAACAAGGATAGACTTTGTAGTGCTTGTCAAGCAGGAAAACAAGTTGGAAGAAGTCATCCCGTGAAGAACATCATGACCACGAGAAGACCACTTGAGCTACTTCACATGGATCTCTTCGGTCCCAATGCTTATAAGAGCCTTGGTGGTAACTCTTTCGGTTTGGTCATTGTTGATGATTTTTCAAGATTTACGTGGGTATTCTTTCTTGATGACAAATCGCAGGTCCAAAAGATCTTCAAGAACTTCGCTAGGAAGGCCCAAAATCAATTTGAAGTGAAGATCAAGAATGTTTGAAGTGATAATGGAACATAGTTTAAGAATGCCAATATGGATACCTTTCTTGACGAAGAAGGGATTTCACATGAGTTCTCAGCTACGTACACACCTCAACAAAATGGAGTTGTTCAGAGGAAGAACCGGACATTTATTGAGATGGCGAGAATGATGCTTGATGAATACAAGACACCAAGACACTTTTGGGCAGAAGCGGTTGAGACAACTTGTCATGCTACGAATCGACTATATCTTCACAAGCTTCTTGGCAAAACGGCATACGAGCTACTCACCGGTAACAAACCCCAAGTTGGACACTTTCGAGTATTTGGCTCAAAGTGCTACATTCTTGATAAGCATCATCGTTCGAAATTTGCTCCTAAATCTCATGAAGATTTTCTACTCTGTTACGACTCAAACTCTCACACTTACCGTGTCTACAACAATTTCACTCGAAAGGTTGAAGAGACGGTAGATGTGAAGTTTGATGAATCTAACGGCTCGCAAGTAGTGCAATTGCCAATTGATGTAGGAGACAAAGATCCCTCGGAAGCAATTCAAGATTTGTCTATTGGCAAAATTTGCCCAACGGACGTGAAGGAGAGTACTTCGTCCATTCAAGTGGAAGCCTCAACTTCACATCAAGGTGAACAACAAGTTGACATGGATGCATCCACAAGTGGAACACGTCAAGACGAAGGAAATGAGGAAGTACAACAAGATGAACCACCTCGACCTCCTTCTCCACCTACACAAGCGAACGACAATGCCACCAACAATGAAGAAGAAGAAGATGATGATGAGGATGTTCCATCACAACCCAAGCAAAAGCTCTCACGAGTTAGAGCAAGTGTCTCAAAGGATCATCTCGTTGAACAAATCTTTGACGACATCAAAACCGGGAGAATCACTCGCTCTAAAACTTGTTTGGCTAACTTTTGTGAACATTACTCATTCATTTCTAGTATTGAACCTATGAAGGTAGAACAGCCCTTGAGGATCTGGATTGGATAAATGCTATGCACGAAGAGCTACACAACTTCGAGAGGAATCAAGTATGGACATTGGTTGAAAAGGCCAACGATGATCAAAATGTCATTGGAACCAAGTGGTTGTGTTTCTGAATAAGCAAGATGAGGATGGACAAGTTGTACGCAACAAGGCCCATCTCGTTGCTCAAGGCTACACTCAAGTCAAAGGTATGGACTATGGTGAGACATATGCCCCCGTTGCTAGACTTGAGTCTATTCACATTTTATTTGCTTATGCCAATCACCATGATATCACCTTATACCAAATGGACATTAAAAGTGCTTTTCTAAATGGTGAAATTGAGGAGGAAGTTTACGTTAAACAACCTCCCAGTTTTGTTAATCCCAAGAAACCTAATCATGTGTACAAACTTCACAAAGCCCTTTATGGTCTTAAATAAGCCCCTAGAGCTTGGTACAAATTGTTGACTAAGTTTCTTATTGAGAAAGGCTTTGAAATTGGGAAAATTGATTCCACTCTTTTTACTAAAAGGGTTAATGGAGAATTATTTGTGTGTCAAATTTATGTGGATGATATCATATTTGGTTCTACTAACCCTCATTTTAGTGAAAAGTTTGGAAGGTTAATGTCGGAGAAGTTTGAGATGTCTATGATGAGTGAACTCAAATTTTTCCTTGGTTTGCAAATCAAGAAAATGAAGGAAGGTACCTTTGTCTCGCAAACAAAGTATACCAAGGATCTTTTCAAGAAGTTCAACATGCAAGAAAGCAAAGGTATGAAAACACACATGCCTACTAGTGGACATCTTGACTTGACGAAGGATGGCAACCCGGTTGACCATAAGGTTTACCGATCTATGATTGGTTCATTATTATATCTTTGTGCCTCCCGTCCCGATATCATGCTAAGTGTGTGCATGTGTGCATGATATCAAGCTGCTCCTAAAGAATGTCAACTTAAGGCCGTGAAAAGGATAGTGAGATATTTGATTCATACACCAAATTTTGGCATTTGGTACCCTAAGAGGTCATCTTTTGATCTTGTTAGCTATTCCGACTCAGACTATGCCAGTGACAAGGTTGATAGAAAGTCCACTTCGGGTACATGTCAATTTCTTGGTAGATCCCTTGTCTCTTGGTCCTCCAAGAAAGAAAACTCAGTATCCTTATCCACCACCGAAGCGGAATACATTGCCGCGGGATCATGTTGTGCTAAATTACTTTGGAGGACCCAAACTCTTAAAGATTATGGGATACATGTGAGACATGTTCCATTGCTTTGCGACAATGAGAGTGCTATTAAGATTGCACACAATCCCGTGCAACATTCTTGAACTAAGCATATCAAAGCTCGTCATCATTTCATTCATGATCATGTTGCTAAAGGAGATATCAATCTTAAGCATGTTCGTACCGATAAGCAATTGGTGGATATCTTCACTAAAACGCTTGATGAAAAGATATTTTGTCGATTGAGAGGTGAATTGAACATCATTGATGCCTCAAATTTGGAATAGAGATTCCATTTGATACATGCAAGGCATGAGCCTATACGACTAATCCCTGATATTTGACGATGATCATTTATCTTGGATACATTTGCACCCTTGTATGTTATCTAACCCTTGTAGGTACTTGGATGAGCCTAAATCTATGAGATTGCAAATCTCTCACATCTTGAGCAAATTCTACATCACCAAGTATCTATTTTTTGGTTGTTGAAATCAAGGAAGCATGAACTCATTCAACATATCCTTTGACAATATCTATATGATGAATTTCACTCTTGTCAATTTGGACACACAAGTGCTATTCCTTGCAAGACTAACCCATGTAGGAAGATGAGCTTCAAAATCCAAAGGATGCCCCCAACTCTTGATGGACAACATCAACATTGGACATCCACCACAAGTTCAACTACATGATCAAGTTCAACACCACAACCCAAGGTATGTCATTCCATCTTAGAGAAGCTTTGCTCTAAGTCATGAGCTAAAGCAACTCAACAAGATGAGAATACATCAAGACGCTTAAATGAAAAATGGCAACCCCATTTTGAGCTTAACGATGAGTATGACCTATGATCAAGTGATCTCACTTGACTCCTAAGTCAATATACTCTAACATAGGTGACTATGTCGCCGACCACCTCTAGATGAAGTTCTCTATTGTTTCCTTGTGTTAGCTGCATTTCTTTTACATTTCTTCTTGATATTGTGTTTCCCTTCCAAAAAAAACTTTATCTAGATCCTTTCTACTTTTTCTGTGATCTCTTCATTCCTTTTAATCCATTGCAAATTCTATCAAATTCCTTGAAAATCTTTGTGAAATTTCCATTGTAAGTGAGCTGAGTTGACAAGATATTTCCTCTGCGTTGAACTCGGTTCCACCGATCCAAGCCTATCGGTTAGACCGAAGTGCAAGTTCTACTTGTACACAATCCATTGGTTCAACTAAAACGGACAAACTCGGTTTCTCCGATATGCTATGCCCGTGAAATAGTTATCTCGGAGTCACCGATTGAAATGGATCGGCGCCGCCGACTTCACTGCCGAGAAAACTTTTTGCCATTTTATAGTGCTTGTTCTTTCAGCTCCACTCAATGATTCTTTCACTCTATCTGCATCTTGAGCTGCATCCTGCTTACTTGTGTCTCTTGAGGATCACACTCACTTGACTCATACCCATGAAAACTACCCTTCTTGGAAATTGATGTCAAAGGGGGAGAGAGAGAGCATCAAAACTTATTCTTACAGAGCTCTTCTAAGAAAGGAAGAGAGATGCACTGTCATAAGAGGAGAGAAGTCACATGTCTTTAAGAGGGGAAAGACATGCCAGTTAGTTATTTTACCTAAGATTTTTAACTGCTTTGAGCTATTTCTGCTCTTGATTCTATTTATGTCTGCTCTGATTTTATCTCACCCTACCTTCTCCCATTATCCAGTATTAGATTCAGGGGAGAAAGAGTCCATTCTTAAGGGGGGAAAATCCTTGGGATTTATTGCAAATCCTTAAATCTTTGGGGACATATCTATATTCAAATGAAGCACTCACAGTGGTGCTCACCTATTACATGTCATCCCAGTCTTGGTATTCTTGTGGATCTTGAGATCCTTCTTGTTTGGAGTTTTCTTGTGTTATCTAACCATATTTTCTCAAGTCTACTTCTTCAGAAGTCAGCTCAAGAACCACAAGGTAAGTATATGCATCACACTCATGTGCATGATGATCTCTTGCTTTTGCATATAATGTTTGCAAGAGGGATTCATAAACATGAAGGTACATCTCACTTCACTTTTTGCTCTGATGCATATGGCCAAGATACATGTAACTCATTACTTACTCTATCGTGATGTGCATTCACATGCCTTTCAATTCTATCATTACATGATTACACACATGTAGGGGGAGCTCATGCAAGTTACATGTTCTTCCAAAGCTTTACTTACCACTCTTCATATCATTTACTTAAAGCTTTGATGTATGTTGTCATCAATTACCAAAAAGGGGGGAGATTGAAAGCACAAGTGCTCCCTGGGTGATTTTGGTAATTAATGTCAACATATCTCTTGTTGGACTAATAGTTTTATCTAGTATATTTCAGATGATTTCAATAGTGGAGTGGCAAGGACAAGAGGATGTGGAACCCTTTCAAATTGCTAAGGACAAGGATTGGCAAAAGCTCAAGACTCTACATTTTTTTAAGTGATCCAAGATCACATTGAGTCCATAGGAAAGCCAATACTATTAAAAGGGGATGAGGTGTTGCTTAATGGTCTACTTGCTCAAGTGCTTAGTGATATTGCTCCAAAACCCTCAGCCACTTTCTCTATCCAAATATGTCCAGAACCTAATTTCCAACTCGGCCCCACCGATATTTCCTATCCGGAGCCACCGAGTTCATTTTGACATAGCCACTGCCAAAACCCTAATAGTTCGGTCACACCGATATGGATCTCGGTCTCACCGAGGTGGCCTTGCCAGCGCTCTGTAACTTGTTGCATTCACTTCGGTCCCACCGAGATGTTACAATCGGTCCCACCGAGTTGGCTTGACTAATTCTCTGTTGCTCATTGCATTCACTTCGGTCCCACCAAGATGATGCAATCGGTGCCACTGAGATGAAGTTTTCCCTAAGCCCTAGCACATCGATCCCACCGAGTTGTTCCCGTCGGTCACACCGAGATTCTTAACGTTCATATTTTTATACAGATCGGTGCCACCGAGTTTTCCAATCGGTGCCACCAAGATGGGTCAAAAGTGTGTAATGGTTAGATTTTGTGTGGAGGCTATACCCCTCCACCCCCTTCTTCTCTATGAGGAGAACCATCAGAACGTGCCTACACTTTCACCATTCATTTTCTGAGAGAGAACCACCTACTCATGTGTTGAGATCATGAGATTTCATTCCTACCATTTGAACCTTGATTTCTAGCCTTCCCCAAGTTGCTTTCCACTCAAATCCTTCTTCCACCATAGCCAAATCTATGAGAGAGAGTTGAGTGTTGGGGAGACTGCCATTTGAAGCACAAGAGCAAGGAGTTCATCATCAACACACCATTTATTACCTTTTGGAGAGTGGTGTCTCCTAGATTGGTTAGGTGTCGCTTGGGAGCCTCCGACATGATGTGAAGTTGAACCAAGAAGTTTGTAAGGGCAAAGAGATTGCCTACTTCATGATGATTTACCCGAGTGAGGCAAGTCCTTCGTGGGTGATGGCCATGGTGGGATAGACAAGGTTGCTTCTTCGTGGACCCTTCGAGGGTGGAGCCCTCCGTGGACTCGCGCAACCGTTACCCTTCGTGGGTTGAAGTCTCCATCAACGTGGACGTACGATAGCACCACCTATCGGAACCACGCCAAAAATTCTCCGCATCTCCATTGCGTTTGCACACTCCAATCCCATCCCTTTACATTCTTGCAAATAGCATGCTTTACCCTTTCCGCTGCCTATACTCTTGTCATGCTTGCTTAAGATGTATTGGATTCCCTTTAATATATGCTAAACTCCACCTTAACTTGAAGAATTTAAAAACTGCCACTTTTACTTGTTAAGAATCTAATCACCCCCCCTCTAGACCCCTCTTCTCGATTCTTCCAGTATTCCTATCACACACGGGCTCCATATATGCATTGTGTTCTTTTTGTCCAATATTACACACGCATACAGGTTTGAAACGTTTGCCGTATTACCATGAATCGCACACGCATATAAACGGAACCGTGCGTGGTACTGCTGGAAATCCCACATGCATATGAGATGAAAACCGTGTGTTCGTCCGTTGAGCATCGCAAATGTTTCCCGTCAAAGAACCGTCTGTTCTATATTTTTCCATAGCACACGCTGCTTTCTTTCTAACCGCGTGTACATTATTTTATTCCCTCCTGTTTAATTTTATTTTCCCCTATAATTTATTATTCAAATTGGAAATTTTGAATTTTGAATTATGAAACGTGGAATTCAAATTCTCAGCACAATGGTTCAACAACCAATCCATAAATAAAATTCTCGGTACAATATGTTCAGTAATTAAAGGATTAGGCAGCAATTAACTATGATGAACCACAATATTTAGAGGCGGTAAAGGCGAAGACAGAAGTGTAAATCATTTTGGCTGCCGATGGTGTTGAAGAAGTGGAATGCCCATAATGTGCCCTCCTGCATGCCAAAGGCGCGCACAACTTTTGTCCAAACCCTTGTGAGATCGCCCGCCCATCCTTCACCGCCTTCAGGAAGACTTCTAGACCATTATCATCGGAGTATGAATTATATACTTTAACCTTAGTTGCCCCCACTCCGGCATGTAGTTTTCAAGGTAATCATCGGTAAATTGCTTAAGAAACCACTGAAAAGAGTAAACTTTTAGATATTCATGTCTAATAGAGTAACTCGTTGTGGGTAGGGGAAAAAGTCAACCGATTACTTACCATCCTAAAGTTCACTGTTGTCTTGGACAAAGTGTAAATAAATTATTTTAATTCCCATCACCCGTCTCTTTCGCCTAACAATCTTTCTTAGTTTCCTCACTTGACGCTTGTTCATGAATATCTCATTGCCCCATACACAAAAGGGGTCGAAGCGTGGATCAGTACCGCTGATATATGTACATACATGCAACCAGTAAATGATAGAAACTAAACTGCAGTTGCACAAATGATGTAAAATACTACTTCCTCCGTTCCTAAATACAAGTATTTTTAGAGATTTCCATATGAACTACATATGGATGTATATAGACATAGTTTAGATTAGAATGTAGATTCACTCATTTTGCTCTATATGTAGTCTATATGGGAATCTCTAAAAGGACTTATATTTAGGAACGGAGGGAGTATAAGGCATGTGATGCAACTAACCTCGACAGCAAACAACAACATCTCTCATTGTGGCCCTATGTAAGTACATGGAAAGGCAATGTTAACTCCACCAAAAATAGCAAATGATAATAAAACGACATCATATGTAGTGATATCTTTGCTGCAAAGAGTAGCACGGTAGCAAAGGGACGGATTAAAAAAAAGGATAGAATTGTTAATTACAACATGTTTAACAACATCCTAAGTCATGTATTGTAAGTTTGTAGCTGGTAATGGTGAAATTGAGCTGGGCAATTCTGAAAGTGTCAGTTATCGACTAGAGGGGGGTGAATAGGCGATTTTTATGAAAGTCTTCGAAACAGGCAATTTCTTTGAAGACGTGCAAGCAAAACAGTAACTAAAGAGGATGAAGTGGAAGATAAACTACACTAGTCATGCTAGAATGTCAATGAACAGTACAGGTGATGCACGAAGACAAATAGCAGCTAGGTAGAACTGATCATATTTGAAAGATAGTGTGAAAACAAATATGCAATCAGAGAGAATGTCTTCGCACAATGTCTTCGAACAGAACAGGCATGTAAAGACTTCATGAAATTAAATAGTAAGTAAAGAAGTGAGGTGATATAACCAAGGATTTGTTAGACCAGTTCCAGTTGTTGTGACAACTGTACGTCTGGTTAGGAAAATAAATTTTTTGGATGGATTTCATGGTGGGGAGGTGGGAAATGCCAACTATCAAGATCCACTTGCAAAACAACAAAATCGTGGATCAAACACAACAAAATCTCACAGGAACCAACAAAAATGCAATTTTTTTGGTATGGCTATTTTTGGTGGGGATTTTCAAATTGGGACAAAATCAAACAAAAATAAGCTAGAAAACGAAGGTGGAGACTCCAAATTCATGTCAACGTGGCTCATGATACCAAGATGTTGTAGGGCACGGGCCAAAGTGACCTAATTTGTCCTGATGTTCACGAATTGGAGGTGGATGCGAGGAAGAACATGAAGAACATGAGGGTAAACGGGGAGAAATCACAAGAGGAACACTTAGAGAACAAGTTCAATCACACATCCACTAGACTAGCAAACACATAAGTTTCACAAGGTACAAGAACAATTAAAGGGAACAAGATACAAGGTAGAGTTCATCCAAATCTAAATGGAGATGAGGTCTTTATGATCTAGATAGATCCTTCCCATGAAGGGGTCTTGAATCCCTAAGGTCTTCTCCAGTGGAGGTCTTGAACTTCAATGGAGTGTCCCTCTCTCAAGAGGAATCTCACAAGGGGAGGTACACGAGCTAAGCTCCAATGTGTAGTTCTAATCTTAGCTATCCCTATAAATGAGGGGGGGGATCTATTTATAGTCTAAGCCATGAAGGGTAAGTGGGAGAGAGATATAAGGCCAAAGGCCGGCGACTGCGCACAGGTAGGTACCGGACGACCGGTGGCTCGAGGCAGTCAGAATGTCAGGCGCGCATCTGACTTCCGACAGATGCTCTCAGGTGGCTTGGCACCAGATTTCTGGTGGATGTCGGACGCCCGGTGGCTGGGATTTGTCGGACGTCCAGTGGTCGTCGGTCGTCCGACCGATGTAGCATCCTTCAGCTGGTTCCTCTTGGCTGGGTCTTTTGCATCAGGTACTGGATGTCCGGTGATGGATCGAACGCCCGGTGGCTGTAACTTCAGCGCCTCCACTTCTTCCATCTTCGCTTCCAAGCTTCCCTCGCAGATGATGTAGGCGTTCCTTGGCGCTTGCACTCCTCCTCGTCATCCGTGAAACTCCGACAACGCCTATGCATGCACATGAGAGGACTATAAGTAGTATACCATCCTCAAAGGGGTCAAGTGAACACGTGTAAAAGAGATGATTCACCTTTATGTATGTGAAGTAGATGTCGCACTTGTCACTTGCCAAACGGACTCTTGACATGATAATGTCCGTAGAATGCTCCGTATCATATCGGTTAGAGAAGTAAAATTATAGATTATAGACTTTTAGAGGACCGGCAAGAGTTGCTTTTATAGAATTTTAAAATAAAGGTTAGGCGTGACATGAACATGGTAAGTAAGGCCTAGCCAAGCTAGACACCGCTGTTTGGCTTGGAAATTCTTCTCAGGACATTGTCGTGGCCATGATTCTAGCTATTACGGGCCAATTTTTTTGGCTTTCAGAATAAGCTGCGTTGTACCTAGCTTATTCTAAAAGCCTAACACAAAATATTTTTTAGAAACCTATTAGTCAACTCTTAATTAGTACTCCATCCGTAAACTAATATAAGAGTGTTTAGATCATTATTTTAATGATCTAAATGCTCTTATATTAGTTTACAGAGGGAGTAGGTTTCTAAAAAATAAATGAGAAAACTTACCATCATCCAGCGGATCCCAGCGGCCGCGTCCACCACTTCCCCTGCATGACATGCGTTCAAGTGAGGGCTCGCATGCCATCCTTCATCGAACACGCTTCCGAAACAGAGGCTGTGTTTCTAAAACATATGCAATGTCGTAATGGTCTACGACGGGTCTATATTTTGCAACAAATTCTCTGTTACGGAAATTTTCTGCAACAAGACCGTAGTTGCAATTTTTTTTGCAACAAAACAGCAGTTGCAAAAAAATTCTGCAACAAAACCTATGTTGCAGAAATAATTTTGCAAGACCTGTGTTGCAGTTTTAGAGGCGCGCTCGGCTTGCTTGATGCGGCAAATCTGACGGCTCGTGATTCGGCTGATCTTTTAAAAATATCAGCCGGCGGGTGCATAGCATTGCCCTAAAATAAATTTGGTTGAGCTGGTAAAATAAGCTAGGTAGAGGACAGTTTATTCCAGCTTATTCAAGAAGCCAAAATAACTGGCCCTATATATTCTCTTTCCCCGAAAAAAGAAGAATTAAGAAAGGAAAATCAAACTCGGGGTTATTCGTGTTTGGGCCGTACGAAACTGGAGTATATACTAGACCTATATCTTTCCCTAATAATAAAGCACGGATTGACTCCGTGGGTTCACCGTCACAATACGCTTCTTCCCGTGATTTTACGCTTTCAGTTTGAATTTAAAACATATACGCGAGGTGGTACTAATTCAGGGAACCAGATATAGATTGGTCGTAGGCCGGCGTTAGTTCGTCCATCACGTGTCCGTGTCAACTTCTATCGTCAGAGAAGAAAACTTATCGTACAGATTCAGGAAACCAATTCCTTAGCGAGATGCTATAAAAATAGACTAATCCATTGATTTCCGCGAGAACACAATCAATCGAAACAGATCAAAGAATTAAGATCCGCCGAGGAACGAGTGGAAGCTTCACGGCGTCGGCCGGAGGCGCCGAGTTCGATGGCGTGGACGCTTTCCTAGGCCAGGTGCAACAATCCCATCGCCAGCACCTCGGGCCCGTCGGCCACCGGCAGCGGAGCAGCCATCGTCCAGCAATCCCCTCGCGAGCTACCCGCGTCCGTCGTACACCCACAGTACGCGTCTGTCGGCTTCCTTCCACGACAGCTTCGACAGCTTGAAACCCCGGCCCAACGATTCCCCTACTCTGCCAGTCTCAATCCACTGCACCCCCGCGCAAGCTCCCCGTACCCGTCACGATGGAGGCGCATGGCTTCCCCTCGCTCTACGAGGCGTCGCTGGTGGCCCCAGCGTCTGGTAACCTCTGCTAGACGAGCACACGACGAATTACATAAGGCCAAGACCCTCTTCTCCACCTGCCGCTCATCCTGGCCGGTTCCCGCCTGCACATGTCCAGCAGGCAGCAGCCAGCAGCTGTTTCATACTTTGGGAGAATCGGATAGCAAGGGCACCAGGGAGCTCGGGAAGAGAGGGGAAAGAAAGAGGAGCTCACCGTGAACAGAAAAATACAAATACAGACAATAGCAAATGAGGAGCACATAAACGAGGCAATGGACGACGTTGACGGACGGCGGAGCACACAGTCGTGGAGAGGCCATAGAAAACGTTGACGGACGAAATGAGTAGGCCGGCATAGGTGGCAACATCAGGTGTCCGCGGGCAACATTGCGTAGGCCATGCCACTGTGTTTTTTTAGGGGTACGACACAGCTGCAAGAGGAAGAAGTTGCTCGCCAATCGCCATGCAGCTACAGCCGGTTCAGGAATGAGCTCTTCTGGGCTAGCTGCTACGTAAGGCTAGGCTATAGCCCAGGCCGCGGTGCAACAAAGGAGAACAGTGTCGGGTGCTTCCAAGCAACGAACGTCGTGAGCGCTCCTTGCTGCCCCAACCTCCATGTCCTACTACATCACTGACGGGCGGACCCGCTGCTGCGTCGTAGCACTCGCGAAGCTACAAGCCTGATGGCGAGAGATAACACACCTCGGTGGCCACCGATGCTGTGATGACTAGCTGACTGTCAATATATTCTTCCACTCTATATATTACCAGTGCCGTTGGTGTGAGATACAGAGGAGGGAGGGAGGGAGGGATGGAGAGTTGAAAGAGTATGACGACGGTGCATCTTGCTTGAACTGGGTGAAGGAGGGGCCACGTCTTGTTGGTTCCGCACGTCGGCTATGGAGAGAGAGGGAGAGAGAAGCATGTGATCATGCCTAGGATGACCATGTCCTTAGTCCTTCCATACCCCACCTTCACGTGGCTACTCCCCTCTGTCGTACCATCTCTCCCCCGGCTTTGCATGCCCCAATACTGGTCCTCCTTGAGGCTGTGATGTTGGTGTCAAGGGAAGCGTGGCTGCGTTGATGCAGTCGGTTTGCTCCTACTGTTGACGACAATGTTAACAAAAGAGCATCAATCATTGTAAACTCTTTATTTTCTAACCGGCCATCTTATCTTTGAAGTGGGCAAGTATAAAATATGAATTCACATTAAGACAATGAAGAATTTAATGGACCGAGAGATATAGCTCAGTATTTAACCACGACAGATAAACTCCTCAATATCACGTGAACTTTGAAATTTACTTTATACCCGTTGCAACGCACAGTCTTTTTACTGGTATGCTAATAAACCCCGCAATATTTCGCCCTACCTTCTCGAGGCCCCAAGCGCGGACAGCCCCAAATCCCCGGAACCCTAGTGAAGAGAAGGCTCGAGTTCGACATGGCGACGACGAGCGAGTCCACAGCCAACTCCACCGTAACGAGCGCGACGGCCGACGGAGACACAGAGCGTGAGCAAGAGCACGGCAATGGCGCGACTGCCGCCCCTGCCGTGGTGCAGCAGGAGGAGGAGGGGGAAGAGTTGATCGGTCCGGGCCCCGCGCCGGCGCGGCAGCGGCAGAAGCGCCCGCTCCAGTTCGAGCAGGCTTTCCTCGACGCCCTCCCCTCCGCCGCCATGTGCGTCTCCTCCTCCTCGCCGTTTACTGCCATAGGATTTTTGATGCGTTTGTGTCTGCTTCGTGGAGCAGTGGCTAACTGTGGCGGTGGTTGCCTTCTGCAGGTACGAGAAGAGTTATATGCACAGGGATGTCGTCACGCACGTCGCCGTTTCCCCCGCTGACTTCTTCATTACCGGGAGCGCAGATGGTAATTTCTTGCACACCGTGACCTGTTTTATGCGCAGTAGTGTTTTCTGGTAGTGGATGAATCGACACGCTAGATCTATGCACCTATCAGTTTCCTTCGGCTTATGGGAAAAGTTGTCTGATTCCGTTTCATGTTTTCTATTCTCCAAAGGACATCTGAAATTCTGGAAGAAGAAGCCCAGTGGAATCGAATTTGCTAAACATTTTCGGTCTCATCTCAGTCCTATCGAAGGCTTAGCTGTGAGTGCACACATTCTTATGTTCACTTGTTCAGTTAAGATATTATGATGCCGCATAGTACATTTAGCTTGTTAGTTGCTACTACCTCCGATCCATAAAAAGTGTCGTAGTTTAGAACTAACCCCAGTTCAAAACTAGTTCAAGACTGCGACACTTATTTCGGATCGGAGGGAGCACTATTGATTGCACTCACTTGCCATAGTACAAAGAATTGCAATTATAGCGTGATCCAGTAATGCAGGTCAGTGTTGATGGCTTACTTTGTTGCACGATCTCTAACGACCGGTCTGTCAAGATATATGATGTTGTAAACTATGACATGATGTTCATGATGCGCCTCCCGTTTGTCCCCGGGGCGATTGAGTGGGTTTATCGGCAGGGTGATGTTAAACCGAAACTTGCTGTTAGTGACCGGAATACATCTTCTGTTCACATATATGACACTCATTCTGGTTCAAATGATCCCATCATCTCCAAAGAGGTATTTTTTGTTGTTGCCTTCTATGTTTCTTTGTGAATTCAAGTAACTAAAGGATTTGTACTTACTGAGCTTCTCTCACTGCAGATTCATGCTGGCCCTGTAAAAGTTATGAAATATAACCATGCCCAGGATGTTGTGATATCTGCTGATGCCAAAGGACTCTTGGAGTATTGGTCTCCATCTACCCTTAAGTTTCCTGAGGATGCGTATGTTCTGGCTTCTTGTAGTTATTTTCAGCATCATGTTTCTTCTGATTTTTTCTTTGCTAGAACACTTTGCTGAACAAATGCAAACTTGAGTCTGAGTACATACTTCCACTTTCTAGTACTTTTGCTGAAAACTTGGCAACTGAAACAATGTAACAGATAGTATATGGTTGAACCCTGCAAGTTCTAATTAGGTATTGGTATGCTAAGTAGAGATGCAGGAGTTGAAGGGATAAAATGCCAACTTTTGCTGAAAACTGGCAACTGAACAGTGTAACAGTAGTATATGGTTGAATGTGTAAGTTCTTATTAAATATTTGTACGTCAAGTAAAGATGCTTGAGTTGAAGGGATAACATATTTATAATTTTCCAAGTTTAAATCTTGTTCTGCATGCCTAGGTGTTTCTGGTTGGATTAGTATTTTAATATCTATACCTTCAACTGCTATAGTGCTATGAGGTCTACTTTCACGATAGTTATATTATACATTGATAAATGCATTAACCCATTGACTTATCAATGCTTGACATTGCTATCTGCTTTTTGCAGGGTGAATTTTCGTTTAAAAACAGATACAAATCTATTTGAACTTGCAAAATGCAAGACTAGTGTGTCTGCCATTGAGGTACCTTTTTTGTGATCCTTGCGTGATTAGCGTATACTGCTTCTTCATTACTTGAGCTAGGCATACAATTGCACAACAAGGACTTCGAATGCTTTGCAGCAGAATAAATATATACTCCCGAACAATAACACAGACTGCCACACATTGTGCATTCTTTCTTTTTACCAGCATACCACTTAAATGATAGAGACACCTGAATTTGTAAGATATATCCACCCTATCACATCAGTAGTTGGCTAGATCACTTCATAGATACCTTAATATAATATAATGGGCCAAAAATGATGTCAATCGTTTTGAAAAAAAGAACTACATAGGTCTAGTGCATTATCAAATCTGATACTTTTTACAAACGATAATCACTGTTATTATTGTAATTATGACTCGAATAGCTCTACTTAATGAGCTGGTCTTTCCCAGGTGAGCAACGATGGCACTCAATTTGTGGTCACATCCCCTGACCGCAGGATAAGGGTATTTTGGTTCAAAACTGGTAAATTAAGACGCGTGTATGATGAGTCCCTTGAGGTCAGATACTTCCTCTGTCCAATGCTTGCACATCACAAGTATATATGTTCTGTTTGTAATTTTGACTGAATATTGTTGCTTGTAGGTGGCACAAGATCTTCAGAAAAGTGATGTTCCATTGTATCATCTTGATGCTATTGATTTTGGGAGAAGAATGGCTGTCGAGAAGGAAATAGAAAAGACAGAAAATGTTCCTCAACCTAATGCTGTGTTCGATGAGAGCTGCAACTTCCTTATTTATGCCACCCTTTTGGGCATAAAGGTATGCCTTCGTTCCTTCCTTCTCCATTGTTTTCTTTACATTGGTTTCTTTATGTACTTCGACATTACCAGTCCATTTTTGTTGTGTAATTATTTTTACATTCTGGTTACAATTCTCAAGGAAATTTATCATTGATGTTAAAGAATTCTTCTGACAAAACATTTATACATATATTTGCTCATGGTGAGCCATTGACCTTTTATCACACATAATAATCATGTTCTGCTCCTAGTCGCTGATCTCATATATGAATAATGGCAATGTGTACTTCTGTCTGGCATCTTACACCAGCTACTAAGTGAAACATCTTTCTGTAAGACTTCTAAACATCATATATATGCAGGTTGTAAATTTGCACACAAATAAGGTTCCTCGTATCCTGGGGAAGGTAGAGAACAATGAGAGGTTTCTGAGAATTGCTCTATACCAAGGCGACAAAGGCAACAAGAAGGTTAGGAAAATTCCTTCAATAGCTGCTAATGTAAATGACACGAAGGAGCCTTTATCAGACCCTACTCTGTTATGTTGTGCCTTCAAGAAACACCGGATATATACCTTTAGGTATGCCAGTTCAAGCATTTCAGGAGAATATTTAATTGGTTGGTTTTATACTTAGTTTCTTGGAAGGCTCTTCTGAACTTTGTTTATATATGTTATTTCTTGGAAGTTTAACATCCTTTTTCGCCCTTATTACTGTACAGTCGTAGAGAACCTGAAGAGCCTGAAGATGCCACTAAGGGTAGGGATGTTTTCAATGAAAAACCCCCACCAGAAGAACTTTTGTCTGTATCAGAATTAGGGAAGACTGCTACGACATCACTACCTGACAATTTGGTATGTTTTCTTAACATTTAGATGTGGCTGTTACTCCTTTGGTGAATGACATTAATATCCGGATTGTATGTGAAATCAGTATCTATCTGTCATTTTGCATTGCCTGAATCTGTTAAATTCTTTTTCTATTTCAGGTGTTTCATACTTCAATGGGTGATATTCACTTGAGACTATATCCAGAAGAGTGCCCAAAAACTGTGGAAAATTTCACTACTCACTGCCGAAATGGTTATTATGATAATCTCATATTTCATCGCGTAATTAAAGGATTCATGGTCCAGACTGGGGATCCTTTGGGGGATGGTACTGGTGGGCAATCAATCTGGGGCAGGGAGTTTGAAGATGAATTTCACAAGAGGTATTTTAGCTATATGACACATTTATCTTGTTTGCACAAAATGAGTCTTCTTTTTCCATCTCAATGTACATTAGTCGATCATGGTAAAGTTGTTACTCAGGGAAAACAATATATTTATGGTCGACTAAATACAGTTTTGACGTACACACTGCCTTCTTGTTGAGGAGAGAACTGCCTTTTATGGATGATCTATTATCCCTTAGGCTTTACAGTGACAACTTTATTGGTCATATTGCAGCTTGAGACATGACAGGCCATTTACACTTTCAATGGCTAACGCGGGACCAAATACTAATGGTTCTCAATTCTTTATCACCACTGTGGCAACTCCATGGCTAGATAACAAACATACAGTGTTTGGTAGAGTTGTGAAAGGGATGGATGTTGTTCAGGTATCAAACTTTTGCATATTCCCTTTAGTGCCTGAACGTTATCTTTTCATTTGCTTTATTGTCTTCTTAACATTTCATTTTGTGTTTAAAGCAAATTGAGAAGGTCAAGACCGACAAAAATGACAAGCCGTATCAGGATGTGAAGATCTTGAATGTTACAGTTCCCAAGACATAAGCTCCCGTTTAATCAATTGGTGAGTAGTTCTCGCTTTTTTCCTTTAACATCACCACTCACTTCACGATTTTGGTCTGTTCTGGACTTAATTTTCAAGTTGCCTTGTTGTACATCTGGAGGCAAACTTGTCCACGTTTAAAAATATGTTCCTGTATTAACAGTCTGTTTATCTAGTACTCCCTCGGTCCCAAAATAAGTGACCCAAAATAAGTGACGTGGTTTTGGTTCAAACTAAAACAACGTCACTTATTTTGGGACGGAGGAAGTAAGTTTGATGCACTGTTCTGTCTTGAGGAACAAGATGCACAGTTTCTGAGTCTCAGCTGCATGATTGGAAGTGATTAATAATTCAATCTGTTTTGATGGGTTGCATTCTGTCCCCTATTTTCAATTGTTTTTGCAACTGATAGCATACCATGCCGTAGATGCACGGGTGCGTTTGATTTCTTCTTCCTTTTGGTGAATTTCATTTCATCAATGTTTGGCTTCTTCATCATTCATTGCCATCGTTCTCATGTCACGTACCTTGTGCAGGGTTGCTACATCACGGGCTGTATGATGATTTGCTGACCTGTTTTACGATAAATGCGCTCTCCTCAATTCTCCCAGGAGAGGGGTTGTTTTCTGCCGTGGTGCCTGGAGTTTGGCCTTCTTCACCACAGGGAGCAGGACCAATGCAACTTGTGTCTTGGGTAATGTCTGCAGTACGAAAGCAATAGTGAGCCTTTGAACGAGAACCATGGATCAAAAGCAAACCATAACATTTTTCTCTGTCGACAGAATTATCTCCCAAAGTTAGTAGGGGAAAGCTAACAGATGTTTCTCTTTTTTTCACGGGTTAAGCTTGTAACTTGATGAGAATGGTTAGTGGAAAATGTTTAATAGTAATAAGTTCCCTTTACTGTATTTATATTTATTGCTTGACGTGAGGATTGTTGCTTGACGATGCATCGGTCACCGGCGGGCACCAGGTCGACCGACGTTGACGGCTGAATTGATGGTGTCTGACCAAGTGTAGACGGACAAGGAAGGTGGAATCTTTCCTTCGGTTAGCCGTCGGTGTGTGTGTTCCTTTTCTATTGGAGTATAACAGATATGATGCCGCCCGTGAACCTGGACTCGGTAGGAGGCCCATATGATAGTGAATCTTACGTCAGCTCTTAGGTTTGCATTCCATCTGTTTTTTTTTCTCCCTGTTCTTCATTCTGGTGGGGAAAGGCTTGTGAGCCGCCACCGAGGAAATGGTGACCCGATTGGTCAACCCTGGGTCGGCCACGCGGACAGGACACGGCCCGCGCCAAAAGCAGCGGAAACGTAAGCGGCCAACGGAGGTGAGGGAATAAAAAGCCAGCGAACGGCCGCGTTTTTCTCCCACCTTCCTCTCCTCCGCCCTTCCGTTTCTTCCTCGCAATTAGCTGCTGCGCTCGATTCATCGGGGAGATGGCGTCCGAGAAGCACTTCAAGTACGTTATCCTCGGCGGCGGCGTCGCGGCGGTCCGTATTCTCCTCCCTCCTCGTCTCTGCTTCCTGTCTGTCGGTGGAATGTATGTTTTGGTTGGATTCTCACGCTTGTCTCTCTCTTTGTTTGACATGACAGGGATACGCCGCGAGGGAGTTCGGCAAGCAGGGCGTCCAGCCCGGGGAGCTCGCCATCATCTCCAAGGAGTCCGTACGTCGCTCTACCTTCCCGCCCGCCGCATGTCCTCTGCCCAAATCGAATCATTTCTTCTACCCCAAAACACAATTTTTTTTTGGAACCGAGCCTGTCTAACGGTCAACCTGATGTTGTTGTTGCTTTGTGTTTGCGTTTTCAGGTGGCTCCGTATGAGCGTCCTGCACTCAGCAAGGGCTACCTCTTTCCCCAGAGTAAGAAACAAGCCCTCCTACCTGCAGACACAACTGCTGACTGAATTTTTGTTACCCGCCGCAGCGCTTGTTGCTCAACTCTAAACGTGTCTTCCTTCCGTGCAAGCAGATGCCGCCAGGCTTCCAGGATTCCACACCTGCGTCGGGAGCGGCGGGGAGAAGCTCTTGCCGGAATGGTACGCAGAGAAAGGTGAGGAATATGTCCTGTCCCCATTGCGGAGAGTGGTTGGTTACTCATTCTTTAAGATTAACCAGAGGAAACTACGTGATGATTAGTCAAACAAAACTGAGGAGTTCTCCTGGAGTTTATGTTACTTTAACAGCAACAGAACAACATGTCTCAAGTTTATGTTACTATCTGACAGCTTATTAGTCGAAAAATGCGCAGAAAAGAGCATCTAGTGTGCTCTCTATAAGATTTTTGCACTTCTGAGCAAGTGTCTGTCTGCAGGCATTGAGCTGATCCTGAGCACGGAAATTGTCAAGGCTGATCTTGCCTCCAAGACATTGACCAGTGCAGCTGGAGCAACCTTCACCTATGAGACCTTGCTCATTGCCACCGGCTCCTCGGTGAGTTCCCAACTGTTAATTTCTCACTGCAACATAAATAGTCTGCAGCTTGCGCTATTGGTACTGAATTTGTTAATCGTACTTTTGCCGAGTCAATCTCTTCATAAATATGTCTACTCATTGTATTTGCATTTCTCTGCTTGCTCAGACCATAAAGCTCACTGACTTTGGCGTTCAAGGAGCAGAATCAAACAACATATTGTATCTAAGGGAAATTGATGATGCCGACAAGTTGGTCGCAGCTATGCAAGCAAAGAAGGATGGGAAAGCCGTCGTTGTTGGAGGTGGCTACATAGGACTTGAGCTCAGCGCAGCACTGAAGATCAACAATTTCGATGTCACTATGGTGTACCCAGAGCCGTGGTGCAGTAAGTCTGACTGTTCTTGTCTGTTAAGCTTACAGCGTTGCATTTTTTGAATATTTAGCAGCAAAGAAACACCAATCTCTATATTTAGCAGCAAAGAAACACCAATCTCTCGATACTTACGCACATGGATGATAATGTTAATGAAATCTCACACGGGGAATGCCATCTTTTGCAGTGCCCCGTCTCTTCACTGCCGGCATTGCTCATTTCTACGAGGGTTACTACGCTAGCAAAGGAATCAATATCGTGAAGGGTACCGTGGCTAGTGGTTTTGATGCTGATGCCAATGGAGATGTGAGTTCTGAGTATACTCTGCAATTTCAGTGTGATAGTGGTGTTTGAAGTGAAGGACTTGAATCTGTTTCTCTCTCTTTGCTTGGCAGGTTGGTGTGGTGAAGCTGAAGGATGGAAGAGTACTCGATGCGGACATTGTCATCGTCGGAGTCGGTGGCAGGCCGCTGACAGGCCTCTTCAAAGGCCAAGTTGACGAGGAGAAAGGTGGACTCAAGGTTAGTTTCACTGTTGTGCTGATGAATGCATCCAACTGACACTTGGACAAAATACTATCCAACTGATTGACTCTACCGAATTAGCAACTGTGCACATCACTTTGTGCATCGTCGTTCGTTCGTTCAGCTTGTTGCTGGTGCCTTAAGGTTTGACATTCTCTTTTACCTTACGTTTTTCCCCAGACTGACGCATTCTTCGAAACAAGCGTCGCTGGTGTATATGCCATCGGTGATGTGGCGACTTTCCCCATGAAGCTGTACAACGAGCCGAGGAGAGTGGAGCACGTCGACCATGCTCGGAAATCAGCCGAGCAGGCAGTAAAGGTAAGCAATCCTTGTTAGGCCCCATTCACAAACCCGGTAGGATTCAACTGTTTATTTTCCAGTGAAATTCCACATGACATGTAATACAAGCGTTTTTCAATTTGTAGGCGATCAAGGCCAAGGAGTCGGGCGAGTCCGTGGCGGAGTACGACTACCTGCCCTACTTCTATTCGAGGTCGTTCGACGTCGCGTGGCAGTTCTACGGCGACAACGTTGGCGAGACGGTGCTGTTCGGGGACAACGACCCAGCGGTGGCCAAGCCCAAGTTCGGCACCTACTGGGTCAAGGACGGCAAGGTCATCGGTGTGTTCCTAGAGGGCGGCTCCGCCGACGAGAATCAGGCCATCGCCAAGGTCGCCAGGGCCCAGCCGCCGGTGGACGACGTGGAGGCGCTCGGCAAGGAAGGCCTTGATTTCGCCACCAAGATCTGAAGATTCCTCTATCTATCGACGCGTGTAAATTTTGTGTTTGTCCCTCCCCTGCCGATGCTTCCTAGTTCCTAGCTCAGAAAGTGTGATTCGATTTTTCATTTTGGAGTTTGATGGTGTTGCTGTGACCACTATGACAGAATTCGAATAAATTTAGTAGCATATCTGGTTCTAGTTGGCAAGGTGTGATTGGGACTAAGAATTTCATGCCAAATGAACGAGATCAAAGGGAACTGGGATCCAAATGAGGTCTTGCCCTGATAAAATTCTTGGTGGATTTTACCCCCCCCCCCCGCCCCGTCACACCCCTCATGATTCTTAAAACTAAATA